>VXAX01002151.1:1299-21930 GCA_013399835.1 Leptocoma aspasia | reverse complement strand
AGGAGAGGAGAGGAGAGGACTCAGAGCTCAGAACCAAATTGGATCTGAGCTTAAAATTAGAACTTCTTATGTACAATCTTTCAGTATGCTTTGACAATGCTTAGCCTATCTGAAAATTTCCTGAATTTTTTCCTTTCCTTTTTAAACCAAGTTGTCAAAANCCCTCCCCTCTCCTCTCCTCTCCCCTCCTATTTTTTCTCTTCTTTTTTCTCCTCTTTTGTAAGCCCATAACTGTTTCTGAAAAAAAAAAGGATTTGTATTTTTAAAATTTTTTTGCAAGCTGACTGCCTCAAATGAGAGCTAGAGAGATTCCACTATGTCAGTTTTATTCACTAAAAGTGCAGGCAAATTTTAATGAACTTTTTTTAATTGCTGGTCCAGGAGGGTTCAAATGAAAATTCCACAAGGAAGTATTATAACGTCATAATTACTGTTATGTACTATAGCTTTTCATCTCCTTGATGACTTGTCCTGTTTAAGAAAAAGTCACAAATATTTGAAGAAAAACCTACAAGTGTATATAAATGTATATGGAGCATTTTTATTGCAAGTGGTGTTTGAACCATGTAACTCAAGGAAGACAAACACAGGGAAAGATAGGAGGAAGTGTTACTAATACTGTGAGAGAAATAATTAATTATTTTTTGTCAAAAACAGTTTAAGAGAGAACCTCTAAGAACTGAAAAGAGCAGAGGGGTTTGTAGAGGTGGGGAGGGAGAAGGGGAAAAAAGTGGGTTATAGCTGAATACAGTATATCAGATATTTAAGCTTTTAACCATGGTAAAATTATACTCTTCTGGAATACCACCTATATACGATTTATATTTTAATACAGAATACTGCTGAATGTGTCAAAATATTTAGAAATATCACACCAAATCCCTGTGGTTCCTGTGATTTGCCCTTCAGATCTCTGGTAGTTGTTGCTATGCTCAATTTCCAGTCCAGGAAATACTTTACTACAGGGTGCATGATCAGAGGAACGAAGTCTTAGCTTAGGCTACAGAAGGCATTACACTTGCTAGCTCCTGTCCTGCTGGGGCACTTCAACCACCCTGACATCCGCTGGGAACATGGCACAGCAAGCTGCAGGCAATCCAGCAGACTCCTGGAATGCATGGAGGAAAACTTCTTGAGGCAGGTAACAGCCCTGCTAGAGAGGATGTGATATGTGTCTTTTAGTCTGTCCCCATTCTTCTTATTCCTATTTAATTACTGAAGGACCACAAAAAGATCACCACAGAGCCTTCTTTTCTCCTGGCTGAACAACCCCCGACACAGGCTGGAGGATGAACAGATGGAGAGCAACTCTGGGGAGAAGGACTTGGGGGTGCTGGTGGGTGAGAGGCTGGACATGACCCAGCCATGGGCACTCCCAGCCCAGAAAGCCAAACGTGTCCTGGGCTGCATCCAAAGCTGCATGGGCAGCAGGGGAGGGAGGGCATTCTGCCCCTCTGCTNAAAGCAGCGTGGGCAGCAGGGGAGGGAGGGGATTCTGCCCCTCTGCTCTGCTCTGGTGAGAGCCCACCTGGAACCCTGCATCCAGCTCTGGGCTCCCAGCACAGGAAGGACATGGAACTGTTGGAGCGAGTACCACCAAGGTTATTAGAGGGCTGGAGCATCTCTCCCATGAAGAAAGCCTGAGAGAGTTGGGGTTGTTCAACCAGGAGAAAAGAAGGCTCTGAGAAGAACTTTTTGTGGTCCCTCAACAACTAAATAGGAATAAGAAGATTATTATTTTATTATTTATATTATTATCTGTCTGGGGACAGACTCTTTAGTAGGACCTATAGCAATAGAACACAAGATAATGGTTCTGAGCAAAAAAGGATTAGGCTAAATATAAGAAAGATACNCTGGAATGCATGGAGGAAAACTTCTTGAGGCAGGTAACAGCCCTGCTAGAGAGGATGTGATATGTGTCTTTTAGTCTGTCCCCATTCTTCTTATTCCTATTTAATTACTGAAGGACCACAAAAAGATCACCANTTTTTATGATGAGGGTGGTGAGGCCTTACAGGTTGCCCTGGAAACATTCAAGTAGGTTTGAATGGGGCTCTGAGGCACCTGATCTAGTTGAAGATAGTTGGATTTTGCCCTTTTCTGACTCAGAGATGGGGCAACTGAGAGGCGTTTTAAAAACCTTTTATTCCATTTTTAGTCTCATATGAAGGGTGAAACAATACAGATGTTATAATTTACGCCATTCCGACCAGAAGCCAGCTGTTTCTTAATTAAAAAACACAATAAGCGTTTCTTGGCCTATCAGCTTTTTGCTACACCATGCTGTATACGCCTTAAAGCCAATCAACCAATTTAAAACTACTTCTCATGGGTCTTGTTACAATGCATTCTGCATAATTCTATTTCTCCAAAGTATTTAGTCTTATTTGCAAGGCCATCCTTTGAAACTTTTTTCTAGCCCCATTTCTCTCTCAACAATATCCGTCCTATTCCATGGCATTTCTAAGGCAGCATTTCTTATCTCAAAGTTTGCATAGAGATCCATACTGTGTGGGCCTTCTGTCAGACCCTGAGAACTCTCTAGAAATCCATTTCCCACAGAAGGTGTTCCCTACATATTGCAGGGGCATTGAATGAGATGACCTTTAAAGCTCACTTCCAACCCAAACTATTCTATGACCTTCATAATGGTGATAGAAAATACAGTTAGGAAATAATACATCAAATCTTAAAAGGCAGTAGATATAAAGAAGTAATAAAGGATTTTTTAATTAATTTAAGATATATTCTAAGTACACTGAATTCAGAATAAACCTGCTTCAGATTGTGTTGTTGCCTAAATGCTACCATATAGCATGATAAGCAATGTGTTCAGATGTTACCTTTCAAAGCTTTAAGCAGCTCTTCTATACGTATGTTGTTTCAGATTTTTTTGTGATGCAGAATAACACATAGTACTAATTCTTACGGCTTGCTCAAGAGTCACCTTTGGCTGTCATTTTATTGTTGTATTGCTAAACTGGATTTTGTCTACTAATTAAAATTCAAGACAAAATGTTTCATTTTCTTGTGTGGAATATATAATTTTATTCCATTGATTAAATTTTAAATTAAAAAATGGCTTTCAACTATCAATGCTTGAACATTTCAGAACTGCTGTACAGAAACTGGTTCAGTTTCATGGAGCTGTGTTTTTCTGATCAAAAATTGTGTCAAAAGATTTCTTTATCAGTACAACTACATAATGCACCTCAGGCCTGGCCTCATTCATTCTGATTTAGTATTTCTTTTGATCTTACAAATTATGTGTAGCTTTATGGCACATAAAAGGAATTAGAGTACAGTATATTCTTTATTGTGGAGACTATGCAGTCTAATGATTTGAATGAAGGCTGAAGAGGAGAGGCTAGGGATGGTCTTCCTTCATAGCAGAAATAACCCAACAGAAAGGGAAAAAACCCACTGTAATTTATGATAGTATTCTGATTACTGCAGGGATTAAGTGTTTTGTTCTAAATTTTAATGAGATTAGTTTACATATCTCTTTCATTTGTTTGGGTAATACTAATCTTACTAACATTATGAGTAGTATCTACTACAAATGCATATTAGGCATCTCTTCAAAAGCTGTAGTTATCAAGATCTACCAGAACCAAGATTTTACCTCAATGTTTTCACACTTTCATAGCATTTTTGTTTTTCTATAATCAAGTGTGTGATGGAAGCACTTTTCATTTTTATTAAAAAGCAACTTCACACATTGTAGAAAAACACTGGCTTTTAAAATTATTTTTCATCCATGTCAAAATGTATCTTTAACTCATATTTAGATTTTTTTTATATATTAATGACCAACTATTCAACTAAGTTGTTATTCAATTTATTCAAATGCATGATAAACATTAAGGATTGAACCTGATTCTCCGTTTGAAATATCCATTTCATATCTATTATCTTCTAATCTTAAATCGTCTTCTAATTTTAAAGAATCTAAATTTTTCAATCTACTAAAAATACACGTCAGTCAAATTAGTAAAAAGGTACAGTAAACATCCACTGTTTTCACAGTGCATTTTTGGGTGAATAACTTTGTCATGTTCATATACTTTTATCTGCATCAGCTCTGAATTTAGATTGCTAATTCTCTAGGGCAGATTTCATATGTTTTTGATCAAACAATATTAACAATATTTAATAAAAACATATAAAATATCAGAAGAAAGGTCTAATACAATGCACAGAAAAGTGCATCTCTCTGGGAAAACAAACAAACAAACAAAAAATCCACCAAAAAATCCAAAACAAACAAACAAAAAAGTGTTATATCTTTTTTAAGAACTAAATCTCTTAATCTTGATTTTGAGCCCAAGATGCTGAGGTTAAAATACAGCTTTAATGTAGCTAAATACTACAAACCAGATCATGTTCGTTGATTTTACAGGTCTTTTTCTTAATTTAACCGGTTCTTCAAGCCACTGAGTTCAAATTTGATACAGGTATGCAGAGATACTGAGAACAAAGTTATATCATTTCAAACCATCTCCAGGTTGCCCATAGAGATACAATGTATTTGCTATAAAATATGAACATTTAATTCATAATGGTTGTGATGACACTGAGGGTTAAATTCATATATTTAGCATGGGTTGTAGAGAAATTTGTGTACATTTGTGCACCACAAAGAAATAAATGAAGGCTGTATGAAGTGTCCTTGAATTGCATCTATAACTTCAATCACTGTGATAATGTGGGGTACAAGTGAGCAGCTTTTTCTGTTTTTCTGTTACTGCAGTGCAGTAATGAGGAAATAAAATTGTAGAGAAAAAAAAACTTGATAGGAAGAAAGTAAAACAGTATCAGCCCTACATACACTAGGGAAGAAAGTTATTAAAAATAAAATAACTAATATGTTAAAAGACCATCTAAGGCTATATTACACAATTACAAATTAATAGATAATAAATACTCTATCATTAATACAAATATATGACCTTTTAGATTAAATCAGGTATGGGTTGCTGAGAGGTTTTTTCCTCTGCAAAAAAGGACTTATGACTTGAAGGAAGAATTAGAAAATTATCTTTATCAAATAAGAAATTTGGAGGTGTACAGTAACAAATTGGATTCTGGAAACATGATACTTGATTTGTTTGTTTTATTAAATTAAATATAATATGTGTTGAATGCATCTATTTAGATATTATAAATACTATTCTCTATTTCATATATTGAAGAGGATTTCAGAATTATAATTTTATTAAATTTTGATTGATAACCTATGATCCAGGTATCTTCCAGCCACCAAATCATCCAGTTTACTATCCAAAGTTTATAGTGCCAGATCAGTAAACTTGATGATCCCGTCCCTACAGAAAATATTGTCTCTTCTATTTTATCACTTACAGCATTTCCCACTTTCATGAAACGTGAGGACTGTAAGCACAACCAAACCACCAGATGTTCAACATTTCCAGCTTTCTCTGAAATAAAATGCTCATTCTGACTGCTTGAGGGCAGACAGTGTTCTCCAACTTAACACTCTTTCAGAATGTAAATGATTAGCTGGATGTTGTTGCATTCTAATTTTTATACTGTGTCTCCACGTTGTTCATATTTTTTTCAAGACGTTCAAACCATCTTTCAGAAATTCAATACTTTATGTTTGTTCCAAAGTTATAAAACTGCAAAGACATTTTCCATATCTATTTAAAGATGTAAAATTACTATAAATTACTGCAAATGCATCTCTAATGCTTGCATTTTTTATTATTTATGTTGATGTAGTATAAGAAATAACCTTTTAGTGTTTTCTACTCTATGGTAAAATAAGCATATCCATGTGTTATGTTCTAAAATGTGCTATTTAATTCCATATTCACTTTCAACATACACCATGTACTGTAAAATGCAGCAATCTGTGCCCTCATAAATGACACACAGTGACACACCTGTTATGTATAGATACTATTTTGGGAAAGATAATCTGTGATGTGATATGAAGTATTTAAAAAAATGGAAAACTTAGGCTCTGATTTCATCCTGAAATGAGCAAAACAGTCTATCAAAACTTCAGATCACAAAAAAGTCTTGATCAAACATTTGTCTTTGAATATATATGTTACTATGGATACCTGGTTACTAAGGTTACAACCAGATCTGTAAAATACTAAAAGATCATGAAGCTGTGACAACTCAGAATCACAGTAGGAATCTATAGTTCTTTGATTTGAACAAAGATTTCCCTTCTTTGATTACCACTTCAGCCTTTTTATTATTATCTTTTTTGTGGTGATTACTCTAGCTTCTAAAAAAAATTAATTAGCAAGGATGCATTTAAATGTATTGTCTAACACTGCCATTTATGATAATGAATTCAATCTCTAAAGAAAATTGTGTAGTCAAAAAAGTATGCAGTTCTTGACAGAGACTGGAGATAAAGAAACATATTTAGTGTCAAAATCAGATAGAAGCCACAGACACAAGAAAAGCAACTTTCTTCTATTGTTTAATTTCATTCTCAAAAATCCATTCTCCATCCTTTACTCTTGAGATTTACAAAACTGTGCAGTAGGTCCATATGCTAAACTTTGCTAAGCACTGCATGTCATTGAAAATGGTAGAGCCTTAGAACTGTATAGAACCTGTACAGAACAGTGTTTTACCCCACCCAGTGACACCACGGGGTACCACGAAGAAGTTGGAACACATGCAAGCACTGGAAGCACGTATGCTCATAGATATGAGACTATTTCTGTTATCTTTCTTCAGGGATTTTATAGGGAGCATGTTTTAAAGTCTTGCCAGATACCTGTATCAATACACCCTTTGAAAGGCCCGAAGAAATTCCTCACACAGACTTGCCCAATAAAAAGCCATTTTCATTATCCAAAAACGCCTTTTGTCTCCTGGCATTTTTTACGTTGCCCACTGGCAGAAGTACAAGAGTGACTATATCCTTAGCTCTTAGACATTAGGATTAACTCTGTTAGATATGAAGCTACAGGATACCAGAAGTGCTCTGCTGCTAGTCCTACACCCACTTGTATAAGAGTTTGAAAAAGATCCTATGTCTCTCCAATCCCCTGAGGTCCCTAGGGTCAACCAGTTGTTTTATCACTGTGCAGGCAAGGAAGTGTGTGCATGTGCATCCATATACCCCTGTCTTTTTATGTTGATGTTTTTAATATAATTTAATAGGAAAGTTCCTTTTTTGAACTGTGGGTTCTTCCCAAGCTAAAGATCTGGTGTTGACAAATCCATAGGGACAAAGCCCTGACAAGTTTCATAACACGTAGAGAAGAAAAGGAGGGTTGTTCTCACGCAAGATAGTTTGTCAAATTTTTCATGACTAACTAGAAAAAAAAGTTAAAATAATAAAGGAAACACTTTAAAACTAGGAGTTTGGTCAGCTACTCAAAGTATGAGGCAAATAATCCTTATTTGAAAATGTTCTCATTTCAAATCTAACAGTTCAAATTGTTCATTTTTAAAAGTCTTTTATAAAGACTGAGCAAATGTAAGGTCAATTTATTAGAGTGAGCTGGAATTTATTAAATACTCTTAATCATAATTAAGCCTTAAATGACATATGAGATCAGTGCAATCAGTAAGAAAACATGGTAAAGTGCTATATACCACAGTTTAGGTATTTAAATATTGGTAGTCCACAGTTTTATGGGACACTAATGACTAATCACTAGGGAAAAACAAGTACAATATAGCCTTGCTAGTATGTATAGAGAAAAAAAAAAAGGAAAACAGAAATTAAGTAAATTACCATATCCTACTAATGGAAATAAACCCTGAATATTCAAATCCCTGAAAGAGAAATGGTCAAAGAGTAAATTTAAAACTTAAAAAAATCCATAGCAACTAAACTTTAATGGGAATATGATGAGGATTTCAATCTGAGCATTCACTCCTGCTGAATAGCATGCTCAGCTCTGAAATAAAAATCAATCTCTATTTTAGACAAGAAGTTATTTTAAAAGTGAATAAAGACATTTAGCAATTTCTTCATAATCAGAACTCTCTGGAAAAAAAACCTGTGTTTTGGAGACCAACTCTTTGAAGACTTAAAAACAAAATTATCTGGCTTAGATATCTGAGTTTCACTTGCCAGTTCACTATTTTGTTTCAAAATGCAAATTTCTACTAAATATGTTATTGGAATACAAATTTTTTTGCCTCCATCTGAATTCAGAGTAATAGTTTACAAATATTCTTTACCTCCACTTGAAATCTATCTATGTAGTCTCATGTCTAGCTCCGAGAGAAGATGATGAAATATAACAAAAGTCAGAAGGAAGGTTCTACTTCCACATTTTCTGAAAGATGCTTGAACAACCCAAGCAAAGCACAACTTTTCCCATTCTTCTCTTCTCCAGTGTGAACTGCAGAACTGAAGGAAAAACAAAAACTGTTTCCAAATTCACATGAATTCCCACACACAGATTGGTATCTACCCTTGGGCAGCTGGATCTCATTCCAAGTAACATCTGTGAACAGCTTCTCTGGTGGCTGTGCCAACCCAGACAAGTACCTCAGATGTAGATGTCTGTGCTGTAAACACCTTAAGTTTGGTGACATCAGCCTCTAAGTATCTCTTCTTCTAGGGAAAAAGCTATTATTTAATTTCACTTACTCATTCACTTGTGAAAAATAAATGCAGGTTTAAGGTATTTAGTTGTGAGGAAGAATGAAAGTTTCTCCTTATGGGAAGAAATCCAGTTTCCACATATAAGTCCTTTGCAAACAGTTTGACAAGACATTCAGCTTCAGAGATAACACAAAACACAGATTATTTTGCTTTTGTTCAAGCAGATTTTAAAATTTTGATGAAACAGTACAAAAGTAGTCTAATTATCCAAAGTCCATTAAGTGATCCACCTTTTAATGATTTGTACATATACATACGAAGTTTGTAACCCATTTTCCATTTAGAAACTTACATTGACATATCATATTAAAAATCTATATATTTTGTAGTTTATTTGCAGCAAAATCAACACTAAAAAATATCAATTTGACTCCTTGAGCAAGGAATTGTAACTTCTGCAATGTGATTGAAAACAGACTGCTTCAGGAAGACATATGCAAAGAGAACAACTTCATAAATTACCACACTTCATTTCCTCTTAGGAACAAAATAAAGTGAGTTTTTAGCAGTCCTTTCTTAGTACAAGGGGCTTATGTCCAATGAGCTTTCAGCAAAATAAGTATTTTTCAGCTGATTCATTTCCCACTAGTAAAACACAGTAAACTTCTATTAAAACATGCACTAGAAATTGGCTAGGCAGCATTATTAGGAAGATTCAGAGGGTGCTGTCAGCAATACACCAACTACCAAGTTGTAAGAATACCCTGAGAAACATATTTACTGCACTGAATGCCCAAATATGGAAAAATCTAAAAATAAAGCTGTATAAAAGATATAAAGTTAATACTACAGAGATTAATGAAGTAGATTGAAGCCATCCACTGTATTTAACTAGCTTGCTTAAGATCTGCTACACTGAAAGTCCTATTATTAAAATGCTGGTTTTGTCACTCATAGATGCTAACTCTACAGTAATACTTGAGAGAAAAGGAAAAAAATTGAACCAATTTGGACTGTCAGAGTTATTTAACTGATATGCTCCTCGTGTGCCACCGTATCTTTTTTTTTCTGCCAGTTACCCATACATTAAACTTTTTTTTTTTTCTTTTAATAGAATGGCAAGATAGGAGGAGAGGGGGCCAGCTTGCAGGGAAACTAATATACATCATTAGTGAGACTGGCTTTTGTGTATTTTTTCCAGTGTTGACCAAATTTGACAGTGGAATCAACAAACAAAAAATTTTAGAATTTCAGACATCAGTTCCTGTCGAGAGGGGATATAAAATTGCTAAAATAAATATTGAGCCTGGCTTTGAGTTTAACAGCTGAGGAAAATGAAAGTAGAATAATCTATACTCTTAGAGATTGTAGGGCTGATAAACAACATACAGCACTGCACCAAAAAAAATCTGTGCTTATGTGTTTGGATTGTCATTTAAAGCTGCACTGAATGGTCAATACAATGCTTTATGTACCTAGAGAAATAGAGGGAAGAAGTGAATTGGAAGGATAATGGTAAAATGCTTCCATTTTTTCTCATATGCAAAAAGTTATTTTTCCCTTTAAAGTGCCAATAGGTCAGAAACTTAGATTGTAACTATACTATCCCTATAATTTAAGTACTTTATTGGCGATTAAGAGACATCCTGATTATCAAACCTGTTACACTAACTGGGTCCAAGGTTCATCATCTGTCTTGGGTGTCCCAATATCACTTGAGTAGAACTTTAGGTGATACAAATGGTGATACAATAAGAATCAGATTCTTTTGTATTCAAAGGTTGCATTGTTCCACCTTGATGTTATAGCAATTATTTTGGGCCTTCCCCTGATATTTTAACTCTCACAGATGCATTAGAAGGGGACAAGATTACATAGATATGGTAATATATGTCAAATACCCGTTTAAATTTTGCTTTGGGGAAGAGATTGATTTTATTCTTCACTTCTGTTTTATTTAGTCTGGTGGTCACAGATCTCCACAAAAGGTGATTAGTGGTTTATAAATAGCTCGTGAAAATTAATTTAAACACCCTATTTCGAAATATCAAGTGATGATTATCATAAATATGCCACTAACACAAAGGGGTGAGGAGCTCAACTATTTTGACACTTGATTAAATTAAAGTTTATGTTTCAGACTTCGACAATCACATTTCCCTATGCCAAACCTATCCTAATGGGATTTAACAAGCTTTAATTACAGATGTAGTTTACAGTGCTCCTTAAAATATGATCATCCACAAAGTATAAAACCCTATGTGGTGGTGTGTTTTCTAACTTAAAAGTTTATTATTTTGAAGTCTGCTGTTCGTTCTGTATAATGGTTTGATCCTTCTGTACCTCTCTGCACATGGTTTGTCCCAGAGACTGTACTGTCCCCTGCTCGTGTCAGTTACACTTTACCACACCCATTGTTCTCGGCCCTTCTGTGTCAATCGCCTAAAACCAACCCTCAGGCCCTGTCAGTTGATGTAAACCCTTCCCCTGTTTCTAGACCCTTCTGTGTCATTTATGTATCCCTTGATCCCTCACAGGTTGTTGAACTTAAGTATCCTCCCTCCTCCTCCTTCATTGGTTTCTCTGGAATGTAACTTCTCCCTAAGTTCCTCCCGTAAGTTCACCCCATTGGATAATGTGTTGTTCCCTCCCATGTTACCTCCCCCCTTTATAAGTTGTTGTACACCCTTGTTCTTGGTCCTTCTGTGTCGGACACCTTCCTGCAATAAACCTTGTTGGGAAACTCCCCACAGTTTGACCCCTCCTGCATTCTTTACCCCAGCTCTAGCTCTTAGACACACTGTTGATAGCCTTGGAGTGGGGTTAGCAGCAGCAACTGCATCTCCTAGCTCCAGTGACATCGGAGTAGGAAAGAGAGTGCAGCCACTCTTGGCCTGTGCCCTGGGCACTACCAGCTAGCCAGTGGCAACTGAGGAGAGGGCAGCACGTCAACTCTAAAATTTGCCAAATATCTTAGTGAAGCTTGGATAATGTGACCTACTTTCTTCTTATCAGAGGCTGTTGTGATGCTAAATGTGTCCTTAAGTACAAATTCTGAATATCTAACATTTATCAAGAAATATCTTTGCAGCAATGATTTCAGGTGCAAAAGAGCTCTATTTTAAAATAATCGTAATCCTACAAATATATTGTGATACAAAGCACAAGTAAAAATTTTATAATCAGAACAAGGAGTAAAAGACAGTACACAATTGCATGAGAGAAGCAGAGCTAGTGTTAAAATTTTCCACACTCACTAATTGCCAAGAAATCCCAAGAAATAGTAACAATAGCAAAAGTAGATTCTGCTGTATGGATTTGAACTACTACAGAGTAGCTCTGCACAGCCTTTAGGCAGTGTATTTGTGTGTATGGAATGTCTCCTTAACATTTTACCTGAACTGAGATTAATAGTATAAGATCTATACTTAAAGTCCAGTAATCTGGTATTTTATCTCTCTCTTTCCATTTGTTCTGTCAGAAGTTATTAAAAGGTAAGTATCTGCTAAGTGAGGCAATAGAAAGTATTGCTAACAGTTAGACATTCTGAAGCATCATGATAATTAAAGTTTCCAAACTTTAGAGAGGCAAATATATACACACACACAAAGAAATAAATGCTGAAATCAGTGCAAATAGATTAAATGAATGCCAAATTTCTATTTTCCAGGATTAAAAGCCTCAGCAATGAAAAAAGATCTGAGAAAAGCATGGCTGTTTTAGAGAGAAAGGTCAATATTTTATTAAACAGCTGTTTAACACAACTAAACACAATAAACACATTAAACACTACTAGACCTATTAATTCCAATGACATAACCTATGTTCATGAAATTAAACTATACCAAAGTGACAAACTGAACTTTGCCCTGTATCAAAGTAGTCTGAAACACAGCACTACCATTTAAAAGCCGCAGGAACTTTGATAAGTGCTTGGAAAAATATCTTAGTCAAGAACATTGAATGTTATTTCTTTCTTATTTTAGAAGGTTTTCTTAAATAATCTCATAATTAGTTATATAGCCATTATCTGATCATAATAGATTATTTACATGCAAGTCAGACCTGAAGACTAGTTAAGAGCACATTGACTTTATATATTCCAGATAAAATGAAATTCAGATGGAGAAAACCTTACCACCCAGCTCAAATTTGCAAAGGCAAACACTAATAATCATCTTCGAACATATGAAGATTTCCAGTGCCATTTTAAGTTTTTCTTAAATATGTGCACATTAACTTTCAATCTTCTTTTATACTGTTGCACATTTTTTTTTTCATAAATTCTGTCCCTTCAGTGCATCGGGTGATATATATATCCCAAAAGGCTTTCCCCTTTTAATTCTAGGAAGTAGCTCCCAGACCACAATACATAAACTCCAAGGATAATTACCGACACGAAAAAAATAATGTTTCTGAGTGCTACTTAAACTGAAAAATGAAAATAGCAATTGTTTATCCAAGCTTCACATTCAGGGAAAAATGCAACAGAGAAACAAACTCAGTACAGTGGAAGAAGAATCAGGCAAGCTAGGCCCAGGTAAAATCTTAGTAAATCTTAAGGAAGGCTATAGGGAAAAACTGACAGTTATTAGGAAAACTAAAACTATCTCAACATAAAGGGAGCGCAAGAAAGGGATTTCTTACTCATGAAGTTCTGTAAAAGTGAATCAACTGGTTATGTCACTTGAGTGGATCAGATGGTTTTGTAAATGGCCTTTGCTGAGTTAATGAATAGAGAATTCTTCTTCCCTCAACTAGTCAAGACCAGCATAGGGAAGTGTATACATAAGTCAGTCCAAAATGGAGTACTAAAACTAGAAAAAAATCCCAACCAAACCAAACCAAACCAAACCAAGAATCCACAAACAAACAAAAAAATCCCAAAAAGATGATGAAATTTGAAGAGAGAAACAAGCAACAGACTTGAATTGACTTCCACCCCAAGAGAACCGGGAGTGTCTGGGGTGTCCAGAAAGTTGATGGTGAGCGTATAGAGCCCGGTAATGGGAGTCACATTCCATAATATAGAAATTCTAACCTTTATAAAACTAGTGCTGGCTTCTTACAAAACATTTGTTTACCTTTTATATTTTAAAGTTTTAGATGGCTTCAAATATTCTTTTTACCTTCTTTTTGTTTTAGAGGTATGTTAATAGTTTTCAGAGCACTAATTTTTGTAGGAGAAAAATCTGCTTTTAAAAATAGCAGGCAGCTTTTCCTGCTGGAAGTACAACTCAAAGAAATAAAATATCACAACCCATTTTCTTATTTAACCCTGAGGTACAAAGTTGATTTAATGTTAAATTTATAAATGCATTTTGCGTAATGCTTGGCATGCAGAATACAAATGCCACTGCCAATGGCACCGAAATGGTAAACACCATTAAATTATGCCTAAATATTTGTTAAAATAGTACACTCTACAAGATTATATATTTTTCTTTGTTTGCTACCAAAATTTAAAATCAGCATAAAAAACCATGTTTCTTCATCTATTTATAATCACAATGGGTTTTATTTCATGGTATTTAAATAATTCTAGTAGTTCTTGAGCAACCAGAACTAAAAGTGAAACATGAATATTAATAAATGCATCTAGAAAACCAATATTGTTATTCCACAGAGACTCTGACATAAAGTTGTTACATTATTGTATTATATGAAGTTATGTCACCCAAGGCATAATGAAATACAAATTCAAATTAATAGTGTAGCAATAGATATTTTGCTACCTATAAAAATAAATTAAATACAAGCCCCACATATCCTCTAAACTGAGAATACAGGACTGATTAAGAGATAAATGTTTATTTTATTCTTTTTGGTAGAGTATGTGCAAGTTATGAAAGAAAATAAAATTGTCCTTCCCTCAGATTTTGTCTTCACAAGAGAGATAAATGTGTATCCAGCCCCACCTCTCTGACACAAAAGTCCAAGTGAGTCCACAAATAAAGCCTGTGGACTTGCATCCCACTCATTTCAAGAGTGTGGATGTCAATACGAAGTATGCTCTTCTTTGCAGTCCACCTGGTGGTCTCAGAGTATCAAAATACTTCAAGAACATAGGACTAAAACTAAATAAATAATAAATTAAATTAATTATTTTAGTACGTTTGTGTAACTATAGTTCACTTGTTATCATCAATCTTAAAATAATATATACTATCCCAGAATATATGGTAAAAAAAAAAAAAAAAAAGCCCTTTTAGCATGTCACAGGTTTCCAGTAATATTGATGCAAAGACTGCTGTGCTAATGTACAGCATCCTTTTTTGAATACCAGATTTGTCATCTATCATGAGCAGTTTCATAGCACTTCCAGCAGGTACATGCTGAACTTTTATGCCTGAACAGATCTCTAAAATTAGTTTATAGATAGCCTACAGCACAAAAAGATCCTGGAGAAGAGGACATGTTCTTCAGGAACTTAAAATACCAAACTCTGAATGTTGCAGAAAAAAGGGAGGATTTCAAGGTTTGGTTTGCTAGAGGAAAATAGTATCACTTCTGCATTTTAATTTTGGTGGAGTTTGAAGTGTTCATTGCTTGTAAAACCAAGCATCAAAATGATCGACATTTTGATAAATGTCATAGAATTAATTAATTTGGAGTGGACCTCTAGAGGTTCTCTGGTCCAGCCTGTGATTCAAAGCAAGGCCAGAACTGATGCTGCCTGGGGTCTTCCTCTGGGTTTCAAAGCCCACCAGCTAGCTCCTCAAATCCCCGGGTCAGGCCAAGAGTGGCTGCTCCCAATAGCTGTTGTCAGGGTAGCAGTACAGCTGCAACCACCCTTGGCAGCTGCAACTGTTTCAGCGTGGAGGACCAAAACAAAGGAGGCAGGAGGGACTTCGGAGTGGGAGGCTCCAAAGATGTTTATTGCCTGCACCAAGAAGGCACAGACAAATGGTTACAGTAGCTTATAAAGGGGAGCCTCCCCCTGGGAGGGGGGAACTCAAAAACCAATCAGGGGAATACGTGGGAGGATGTCAGGGTGGGATTACATTACATAGGAACCAATAGGGGAAACAAGGGGAGGAACCTGTAACACATCAACCAATGAGGGTCCAAAAAATACATCAATGACATGGAGGGTTCAGGAAGTATGGGATGGGTTTGACTTGATGGGCAGGGAGGAGGGGCAGGGTTTACATGACCGACTCAGAGGGTTCAGGAACAAGGGGAGGTGTTTGGGGAGATGGACAAGGGAAAAGGGGAGGAGACAACTGAGGGAAATACTAACTGCAGGGAGGAAATGGAACAAACCAACATTTAACATAACTAGGAACTTGAAGAATAAAACTTAATAAACAAGCACACACCACCACACAGAACAGGTCAGGTTGTGCAGGGCCTGCTGTGGTTAAACTTTCAGTATGTCCCAGAAAGAGGTTCCGCGATCTCTCTAGATAGCTTTGTTCAGTGTTTGACTATCCAGACTGTAAATTTTTTATTAATGAAATCATGCCAGCATTGTAGTAAAAAAATATAGTAAGTTATAGGCTCAAAGCTTTTCTTTTAATTTAATAAAACATCTATGAAATTACACTGTAAATTTTTCTAAATTAAAAAATTGTAATTGAAAGGAACATTATTAATACAGTATAAAAACTGTTCTTTCAGAAATTTTTAATGTCTGTGTTAATAGTTCCTATCTGAAACATCACGATCTTTTTTCATGGTTTTCAGGATCGACATAAGTACAAAAGTTAGCAATATTAAAAGTAAAACAGTGACTTGGCCTTTACCATTTGACATTTAATGGTTTGAAACCAATACTGAGACAAATAAAAGGCATGCTAGCTACATTTAGGCGATAAGAATAACGATAATCTGGAATTTCTGACTTAAATTTAAATCAGATTTAAAGTTCAGACTTAAATGTTGTAGGTAATTTTAAATCTTTGAAGTTTATCCTCTGATTCAAACAAAATCATCACCCCAGCTGTTGTCACTGCAGCCTTTTTTGTTTTCACTGACTTCAACTTCAAAATTTTTCATTTAATATCATCTTTGCAAGCCGATTTTTTCAGAGTTTAACTTTTCCCTATAAAATTATAAAACAGACACCATAATTAAAGCAGATTAAGCAAACATATGTTAATTTACTGTTTTAGGGAAAAGCAAATTAACAGGATTAGATTACTGTGACATATATTTGAACCACAATTTTGGTGAGAGAGCAGTAATCTTCAATCAGCCAATGAAATTGTAACAATGCTGCTGAATTAGAAAATTTCACCAATCTTACTAATGTGAAACCAAAATCCATCTTGTGATTCCACAAAATACATAATCATCTCCTGTTTTCAATTAAAATGTCCAGCAATCACTGCTTCCATTTTTAATTTTTGCATTTATTTCTGGGTGAATATAGGACTGACAATATAAACTACTCTCTTTTTCTTAGATATTGTCACATTACCTTTAGATGGACCTGTTGCTGACAACTATAAGAACCACTACTCTAGACACTCTCAGATGAATTTGCAGCTATAGGGTGTTTTCACAATAGCCAACAATCTGCTTGAAGTTAAACCCACTCTGCTGCTTAACAGGTAGCATGATGGATCTAATGTCACAACACAGAGGAATGTGCTGTGGACAAGATATTGTGTGGATTGGAATTTAAAAAATCTTATCCTCTGCTCTCACATTCTTTCTTTGCTTAAGTCATTTGACCTGTCAGTCTGCATGTTCTCAACTCTCAAGCAATTATACTTACGATTGCTCCTAAAATGTCTGCTAGTTTCACATATCCTAAAATACTTTGAAGACTCACTCTCTTCTGTCTCACCTCTGTCTACCTCTAAGACTAAGCAATTATACTTAACCTGAGCACCAGAGCTTACAGCTGTTTAAGGTTTTGTAAAGAGGTGTTACAGACCTTCAATAACACTCAAAAATATTTTATGGTAACACAAGAGAAATATATATATTCATTATTTTTTTCTAAATGTCTTTTACTCTTCACAGAATGAAGTGGAAAGGGAATTTACAGGTTTCATAGAGGAAAAAGAAGAAAGCTTGGAGTAATTTCAAACTTTTCAAAAATGCTAACTAGAATTTCAAGGTGTCTTACATTTCCTGTTTACACTGTACGTAAAGCTAGAGTGTTATAAAAATAAGACAATAAAAAACTTTATAGCTCTCCTCAAAAATTTTAGGTTTTGCTTAAAGAACTACAGGTTCTGTAGGAGCAGTTCAAATTTTGGGCTAGTGTTTCCAGTACTGTACATATGGATGAAAAAACTCACCAATGACTCAAGGGAAACAAAAAAGTGTTTACTAACAGGACTCCTATTTATCTGAGGAAGATTTAGGCACAGATAAGTGACTATTTTGAAAACTACATTCTTCTGAAAATGTCTGCTAGTTTCACATATCCTCAAACATTTTGAAAATTAACTCTCTTCTGTGTCACCTCTATCTTTAAAATTAAGTTTTTCAAAAAACCAAAAATTATTGTAAAAAATTAACATGTTGTAAGGGTTTTTAAATTTATCTCAGAAAACAGAATTAATTAGAATTCTAAATTCTCTACGTATATCAAAAAATCTATAAATACATACAAAGACTTAATCATCTTTATTGCATATGATGGAAAGATATGGGCTTCACTGAGCAGCAGAATTGTATTATTTTTCCTCTGACTTACTTACTATTTCAGGACCATCATGTCCAGCAAAATAAAGCAATCTCCTCAAGACTTCTGCAGATTGTGAAACACTGATCTATAACAGTGAGTGAAACAAAACAATGAGTTAATATCATTACATATTTTAGGGTAAAGAAACTGAAGCTATCAGAAAGAATTTGCAAATGAGAAGCATTTTGCATACAGGCACTGAAATTTCCAAATCAGTGATGCTGAGTTATAATACTATCATTGAGTAATTCTGTTTGCATAATAAATCTGTCCGACCACCAGCTGTTGGAACAATGTGAAATTTAATCAAAAAAAATCACAATAATATATTTTAGGTAATAAATCCCAAAAAATGCACCTGGTGTCCTATCTATCTGCATTGGTCTTACACACAAAGAGTTATAACCACATTGTTTAGTCATGGCTACTGCTGATTCTTGACAGAATGCATAAATAAATTTTCTGAACAGAAGAATATTGCTTGAAATACTTGTAGAAAGTATTGATTGCATTATGATTTAAATAATTTAAATGTAGAAATATTTCAATAGAATTGAATTTTTGGATTCTCAAAGGGTAATTTCCTTTTAAGAAAGGGAATTATTTTTAATAAATAATATTTTAAAATAAATTTACATTTATTTAGAGCACATGCGTAGTGGTTTTGGTTTGCCAATTTTAGATTTCCCCAATTTTGACATTTTCNAAAACCTAAAACTTCCAATCAGTTTACAACCTCTAAAATAGTCTTTCTTCAGTTGACTTAGGGAGAAAAGTCCCTCTTGTTAATGTTATGGAGACTTCTCCACAAGAAGGAGAAAACAGTTCTCTCGTGGCTCTCAATGTCCTCACAAATAGCAGCTGCCCAGGGAAAACCTGCAATCGTGAAGCCCCTCCCACAGAGGCTTCAGGCCCCTCCCCAGCCTTCCCACAGCTTGTTTATGTGGTCTTGTTTTAAAGATGATGTGATGAATTAACAGAGCTAAGAATTCAAATTCACTGCTCATCTATCCGAAAACTCCAACCCAACACCGTGGTTCCCTTCTCCCACTTGTCTTTCCTCCTACCTGTCTCAAAAAAAGATGGTTCTCTCCGTAGGACCCTGAGTCCCTACTCCTCTAGTCACCACTTACCTGCTATGGGTTCTTCCTTGCAAGACTTACTTCCAAGACTTACCTGGTTTGTCTGTGAGTTTCTCCCTATCCCGGTCACTGTAACCCGAGGCCCCGCCCCCTCCAGTCCAAGTTGCTTCCAATTCACCCTCCGACGCACTCCCTCAGTTTACCTTTAGTCCACCGGCCAGCTCAAGCCACGAGAGGCAGCAGTCTTGTGTGGCCTCTCCCTGTCTAGCACACCCACGGTGGGCGACAAGGGCAGAGGTCCTGTCTGCACACCCTCTCAGGGTGTCAGAGCAGTAGAGCAGCGTCAATGAGTGTTGAGGTGCAGGGAGGAGCTAGGGAAGGTCCATTCAGTGGTAGCATTGGAAGGAAGGTGTTTATTAAGGAAGGGGAGTCCACAGAGTGGCCCCAGGGTCCAAAGAGCGGCAAGGGGGCAGTGGGGTACAACACTTTTATAGGGGGTGTTAACATGGGGAGGGGAAACACAGTGACCAATCCGATCAACTCAGGGGAGGAGATAAGGGAGGCAACATGGTGTACATAAACCAATGGGGTTGGAGGAGAGGAGTGGTTGGGTCACTGCAGCCACTGGGGCCTTGAGGGTGGGAAGATTGATAGAGAACACTCTCAAAGGGGAGGCAGGGTCTAGGGAAGACTGACAAGGGTTCTGAAGGGAAAATGCTGAGTCACTTGGAGGATTGACAGGTGCAGGGGTTGGGTCTAAGGAGAAAAACAACTCCATATAAGGTCAGGGCATTCCCAAGGGGAAGGGTTTGGGAGATTGACAGGGAGCCTTCAGGAGAAAGGGTGGGAAAAGAGGGAACAAACAAGTCTAAACCATTACAGAACATGGGGGGGGAAACCGAAACAAACCACTTTAACAAACATTAAATAAATCATAACAAGCCACTTTAACAGACATTAAATAAATCATAAAACAAATAAGCAACAACCCATTTTTCCCCAAAAACTTTTTTATCTGTATCCCAGTTTGCCTCCTTTTCCCTTCAGAACGTGTTTATCTGTACCCCAGTTTGCATAATTTTTCATTGTTCAGTGGTTTTACTTGTTTTGATTCCTTGTTTGTATTCCCTATCTCCCCTGTTGTCATGGTTTGAAAAGTGTTAGAATAGGAAGTGAGGTTTTTTTGGACACACCTCTGCAAAAACACCCTGTTAAACTGGGCACAGGAAGAAGCAGCTCTCTCTTTTCCGGTGGTCAGCAAGTCAGGTAGGGCGGACTCCATCCCCCGGCCTCAGGCGGGGGGAGGCCTAGGGGGATCTTCCCTGGTTTTTTCCCTTT
>VXAX01002150.1:429144-451697 GCA_013399835.1 Leptocoma aspasia | reverse complement strand
TATTATTATTATTATTTTCAGTACATCATGATCAACTGATAACTAAAGAAGAAAGAGGCCTTAGTGTAACTCTAAGAAAATTTGTTGGTAATCTACAAAAGTTGTAGAAGGAGGTGGAATCTACAGTTTTAATTTCTTTACTCATCAGCAAAATTATGGTCTCTCTAAGACATAAGATAGCTTTTATTACATTAAAACCTTTATTATATTAAAACAAAAATACCTGAACATTCCCAAAGGAATGTTCTGTAAGAAAACTGTAGTTCAAAAAAGTTCATATGAATTGCAAGCATTAACATTTTGCATAACCTGTTCTTAATACCAATTTATGACATGAATGTTATTTTTTAAATAAGATTTTCATTAACAAAAATAGTTATTACCCCAGACAGCTCTCATGCAGTTACACCAACCTACACATAATTAATGCCATGTAATATTATGGCACTGCAGTGCATAACTGTGAAGGCACATGTTTGAATATAGAATCATGTTTGAAAATAAACTGAAAAGAAAAAAGGAAATAGTTCCTTCAATTATTTTTTTCTGCACAGGAATAAGAAGTCACTTTGTTATGAACACAAGGCCAGTCCAATTCTCAGTGAATACCAGCCAGCACAGCTCCATTGATCAGCTGAGAATGAGCATGAAGTTTTAGCTCCAATAGATATCAAGCACCAAAAGATTCGATAGCCAGAGATAAGGGCCTTCCCTGAGAACAGCTGCTCCACCCAGAGTCCAAAGAGCCTTACCTTGCCCTGTTTGCTTCTTTTGTCATGTCCCATGCCCAGGTTATGAAGTTCTGACTCAGGTAGGAGACAATAGATTCAGCACAAAGCATTTGTGAGCAGAAGACATTGGTTAGTACACTTTCATCGTGGTGGAGGTAGATAGCAAGCAGCTTTCTCTGGAAAAAAATGTGACAAGAGATGAGTGAAAAGTTCCTCAGGCAATTTAGCCATTTAAAGTTGCTGCTGCAGATTTGTGTGTCAGTACCCATGATGGGGTTTATCAAGGGTGACAAGTATTTCAACATGCACACACAAGAAATAACCAGGAGATTTCAAGTCAAATGGGCATCCCTGCAAATTCAACAATATTCTCAATGCTTCCTAATATTCTGAGTACTAAAATATAATATATTATGTGCTTAGAACATGAAAAGAACAACAAATGAAAAACAAAAACCTTATTAAGAGACCTAAGAAATGAGTGAGCTCTTTTAGCTTCCTGTCCAACAAAAATAACATTTCCCTGAACAAGGAACACACCTCTTGATTGGACAGCATCTACCACATAAAACAGTTATGAACAATCTGAAAAAAATGACAGTGCATAGCAATCACCACCTCTGTAGCCAAAAAAGGAGGCACTACATGTTGAAATGGTGTCTATGGTCTCTTAAAACAAAATATTCTGTGCTTCTGGAACCCTATGAAGTAAAACTTGAGCTTCACTGCCAGCAGCTGCATCCCCATGAAAATCCCAGACCACCTTTTGGAAAGCAAGTCTGTGTGCATGCAAATATAGAAAGCAGGCTGCAAAAATACAGGGAGACTATAAGCTAGCTAAGGACTGTGATTCTGCAACTGGCATTCAGTGAATTATAAATATAATTCAGAAAATTACAGCTTTCCATTCCGCCATACCCATATAAATTACTTACTTTATTTTAAAATAGTACTTAAACATATTTGCTGAGATGATATGGTGCTATTTTCAGACTTTTATTAAAGTAATTTCAAATCTCTTCATCAGAAGTAACACTGAACCCTAGATATTGATGTGTATTGATATAGCAAGACATGGGATGCAATTTTCAGATAAGCTGTCTTTGCAAAAAACCCTGTAGGGCTCTCGCCTCATATACTGGCTTTGGATAAAATTTAATGACTGTTTATAAAAGGAACATTTGAGCATTCGACTTTGGAAAAGGGATTAGTAATTTGCATTACTGTTTGTCTAATTTAATTTAAATGTTCTTCAGAACCACGTACACATGTGCCAGGAAGGGCCATTAATAAGCCCAACATGCAGAGATCCACATAAGTGCAGCCAACAATGTTGACTGAAACTAAACTTGAAAATCCAGGGCACTGATGCACAATATCATGCAATAAAACAGCATTTCTGTGGTGATATTTAATTTAAAAAGAAGAAAGAGGCAGGGGAAGATCAGGCACTGTCTGTTTTTGAGGATCAGCCGTTCTGCATTTCAAAGCGTCGATCCCTGCAATATCCAGGTTACTGTGCTAGAATCTCAACTATTATATAGCAGTTGTAAGAGAGGGAGGGCAAAGATGTGTTTACTCAGTGATTAGGGCCTTAGAATAAGCCTCTAGCTCCTAGAGAGACAGCTCACCACTTATTCATTTGGACCAATTCACAAAGCCTAGAAAGATTAAACATCCATGCTGAGAAGACAAGCGAATGCAGACGGTGAAAAAGAAATAAAAATTCTTTAAAAACTCTGAGATGACTTCATTATTTTTTCCACAAGGAAACTTTAGGAAAGTGTTTAGTTAGAGAAAAACCCACATTGACCTCTCCCTAAACCCTTAATCTTTCCTTTGTGGTGGCACTGCTTTGTGGTAAGCGGATGGCTTTGCTCTCCTCTTTTCACTGGGAGCGGACAGAAAAAAAGGCTCTTGAGAAACACTTTTACTTCCAAAGAAACAACCCCATGAAACTGTTAAATATGAGATTCCGTACAACAGAATGTTTCAAAATATGTACAGTTCTAGGCTTAAAGATTTAAGGACAAATTTCAGTAAACAGAACAGGCACAAACACAATGGAGGTTTACACTGAGTTACTTCCCAAGGGAATGTAATTTTTGTTGCATCAACAAATCTCACCATGCGAAGACTAAAATCCATCACATATAAAAGACTGTACTTGTATCTGATACTTCATCCAAAATGTAAAGGGTGGGCACAGGCATACTGCTATGATAAATGCAAAGAGGTAGCAGGAAGAACTGAAGTCCTAAAACATGATTTTGAAAATATATTCGTGAAAGCTGGGGGCATTTTCTCCTTGGAAAAATGCATGATTGCAGAAGGCTTACAGCTTGAAGTTTGCTGTTGTTGCTGTTGTTGTGTGGGTTTGTTTTCATGTTTGTTTATTTTACTAACCCACAGTAGCACATATTCATAAGCAAGTTTTGGTTGTGTTTATTTCAAGCCTTTGAAATGCCAGAGTAAATTCTAGGATTCTATTATGACTTATACAGGGTATTTTGAAATCAATACTATTAAAACAGCCTTACAAAACTGTTGAACAGCCTCAAATTACACAAAAGGAGCCTACTAATGAAGCACTAGACTGTTCTGTTTTGGATTTTTCAAAAATATGACTTGGAGGTTATATATTTAGCATGAAATTTTAGACAAGGAAAAAAAAAATACAACTGGGAAAAACTTTTACTAGTCCCTACAAAGGTATGGGATACCAGAAAGGTTTTAAACACTGAATACCTGATGGACTTCCAAAGCTCTCAGGACTTGAGGAACTTAGACAATCAAGAGATGTATTTTTCAGAGTATGTGCATGCTGAAGACCAGGCATTTTAAAACTTCAGAGAAGTTAACACACTTTGTACAGAATTAGAAGAAAAGTTGTCACTGATGCACAGTTGAAGGAAAAGTTGTCACTGAGGCAAAAAACCCATAGATCTTGAGGTGACTAAATTGGCATCAGTGGAAAATGGGATTTCTAAGCTTCTCAGCCAGTTCCTAATACTGTGAATAACTCAGATAACTCAAAAGAATATGAATTTGAGTGGGAAGAGGAATGCAATCATAAGGGTCAGCAAAACCAAGGACCTGAATGGCTATTTCTGAATCTCAGGTTTACAAGTTCAAGTAATGACTGAGACAGTCATGTTCATGATGTAACAGCTGCTAGAGGCATGAATGTTCTGTCAAACTGGTAGGCTAACAAATCAAAATCTTAATTTCTTCCTCCAGGTTTTATGCAGTGAGAACTAATTCAAATAAACAAAGGGACGCATTTGCACTTCTTTAAATCTTTGAAGTACACAATCTGATCCATCTGTCCAAGGTGATCTTGGAGCTCGTGGGATCAGCCTTGGACACAGCTAGTTCATCTAGCCTTGTAGAGGAGATCTGAAAAAAACTGTACCCCCAAAGGTTCCCAAATTAGGAGTGAGGTGATCCCTGCAAGCTTCTGATCCCATATTTTGTGTTAAACATGGCATAAGACATCCCCAAACTAGCTCCTAGTTTAATCTTCCTGTAATTTTACCTTTCAGTAAAACTTTTCTAGTCTCAAAAATCCATCAGGGATGAAGAATCCACAGGAACCATGGTAAGGTGTCCGAACAGCTACCCACTCTCCCAGGTAAAGGTGTGTTAAAGCCTGATTTAGTCTACTTTCATCTTCCAGCTATATGATCCTATTATACTCTTGTATCTCCATTTCAATCAATTGCACCTGTAGTGATACCTTACATAATGCAAATAGTATCTAGTAATTAATGCCAAACTTGGGTAAGATTTATAATCACAAGCTTTGAAAGAAGAGAAAATGTAGAGTGAGGCAGAGAAGTTTAAAAAACATCCACTATTTAGTATTAAACACAGAGGATGCTGAGGAGAGACCCTTACCTGGAGCTACCCTCCAGATATGAAAGATGAAGCCACTCTTTAGATATGAAAAATGAAGGGTGTGTAGGCAAACAGTGAAGCTACTAAGCTGGTATGTTGTAGCAGAAATTTCTAAACAGTTGTTATCCACAAATTCAGAAATAATTTACAAATTAAAGGACACTGCTGCTAAGACACGTCAGGCAAGACTGGGAAGAAAATGGTGACTAACTGGATATTTACCATAGTGCAGCTGCTTCACTCTTCCTGAAAACCTAGAATTACACTTCTATACCTGTCCTCCAGTTTCAACCAGACCATGTACATTAGTGGTCAGGTTACTTAAGTTTAATCAGAATCCGTAAAATGGTAATTCCCGCAGCTGCAATCTGTAGTAAGTATAAACTTAATTAGCTGAAATAATAAGGGACATTTTTCTGAGTTACACAGATTAAAATGATGCTACAGAAAGCCCTGTAGGAAGGAATATTCTGCTACCACCAAGTAAAAGGGGAAAAAAAAAGCTTTTATTTGAACACAAATCATGGAAGGAGCATACTTTGCTCTAGGTACTCAGGAAATAAAGAACCCATATGTGAGAGGGATGGTGCTGCCTCTAAATTGAACCTAAAAGACAGAATTCAAGGAGAAGAAAAACACGGTTCATTTTCAGAATGCAGGAATATATATTGAGGTGACAATACCAATCTGTGCTAAGAGAGATGTTTCACATATTTATTAAAAGTCAGTGGACAGAAAGGTTGAGAGAGGAGCAGGAGGTGAGCTGAAGAGGTTTATAAAGATAAGAGCTCCTGAAAAGGTAAAGGCAATGTCTTTATTCTTTCTCTTAATAAAAGAGTAGCAACCACCTATAAAAATGAAAAGACAAACAAGCTCTAATAAAAGAAAATACTTTGGTATTACTCACATATATAACTCAGTAAACTTCAATATAGCAATTAAAATCCAGTATTAATAACAATACCACCATAAGTTAGGATAAACCTGATGTCTCAGAACACAAGACACCCACAAACTGCTTTCAGGCACAAAGACACCTCTGCAAACACCTTGTTAAAAATGTCTATTATAGGATCTCTTCTATGGCATCAGGTGTAGCAATTCCTATGGCAGTGTAGCTCTGTAGCAAGAGTAAGCTCACTTTTCAGAAACTTAGTGACATGGAAACTCTTCTTTCCAATAGACAGCGGAAGACTTTCATAAAAAACAGCTTAATTGTTAATTTAATAAACCTCTGTCTCTCTTTCTCTTCCTGACCCCATTTAAAGAAGTACTGAAAATATTTTCTTGTCATATATACAATAAGCCTTGGAAATGAATACACAACACCCTTAATTATCAGGCTGCTGGGGGCAGCTGGGAATTTCATGGCCAAGGACACTGGCTGTCAAAAGCAAGGCTCTGTATCTTGGGTATTGTATTTTTGTGGTAAAGAGTTACACAGGTTTTAAAGCAGAGCTACATTTGACCTCATTCCACCTCTCCTATCAAAAACTGGCATTGTTGTGGCAGCAGTTGCTCCAAAGGTTAAAAGATACCCATCATGTACGTTAATCTTCACTGGCTAATGACTCAAACACAGCAGATAAACACCTCAACTTTTTTTACAAGGTATTTCTTTTTTCAAGCAACATTTTGTTAAATAACTATGAATTACCATCCTTTTCAAGACAATGAGAATTAACAGGAAACATCTATTTTCATAAAAAGAAACTGAACTCATATTCTGCATCCAAAACACATGTTTTGACATAAGTTAATTTTCTTAAAATAATCAAAATTAAAATATTTCTGGAAAAAAGCCTCATGTTTAAATACACTGGGATTTTTTTTTTCAGGTAAAAATTATCCACAATACAGATTTAAAACACAGCTGATGGCTGTCTCACTAGACATCAACTGTAGAGTGCACCTTCTGCTCTGGACAGCGTTGAGAATTTGTCAAGAAAAGGCCAAGATCTCTGAGCACTCAAGCTGCCAAGTGCTCTCAAATTAAATCAGTTTGAAGCGGTTTTCATTAAGATGGATTGAGTGTGGCATCGTGAGAAACACTCTATCAAATGTAGTGTTTTACTTAGTGATTAAGTATATACCAGTTGATGAAGCTGCCCAAATCCTTCGTAATCCCACCACTCCAATAAACATTTAATGAGTATATAAGTTCAAAAAGCCTAGTAGAGGATTTAAACCTTCAATCTTGTTTTTATTTACTCTTGGAACTCAATTTCTCACTTCAAGTGAAGAATGCTGGTGCCTGCAGCTCATCTGTTGCCCTGGTAAAATTAAGTGCCCTCCAAAGTATAAATTAGAAGACAAGACATACAGGTTGCAATTTCTCCAAAGCTTTTTTTTTAATACTGCTACATATATTCAATTATTTTATGAAATTAAATTATAAAAATCTGAAATAATATGTCCCTTTCCTCAATTCTGCATTCCAGGAGCCAGTACTGAAAAAAATTACTTTGTAACAGGGAAAAGCAGTGAAAATAAATGGTATTTCCACATTCTCATATTTTTGCTTAAAATCAGAATGTTACAATAAAAATAATGCCATTCCAAAGGTGGGAGTTAGAGCTTTCAAAATAAGGCAGTATTCAGAAAAAAACCCCAACAATCCAAATAACATAAACAAAAATTAATACTCTCCTAAATATATACATATATATATATACATATATACACACAATGGTTTTATTGTGATGATGACGTGGTCTGAATAAATCACAAAATATTAAAAATGTAAGGTGACAGGAATTTCAGAAGTGCTATGTAAGCAGCACGAGAAATACTTTAAGCAACAAAAAAGAAACTGCACTCCATTAATATCAGACTTATAGGTAGAAAACTATTTATCAAAGTTCTTTATGAGGTTTTGTCCACTATTGCACTGATACACTGCCAACCATTTCTGATGACATGACACAAAATGAACTTCCCAACTCACACCCTTTCCTTGTTCAATTCGTAGGATTTTTTCTCTGTGCAAAGACATGAAACATTCACTAAATTTAGAGTGTTAAGTATGTGTCAACTTCAGCTATATAGCGTGGATTTATAATTCTCACACTTATCAGAACAGCTCCTAACATAATACAGAGGCTCCTTCCAATATGAATAACTACATTCTTCACTTTAAAATTAAACATCTAGCAAGAAAACAAAAAGTAAATTTAAACAGCATGATTTTCTTGTTTGTGTTTCAGCTTTATCTGTGCTTAATTATGCAGGGTTTTGGGTTTCTCCTTAGTGAATCAAGTCACCAAAACTTAAATAAACTGTCCCCATTCTAATTTTATTAAAATACTGATTTTAAAACTGTGCATGGAATAACAGAAACTTGAGATGCCTGGTTGGATGTACAGAAAAACTAAACAACCAAACCTTAATACTGGAACTTACTTGGCAGATAAATGCTGTACAAAGGGGGAAAAAAGCACACTGTATTTCAGAGACATTTTAATTTAAATTTACAATTTCATTAGCCATTTTTCAAAGGAGTTACCAACATGCAACAGTGAACTTGTCAACCACAAGATTCACAGGCAGGGTTATCTGGTGCTAGGACACCATTATTTCAGGAAGAAAAGGGAGGAGGGGAAAAGAAAAAGAGTAGCTTTGACAACTGAAGAACTCCAGTAAAAATACAGCCTGAATGATTAGAAAGCATCAGTTATTCACTGCAATTTCAGCAACCACCAAGGTAAGTGTTTTAGTCAGTCAACTGAATGAGTGCAACTCTTCTCGAACAAAAAAAGCAAAATAACTTCAAAATGTAGATCAGCATTTCAAAAATAAAGATGAAACCTTTAAGGTGATTTCCATTCCCCCACTATATTAAATAAAGTAATTTTAATACACACTTACATCTCTAGCTTTCCCATAGAAGGCTTCTTGAAAAGCAGCCTCTAATGATCCAATAAAATAAACAGGATGGCAGTCACCATATCTATTTGAGATAAAATTTCCAATTAATAAAAAATTACAAAATCAAGTAATTTTAATATTCTACCTTTTCATATATTCTGTAAATAGAATGCACTGGCTAAACCCTTAGAAAGATGAGTATTACACTTCTAAAGGACAGAAAGAAAATATTTAGGATCCATTTGTTTTCTGACATGGAAAAACTCAAAGTAATGAACTACCTTACAAACTTTATCATAAAAACATTTGGTTTACATATGTAGATACCCTAAGTTTTGCACAATTTTCTATAAAATTTCTATAAAATTTTCAAATTATTTCCTCTCTTTATTATATTATCTTCTTAAAGGTTAATTGAAGGCTATTCTTCCACTACACATTAATGCATCTCATACAGGAACATCTCACACACACCAAGGAATATTTATAAACTTTGCTTTACTATTCAGTGAAACAAGCAACTGTTTAATAGTGCATGATTTGGTAGTATAAAGTTCTTTAAAAATCCAGAATTTCTATGTTTTTTAGAAGTCAGTATTTACCCAACCACTTTGCTATTGTGAAAACTCTTACAGCAACTATGTATTTTTCAATATAAATCAGTTTCAGCTTTTATCATATATAACTATAATCTTTCACATCCTTCTGGACCTTTACATAATAAAGTAATGGTACTACATAGTGGCAAAATAAATAAGGCAAGAATCAACCACTCCAGCTCGGGCTGAGAAATAATTTTATTTCAGAAGCAGTTCTAGTAGCAGAGTTAGAATTAAAACAAATTAGATCAGGCTGTCTAAATATGCTATAATCTCACAAGAAAACATGTAGACTTGGTTTATCCTTATTTTCATTATTTACTAACTTTAACTTAGTTTGTAATAAGAATTGCACAGTTAACAGGCTAAGCTTACCTTGAAGAAAACTCTGCTGTAAATTGTAATAAGGCATCTCCTTCATTTTCAGCATTTTCTGGCACTTAAAAAAATAGAAAAAAAAAAAAAGAAATGCAACTTCATGGAAACGGGTTGTAATATGCAAACACATTCACTACACAGGTATTTCATGTTCCCAGCTTACTGAAGTGTTACCAAGAGACCACAGAAACTTCATGAAAGACTATTAGCTATGAACCTTTCGAAAGACAAGAAATTTCCAGAGAGTCTCATGAATATATTCAGGTTTTCCAAGCAGTAAAATCCTCAGGTCCCATGTAATGTGATATATCACTTGCTCAGAGTTAGCACTCTGGACTTTAAGGCTTGAAAGGCTCGACCCTTCCTATCCATAATGTTAAAAAGTTTTCCATATTATTACATATATTTGCTGTCAAAAAACTTCTAATGTAGTAACACTAATGCAAGCCTAAAGTAAACAAAGAATATGCAAGCAATGCATGTAGGAGGTAACTGACTGCCCCTGCTCAACCCTTTTCATAATTCAAGGGCAAATAATCACTGAGAAACTTGATTAGCACAATGACTAAAACATTAATCAAAAACAGAATCTGTAGAATTTTCAAAACAGGAAAGTGGAAATCTAGTTATCTACAGGTGCATTTGGATAGAGATCACAATTTCTCTGACTTTATTTGTTACTCATCAATTTTAAGTTAAATTATTATTCTTCAGTTTCAAGGTTAACAATTTCCCTCCACGGAAAGGTGCTTTTATAGTTGCCAGTTATGTGTGCAGTATTTTCCTTTGATACATCTATCAGACATGACAATCAAACAATTCTACCATTCCTATCATAAGATACTTTCCAGTTTCTAATTCTGCAGTCCCCTCACACCTCTCTGCCTTCACCTCTGTGAATTAATTGTAACTCTTACTCATTGGCGACTTCCTCAAGGCAGATGATGCTACTCCAAACATTTCTCCATCATCAACTCCAAACTCAGTAGCATCTTCAAAGTCATCTCCATCACTATCACTAACCATATGAACATCAGTGCATTGCTGTATAAAAACAAAACCCAAAATCCACTGTAAGCTTCTATTTCAGACATTTTCTGAGAAATACAAAATACATACACAGTGACAAATACTCACACATTTCTATAAACACATAATATACTGCAGTTTAATTTACTATTTTACACAGCATTATCAAAGGTAATTTTTAACAGAAGTCTCATTGACAGAAATATTATGTGACAAAATGCATTATTAAAGAATCTCTGCATACGCATAGCTGAGCAAATTTTATCCAAAGTTAATGCTGTTTTCCATCTAATGGTACCAGAGCTGGTCTAACTGCATAAGAAACAGTGAGAAAAGCCACACAGTGGTGGCTTTTATATTGCTATTTGGAATACCCATATACAGAAGAAAAATCAAAATTTTAGTGCAAGGAGCTAAGGTCTCATCTCCCACAGTCAGATGCTTTGCTGGGATTTGCTTGCTTTGTTTTTCCTCTTTTTCTTCAATGACTCATTTCCCCAGCTCCTCGCTCTGTCACAGTTACGTGCTGCAGGAACTGTAAATGGATTGTTGTGAGATGCAATTCTATTGACACACTTGACAACAGGAGGGATGGTGACCACTGCACACTGAGGTGCCCCTGCCTCTTCCTAGAGCACACTGGTAAAGCAAAGATGATGTCCTTACCTCCTCTGACTGTTCCCTTGTTTGTACAGGTGAAGATCTTCTTCCAACTGTGAGCCGATGGCAAGGAAAAGTCAGTCCTGACACAGCTAAAGTCATCTACAAAGCAAGCAATGGTTCTTCATTAAAGCCACAGTCTCAATTAAAGGTTGGGGGGAGCATTTAAGGTTATTTAGTGATTCAAATTAAAGACTGCATTATTTAAACACGTGTTAAGAAGCCTAAAATGATTCCTTACATTAAAATATTCAAGGGAACATTAACTGAGTTTTACTGAGGTATATGCACAGAGTATCAAAACAAATTCCATGGAACTGCAAACTCCAAAGTGCCTTGAGTTGTTATTTTCTCCTGAAGCAGTACTGAAGTTTGAAACGTTATTGTACATGGCAACTTTTACAGTGCTATGCTTTAATGATGCAAATGTAGATTTTTTTTTTGCTAATCAAGAAGCAATTGTTAAAGTAAAGATGGTAAGTACTGATACAAGTAATTAAAAACAGTTAAATCATCTTGAAAAAAATTTGTATTTTGAAAGATCTGGTTATCAGCAGATATTGCAATAGACACGATCATATTGGCAACTTAAAAAATACATTTCATCTCCTTTTTGGTCATTTTAAATATCAAGGGTGCACAGCACGTTCCTCATATAAACAAAGACACACAACCCAAACTGGTGACACTGCAGTCAGCACAGAGCACAGGATGGTTGTTCAGTAGCCAGTGCCAACAGAAACAGCACTTCTGCCCTTTGCTGTATGCCTAAATCTCAGTTTTTAAGGACTACCTACAGAAAAACTCTACTGTCATTTGAAAGACAAAATTATTATGATGCCTGCAAACACACAGCAATAATATTTGAAAATCTGATCCTATATTGCATTTAAAAATGCACTAATTATAATGCCTAAAAATGAGAACTGTCCACTCTATGACCAGAACCACCTGTGCCATCCCCGCATTTAAAGCTTCTGCCCAGCCTCCTGCCTCTTCTGGAGAGCACATCACTCCAGGAGAAGCAAGCTTGATGACCACAAATAGCAATTTCAGAAGCACCCAAGATCTATGTGGACTGATTTTACAACGTGAGTAGCTCTTAAACAAAAATAATTGATTGTTTTTGGCAGCGACAAAGAATTTAATGCTACGCAATTTTCAGTGATGAGGAGAAGAGTAGTCCTGGCTGTATTTTTAAAACATCATTTCTAATGGTTCCTTCAGATGAAACACAGAGAAATCAGAAAAACACCTAGACCCTGGAAAACTAATTAGTATTTTTGCAGGGCACAGAATGAAATATATACATTATACATTTCAGAAATACAGCACTCTCCTAATTGGACTGTAAAAACATTAAGGTAAAATACATTTCAATCATTCTCAACAAAAATCCAAGAACAAATCATAAGCCTTAAATTTCATTTACTGCCATGAGCACTGAAAATACCCCATTTATTTTTTATACATAATTCAGAGCGACTTTCTCACTTGTCTGCTAGAACTCACAAAGATTTAATTTGCTGCAGGTTGAAGCAGGCTGATTAAGCAGGCTGGTTACCAAATGAATGTTAACCTGTCTGAACTAGCCTACTGTCACATTCTCACAGCAAGGTTAAACACAAGTTTAGCTGTGTAAAAAGCCCAGCAATCGTCTTAAAGGAAGTGAGTTATAATACTCTGGAGCAAATGAAATATTAAAGATGACACACAGGTCTAGACCAATTACCTATGAAACTCCTGTGACAAGAGCATAAGAACTGCATTTTCTGCAATAAGCCACCGTTTCAATTATTATTATTTTTATAAGCTTTTAATAATAAACAAAACCCAACTGTTATAAAACCTGAAACTTTGCCCTGTAGTTCTCACACTCTATGAAATGCTGGTAAAACACACACACACACATTAACCACACACTGACTACAGTTCCCTCTCTCACAGCATCAAATACCCTGACAGATGCCTGGAAAGGCTCCCGGTATCCTTTACGTGCACATTAAAGGGAGAGAGGTAAGATCAAGCAGGCAGTTATTGTGCTGCTTCATCACTTGGCCCAATTGCAGGGTGTTGCAATTCCAATTTGCAACCCTATATTATAGTGTCAAAGCACCTCTCAAACATGAGCTAACAGCAGAAGGGGTTCCACATCAGAGCCTGTTTCATCCTACTCTCCAGACAGTTGCTGGAATGTTGGGGGTTTGTGCACATTGGTGTGAGAAATCACCCTTCCCTTTGCTTTTTTTTTTTTTTTTTCTTTCTGAGAAGTTTTTTTCTTTTTTGCAAAAGAAATTGCAGCTCTGCCTTAATTCCAAAATAAACGAGAGGCATCAACATTCTTCTAGAATAAAGTTACCTTCATTCAAAGATAGAGAGTTCTCTTGCAAAGACTCTTGCACCACAAAAACTCAAGCTCTATTTTGGAAATCATAAAAACACCAAGACTAAGCAGAAGATTGTTTTCCAGGCAGCTCAACAAACCCTTTCCTAGTACTGTGAATGCAGGCCAAGGTACTAATGGGAGCACCACAAGAACTGTAGATCTCACACTGCTCTTGGAGAGGTTTTTCTTTCTGAATACTGTACCTGCCACCTCCCAGAGCTGCAGAACATTATCATTGCAATAAATTATCATTGTGTTTCAGCCACCTCCCCATGGGAATGGACAAAATCTTTATACCAACCCCATAAATGAAAAAGCTTGTTTTTAGCCTGAGTACCTGATTATATTCTCTAGCTTATGAGCCCATCTGGCTGTGAAAAAACTCAAAAAGTCAATCACTTTCCTGAATTTTTCTTTTTTTGCAGGAAAGTCATCTCTATGTGGGTACCAGAGCTTGAATGGGATGGCTTCCAGATACACAAGAAAAAGACACTTTGCAGGACTCGTGCATGAATGACAGGCTAGGTATAGGTTATAAAATAAATAATATGCCAAAGCAAAAATAAGTAAGATTACTCTATTTTTTTTAGGCAGGGAACCTATCCATGTGCAAATCAAACTGTCTCAGAACTGAAATGTATGTGAGGTGCAAAGTGAAACAAAATCAGAAATAAGGAAAATTACTTGCAAAAAACAACTCCAGAGCCAGATCTTTTGCCCAACACTGTGTAGACACTGCTTGTGCTTATTTAAAGTTTAGGTAGTCTCCTATGTGGCTTCCTATGTGGCTTTTAAGGAGAAGGAAAATAAAATTCAAGATTTCAAACATTTCAGGGAGAGTGGCAGCAGGAGAGTCTCCTTTTAGGAAACAGCAGAGATACTAAATGGATTCAATATCTCTGGTGTTCAAAAAGGTAATGGTACAACCTGGACTAAAAGTGCACAAAAGGTCACTTGAAATAGATTTTAACTACTAAGAGAAAGATCACTACAAAATCTAACAATTTAGAAAGGAAAGAAATAGTCTGATGCTCACTTGTGCTTTCCAACTCTACGACATTAATACTATTTGTAAATGCTCAGAGTGAGATGATTTGTTTTTCAATTGCCAGCATTAGCAATTGAGGGATAAAGTTAAGCAACATCTTTTCTGATCCAAACATGCAGGATTCTTTGTCAACCTTCCAGATTAACCCAGAAATATTTGCCAAATCTGGAGTGAGACCAGATGCTTTAAACAATAAATTATTCTTCATGTTATATTAGTTTTATGTAGAAGCTTCTATAAATATAATTCAGAACAATCTAAACCCACTATTTTTTCCCTAAATATTTCATTCTACAAATATTTCTGCAGGAGAGAAAGAAATCATTGACAGCATGTAATTCCAGAGTGCTCCCATCTCATGCTCAGAATACTATGAAAAATTACAAGCCCATAATGTCAAAACCTTGTATCTTCTAGAAAGACTTTGTTGGCACAGCATAATTCCCACTCTTGCAGACTTCTGAAATTGCAAATGAAGGAACAAATTCTGTCTCTCGTATCAGTCCAGAGATATTTAATCAAGATGCTGAAGATGTGAGAAAGATAAACAGTAGAAGGAACATGAAGGGATGAAACCAGCATAGAACTCCAGCTGCAGAACTCACTCCACTGAGAAATGCTGATACAAAAATTACAATCTTGGTGGACTGCATCAGGAAAGGAGTAATTGGATATGACAAATTGGCCTTCCTCACGTTCAGCCACACACTGATGGAGAAAAACAGCATCTCAAAAGAGATTTGAATGGCAACCATACCTAATGAGGAAAGTGATGGAAGCTGTAAGAGCTTTCTAATGCCTTACATAATATAGCTGGGACACCCAAAGTGTCCAGCTTAAGGCAATAATCTGTAAAGAACAGGACATTCTTCTTCATCCTCAATTATTGAGAGCTTGTGCTGTTCACAGGATACTTGCCATCAAAGGATCCCATCTCTGCAAAGGGATAAAGCTTTTTGTAAACAAGAACCATTCAGAACAAGCAAGTATAATGTTTAAGGAAGTTAGGAATATTGGTTGATTTTGTGCTCTTTTTTAAGCTTTTGATTGCTACAAGAGCAATGAGGGTTTTGATGTTTTGGAGTGTGTGAGCACTCTGATTTGCTTTAATGTACATTAATGCATCTGTCTGAACATACAGACATTTAATTGTTAATCAGGGCAAGTTATTAAATGGAGCCCTTCAGCTGTATTACCCAGTACTTGTCAATTTTACAGAAAACAGCTTTTGGCTGTTTAAAAGACCACGGAAAAGGAGAAACTGTTTCAGTCACTGTAACGAGGTCATTTTATCGTTCAAACTACTCAAATGACAAATTCTTTCCGACTCATTGGAGAGGTATTTTTCCATAACAAAATATTTTCTAATACCATTTTTTTGGCATAGAGATTCTTGATCATTTGTTCTCAGAAATTGAAAGGTCAAACTGTAAATCTTACAAAGCATCAGACAGAAATTCAGAGAACACTTGATCCATACACAAAGGAGAAGATTCTACGAATGATGCCAGATTTCACTTGCACATACACAGCAAGTGAAGCAACAGGCATTATCTGACAATGGCAAGCCAAAATCAAAACCCTGTAGTGGAAAAACCTTCTGGATTTTTAATATAAAAAGATCCTAAAAAGAAATATAATTTCTGTATAACTTCACCGCTATGAATCAGTCCAATTATTCAAGTAGCTAAACTCCTAATACAGAACCACGTTTGGCTCTATACAATCTGCTTCAATAGGAAACTAAATAGGGGAACACTCATAGCATGATTTTCTATTGAGGTAAAGGAAAAAAAAATCCATTTTCTGCTTTTAATACTCAGAGATAAAGTAAGCAAACAAGAGTCTGGTGTACAAAATAAAAAGCATGTTTTCCGATACTTGACTCTCCCCCATAAATCTCCCATGAAAAGGGCTCTTTCTAAAGGTTGCTTAGCAGGCTGCAGTACACACATTGGGGTTTATAATACACATATATCACACAAAAAATTCTCAATCAAAAACAAATGCAGTGTCACCTACAGATTGAAACCTAATCCTGGTTCAAATACTCCATGTGACAGCCCTTTCACCGTGCCCAAAATATGAGTTGCTTACCTTTTCCATTTACTAGTTTACTCACTGATACATGGCTTAACAATAAAGCAATAAACATGAGCAAGTACATTTCAAAACGCTCAATTATTCAAAATAACTTAAGAGAGGTGCCCATAGCAAAATACTCAATGACTGGCAGGTGTCTTCTCTGTGAAAATTTCACTCCCATATAATTTGATCCTTTTCTTAATTGGATTAATTACTATGATTTTTTCCCCTTATCATATAAGAGAAGGGATAAGAATATGAGGCTGAGCAAGGAGCATTATCAAGCATTTCAATTTTCATATTAAATTTACTATTCTGTTATGTGACTTTTTATTATAGCATAAACTAATTTCCTGAGTATGATAAATGCAAATTTATCAGATGGATGGATGGATGGATTGATTTTCTTGAAGATACAGGAAAAAAAGCTGCATTTTGAACATAACTATATGAAGTTTGAGAAGGAACAAAAACTTTGAGAAGGAAGAAAAACTCTAGAAGGAACATTTCTGTTCTTGTTTCTCTATCAAATGTTCTATGTACATGGTATTACTAGATGGACTTGGATACAAGGTATTTTAGGGATCAAGTGCTTTCATTGCCGAAGTGCACTGACAGTAGGCAAGGTAGTATGACAAAACAAATGATAAACCAATCTAGTTGGAACACCTAGAAAATAAGTTATTCTTCTTGCTGTTTACCATCAGAGCTAGATTGGTCAGGCTGCCCCACAGCTGAAGCTCACTCACATTTCCATTTTCCTTTTGTAACCTATCCTTTCTGAGATTGAAGAAGCAAGGAAAAGCAAGTAATATTTGTATGGTGGACAGGATATAGCAATTAATGTGGCATATAGGAAAACTCCAAGGGTACAAGGGCAGGGGGGAGAGGTAGAGCAAGTGAGTGAGGTTTTGTTTTCACACTTGAAATACAAGAGTAGGAAGTTTCCCATTAAACAAACAGTTGAATAAAATTGTGGTTTCTAAGTGCACTCAGCATAGTTCTTGCATGTGAATACTGAAGCAGTGGAAATAAGAGTATGGGAACTCTGGCAATCTTTTGCAGTTCTCCAGAGATTCTCTCATGGCTCCACTGTCTTTCCTGGCTGAAGATCCAAACAGAGAAACCAATCCATGCAAGAAGGACATGGTGGACTCCCAAGCAACCCATGCAATTTCTGAGGATACTCAAAGTCTCATCATTTCAAGAAAAATGACACTATGACATGAGAGAGTTTTCATATGAGTTTGTTCTTGCCATGGCTGCAGTTCCTGGTGTTTAACCAAGCATTATTAACAGTGTGTGGGCAGCTTGTTAGGCTCAGACAAACCCTCTCTGAATTCCTTGGGAACAAACAGGTGGTCAACACTTCCAAACCCATCACTTGTATAATGATTCAATAAATAACCTATCTTCTTTTCAACGTATGATCTCCCAAGGGCAAAGTGATATATGATTTAAGAATTCCTGCATGTTCATGTTTAAAAGTTATGTTTAAAGCTTCAAGAGATCAGAGCTTTTCTGTGAATTAATGTTTATCCTTTGGCTTGTTTTTTCTCAGAAGTTAGCAAGTATTTTTCCAGTAGTAACAGACTAAAATTACTTCTATCCATACAGAAATACATAGTATACATAAAACAAGTGTTATCACACCAACAAAGAGCAAGTATCCCAATGTAAAATGAAGGTACATTGCAATTCAAAAAGGAAATCTATTAAATACACTATTTTAGTTGACTGAAACAAGGGCTTTTTTGTACTATGCAATTAATTGACTCAGAAAGATTTACTACCCAGAACTGAAGGGCTCTCTTCAGCCTGTACTGCTCAGCTAGACATTGTTATCTAAGTTCAGTACATAATATTAAAAAAAAAAGAAATCAAACATCCAAAGCTCATCTACTGCCATGTAAGCCCTTATCCCTCCCTGAATAACAATAAAAAGTGGATGTAATTCCACATTAGCCACTTTGTCTTTTGACATCAAACAGCATTAGCTGAGAAAAACATTCAAGTAGGCTTGAGGTTTGTTTGTTTTATTAAACTATTGCACAAATATGAAAATGAACAGAAGACTTTAAAAAATTTGACAGCCCTTGAAATTAACTTCCTCTGGAAAATAACTTCATTTTCATTATGCATCTCCAATAAAAAGAAAAAAAATCTTGACAGGTATTCAACATTTCATTTTAAACACTTACTGGATGAAAAAAACATCTCTAGCATGGAGTGTGTTCAGGTTATAAATCAGTAATGCTTATTTTAACTTCTCACGAAGTGTTGTTGAGATAATTACTGCTGACAGCTTTATTCAAGGTTCATTTCACTTTTTCTACTATTTTTCCCCTGTTAGAAGTTCAGCAGGGCCCATGGGAAGATCCACCCCTCACACCTGTTAGGGTTCTTCATGTTACTGAGGCCAGTTTGGACACGTCACTTCAAATTAGGATTGTGCCAGAGCGCTGTGACAATTACTTATCGCAGGTTTAACTTGAAAAAAAGTTTCTAATCCAGCCACAAGAACAGTGTCAGAGTACGTAATTTAAACCTGTCAACACAGGTTCAGGAAATTCATTCCAAGGATTTCAGTCATGTTCCCATGGTAGATCTCTGAACTATAATGAAGCTTAAAATCACAAAGGAATGCTATGGAGTTAAAACACAGAACCCAAGAGTTTCAAGAGCTCTGAAGGGAAAAAAAAGTATCTATACTTAGGAAGTATAGTACTTCCTAAGTACTATAAGTACTGTATAGTATCTATACTTAGGAAGGGAAAAAAAAGTATCTATACTTAGGAAGAACTATAACTCATGTTTTAAAATTTGATAAATTCTTTAGATTAGGATTAAGAGACTGCTGTGTTAATTCTCCAAAGTTCCAAAAGGCTGCTGCATACGTATCTTATTTTGCTGCAGTGTAGAGGCACAATCCTGGTGGATTTTTACATGTGCTGGAGGCAGCAGCATGGTGAAGCAGCTCTGGAATCATCTTGAGGATGGTGTGGGAGGCTGGAGGAGATCCAAGGCCCGGTGAGGAGGCCACTCGTGTCCTTCAGACACCAGGCGAGGGATGCTGGCATTGCAGTGACACCCGCCCTAAAGGCAGCTCCACAAAACACAACGAGATTCTTGTGAGCTTGAGAAAAAAGTGGTGCCTGGTGCTCTGGGAACACCCAGCCCTGGTGTGCTGGTTGAACACACATGCCAATTTTTGCTATGGGCCCTGTTAATCACCAGCCGTGTTACTGTGCATCTACCCCTCTCGTTTGCTGGCTGAATGAAAATTATCCCTGGTTTTGATTATTTCTCATTTGACTGAGCCTAGTTAGGCAAATTAGAATTAAAGCAGAAGGACAGCTACTGTAGTACTTAGTGTTGCTTCAAACCACAAATATATTTAAAGGAAACAAAAAGAAAATAATATTTCCTCGTACAACAGATTCTGCTAAAAAAAAGATATACTTGAGAGACTGAAATAAATACCCATGATCACTTACAGAGCTCATTCTTCTTGTTAGACAAAAACTGTAAATATTAAAAAGGATGAAAAATCTGCCAAGCCATTTGCAGCTATTTGAAACACAGGGTAACAGAATTAAATAAAAGCTGAAAGACCTGGAACACAGTTAAGTATAGACCATGAGGCTAATTGTGGATCTTGAGTTAATTACTTTCCACTGATACGTTTTCTCAATGGTCTTTTACATGAGTTTTTTCTTTCCTCAGTCTGAACCCCAAGGCAATTCAGCGTGCTAGCCTCCAAACTCTGGGTGATTCATTGTGTACTTCTGCCTTAGGATTTTTAGTTCATGCAGAGAAAGCCAGGCTTTCACATCAAGTTGATGTTAATGTGCACTGACAAAGCAACAGTAAAGGAGCTTCATGTTTGTCACAACGTGCACTCTTTAATTTAGTAATTGCTTTATACTGATATGCAAATAATGACACATTTCCCAAATTTCCAGTTCCTCAGCAATGCTTTTGCTAATTACTCAGTGGTTAAAACTGATGCATGTAAATTGGTTCAGTGAGTTTGTTAATACGTACACCTGTGTGAACTGATCTATAAAACACACATGCCTGGGAACAGGTCATAACTCACTGTACATTCCTGAAGGTCTCTGGAACTGAAAAAAACAATTCTCTAACTAAAACAAGATAAATTACAACTAATAGAGTGTTATTCACAGATAAACTGGGATTCCCAACCTTTCCTAAGCTAAAGAGAGACTGTCTTTGGGTGACCACAAATACCAGGAGTCAAAGCATCCATCGAGAGAGGGATCAAGGTAAAGAAAAGAAAAGGTCAATAAAAAAGAAAGGAAAAGAATCCCTTTAGCACCTGAAAACATGGGAAAGGGCCAGTGCCCACTCATCCATCAGTTCTCTGTGGACAACCACATGCTTTGAAGTCTGGTTATAGTGTTTTGTGGTACTGTGTACTCTTAGTTTTCATACTCTAACGTGAAAAATTCAGCTTCACTTAACATGGATTCAGACTCGTAACAACTGCAAAAACACTCAACAGAGTTAACCTGTCTTCCTATATTTCCTTTCCTCAAAATTGTCCTGTTTTATTTGCTGGCTTTTATATTCCAACACATTCTGTTAAATTTCTGGTATTTTCTTTATGTGACTATGTAACTGCCATAGAATATAGACAGTATAATAATTGTTTTTACTGAGTCTGATCTCAAACCACTTATTTTTCACTATTCAGAAGAGACACAAAACCATTAACAGGTTTTTAAGCTCAGGAACAAATAAAATAATAAACAGTCTAAACTAACAACAACTCATCCACATCACATATTGCCCACAGATATTCACAGATACACCTTGGGAACTGCTTTGCATTCACAAAGAGTATCAGCCAAATACTTGGCACGTTTCTGGTCTATGGTGAGATGCCATTTACTTCACAACATTGTACAGCACTTTGGATGGCAAACAGAGAATGCCTGGATATGTTTCCAGCACTATATAATTCCTTGGCACAGTTCAAGCAGTTGTGCTAGCAGAACTGCTTCCAAAAAATGCTTCAAACACTGAAATGATTTTTATGCTGACTCTTCTTCATAGATATTGTTTTCTGAGGAATTGGATTTTTGCAATGTTAGCTCTTGAAAACACAGTGCTTGCTACTGACTTCTAAAAATGAGCTTCTAAAAAGGATGATTGTTTCCTATTCTCTGTTTCTCTTATGTAGAATGTGTATCTTCTAGTGAAGTTCTGCTCTGCTTATAATAGTGGAGCTTCATTACAAAGAAACAAGCACCACTGCGATAATCCTCCAGGAATAATGCAATTACCACTTATCAAACAGGTGTCTGCTGTATTCCAAAGAGATTATCACTTCCTATTCTGCTCCCAGAGAGCACAGAATAAAAGAGAAGCTGCTACTATTAAATGACTAAGGGGAAAAGGAGTCTTTGATAACAGCTCCTGCCAGCATCCCTCAGCAGGGCATGCAGCAAATGTAGTCCTTCTATAACAACTTGGCACTGAAATGAGTATTTTGGTTTCTGTAAAATGAGTTAAAGCACCTAAATAAGACCACTCTTGTTAACTCAATTTGAAGCATCTCTATTTTTCTTCATGGAATCTTCCAGGAATCTCAGCACCTCTGGCCTCATGCCAAACCATGCCCCTTGTGAGTAGTCCTGAAGAGCAACTGTGCCTGCTCCAGCAAAAATGGGCTGCAGTGCTGCTCCATGAAACACATCCTCTTTCAGAGACATTTCTGTGACAACCCAGAGCTTCATGAAGGTACAAAAGGATCTCCCAGAGAATTCCAGCAATGTATCTTGGGAGATATCTTGTATTCTATGGGAGAAATGTATCTTGTATTCTCTGGCAGAAATTCCAGA
>VXAX01002150.1:379144-424144 GCA_013399835.1 Leptocoma aspasia | reverse complement strand
CATGACAGAGTAAAAAAGCTCCATGTAGATCTGCTCTTCTAAAGGAAAGCTCTGTACTTCCAGATAGGACTGCCTGAGCAAAACATCAGCGCTGTGGTTATGGAATCATCAGAGAATACATGCCCTAAAGTCAGCTGCACTCCCCTCTAAATACACTTCCATGAAGCCTCTTTCTTCCCCAAAAGATAAGAGATTAACAGAAGCATCTGCTCTCAAAGACTAAATTTCTATTTGATCAGTTACAATAAACTGGCCCACCAGAACAGTCTCAAACCAAACCCTCACTGCCTCAGCTACTGCCAATACACCTGTACACCAATCTTCCTGCTCTTCCCCTTAAGAAACATGAGAAGAGCCTTAAAATTCTATTATTTTATTGACTATTTAAATTCATACATGAAATGAGTTATAAAAACCAGAACTCCTTTTCCTGGGGAGAGGCAGCTAAGAAAAGCAATTTTCATTTTCCCCAACTTCTGAGATCATGGCTACTGCATTCCAACTATCCTTACATCAAACAGAAGCATGGAGTGAATTTCCCATTTCTCTTATTTCCATGATCTCTAACAACTAAGAACAATAACATTAAAACTGGTCCACAAGAAGCAGAAGTGTCAGCAGAACATGACAAACTCTTTGCTCCCTCATGACCCAACATGGTTAAGGATGCTGAAAAAGGCCATGGGGTTGGGGGGTTTTCCCTCCTTTTTTTGTTGTATTGTTTGCTGGTTTTTTGAGGGGGGTGTTATCGTTCGAGTTGGTTTTTTTTTTTTAATCATAACTACTAGACTGACTTGAAGTTTTTAATGTAATGTACAATGGGCTTTATTATAATGATACAAGTACAATTTTTGGCACTTCTGTATGATTCATTACCACACAGTGAGGAAATGAACCCTTCCCAAAATCAACGTGGTAAGTGTAAGTCACTTCAATTGAGTTATCTTGTGTCTTAAAATTGGACAGTCCTAAATAACTTCTCCTGTTACAAAACAGTAAGAACTTAACACAAAACTGATTATCCCTGACATGGTAATTTTTACATACATGAAATTAGTTCAAATCACTTTATCTTAATTTTTATAAATTGAAAATAGTCAAGGGGGTGAGGTTAAAAAAGTGGTGAAGGACTCACAGTAACCTCCTCAGTTTTTCTGGGGAAAGAACATAAGAATTCATCATACTCTAATCAACATAAAAGCATCCAAGCAAGCCGTAAGTCAAAGTCAGACTGTTATCTAAAACAAAGAAATTTAGGACCTGTTTATTAAATTAATGAGGTACTTTTATATTTCTTAATGATTAATAATATGCTGCTTCATAGATTACCATGAGCTTCCAAGACTGAGAGGACCATCTAAAAATTGTCATTACTAAATTGAGACTATAGTATAAATGTTAAATTAAAACTTTACCATATTCCTGAACCCATACAATGAAACAGACTTCAAGTATTCTTCTATGTATCTAAAATAAATGGATCCTGCCAGATCCACTCTACTGCAAATGATTGATGAGAATCACAAAATGAAAATAACACACAAAGTAATTAACATTACAGGCAATGCAAATTGTAATTATGATATTCTTACATGGAAAAAAGCAGAATATTTTCTAATGAGGTATGGTTTTTAATTTAAATGTAGCTAATTTTACACTTCTGATTAGTAGGTACTTGTTCTGTCAGGACTATTCATTCTTTATTCAATCAGTTCCAGAGGGAAGACTCCAAATCATGCAGTAAATGGAGACATGGCATCCATTACAATTAAACAGCCAGCGAATGTAAACCTCACAACTTGCTTTCATATCACAACGACAGCATGTGGTAATGAACTTTCTGTTAAGAACTGTTAAGACCTGGAAAGGGAAAGAAATATATACTCCCAAATACTAATTACTCAGATGCTTAATACTCAACCTCTTCAAAAACCTGGAGATCAGCCAAAAAGTGTCATAAATGGTTTCACTTTGTAAGAGAACCTTATTTATCAGCGTTCTTAATTTCTATTTGTGCAGATGCCGTGCTTAGTATTCAGCAATGAAATAGCTAAATATAACAGCAATGCTAATTAGATCATCCAGAAGTATTTGAGATTTTTTTTTTAATAGCCCAGAATCCTCTATTAAATTCAGCTAAAGAATGCCAACCTAATCTGCTACAGCCACCACAGAAGGGAAGGTGGTCCTGTTCGCAGGGGATAAAGGTGGTGGTGCTCCCAAGGGATGATGCAGACCCTCAACGTGTCAGTGGCAACACATTTGTCCTGCCTGAAATGAGACTGTTCAGCACCACAGCTGAGTAACTTGTCAGTGTGCCCCTACTGCTGCCCGAGCAAATATCCAGTGCCTCACCCACACCATGAAGCAGTGGAGTTCCTTGATGTGAAATGAGGATTTAAGGTCTCGACCAACTGCTGTGCTTTGGGAACAGAGCGTTCCCAGCAGCAGGTGGAAGGCTGGATCAGCTCCCCTGGCTGGGATCCGTGTGCCAGGGCACAGTTACCACACTGGGCACTGCATCTCCTGCCTTTGCCCCTCTCTCCTTTCCCCTCCTCAAACCTCACCCTAGAACTTTTACATCTTTTTGATGCAGAAATCCATTCTGTTCTGACAAGCTCACTGCTGTTACTTAAAAGAAGCAGGATTTCTCACTGCTGCACTGAAATGACTTAAAACAAAGAAGCAATTAAGAAAATATCTGTAGCTTAAATACCAAGAACAAAAAGCAGCAAGAAAGCAACCTCTGTCCTTCTTCCTCTACTGGGTGTTGTTCTATGCTACCAAAAAAACACTGAAACATGACAGACAACAACTCATTCTACTGAAATACATCAAAACCCAGTGACCTCATGGGGGAAAAAGAGTTTTACCTCAAACATACACATGTAAAATTAACACCCAAAAAATCAGCCATACATATAAAAAAAATCACAATGTTTCCACGTAAAAACTGTAACTAAAACATCACCTACAACTCTGATCTGAGATTTTTTTTTTTTTACAGTGAACACATATTTTAAAATTGCTCATTCCACTTGACACTAGTGGTAATTACCAGTGAAAGTCTAGAAGTTCAGCCAATAGAGCAAAAAAAAATAATGGAATAGATTTCAGAAATTTTACTAAATTATTCTGGCATGGCTCTCATCTTACAAACTCTGCAATGCTAAGATTGTTACAAAATCCAAAATAAAAATTGAGAACATATTGTGAATGTATTTAAAGTAAACTATAATTATGAATTTTTTTTTCTACGATTATTTTCAAGAAGACTTCACTGTATCACTTGATGCTTTATGTGCAAAAATAGATAAGTTAACATTTTGAATATATTTAAGTTTTACTTACATAAATGCATTTTAAAAAAAGAGAATGAGCTAAAACTCACACATTTACCTTGACCTTTAATGAGCAGAACAGATATAATTTCTGGCATTAAAGTTACTCAGGCTCAATAAAAGCTAAAAGTTGTCCTTGCTGAATGGTGAAACAAGATCTGCACGGGCTGTGTACGCCTTGTTTCCCACATTCAAACTGTCACAGCACAAAAACATTCTCCTGCATGGCGAGGTTTTGATACTCATTTCCCTGGTGAAAGTGTGCAAAAGATCTGAAAGAGTTATTGACAATTCATACAGTATCCCATATTCCATTAGGTAGTACAAGCAGAGAACATATCTTAACTCTGAAGGCAGATGAAGCAACAATGTTTTAAATTACTATTGACTTCACTAAATTTCCTGATAATGTCAGAAGACTGTAGTCTGGCAGGTTCATAAGAGACTCAAGATGATACAGGAATCCAATTATGCCAAGTCTATTTAGTTGTCCTGTTTGCTAAGCCAAAGGTTAACGAGAACTGCACTGAAAAAACCTCCTGTGGTATTACAAAGTATTTCTTATGCTGCATAACATGCAAATGAAAAAGTATTTTAATCAAGTCTATCTTTAACTCCTTAACTGCAATGGGGTACCCTACAAGACAGCAAATTAAAAACTCATGATGGAAAAAGTGATCTTAAAAATTTGCCACTGAACTCAAGAGATCATCATTAATTACTAAAGTAATTATTACTGAATATTTCTAATTTGGAAAAAAAATATGTTGAGATCACAGGAGCATAGATAGTCACTGCTATCATTAAATCTTTATAAATAGTAAGCTATGGCCTCTAATTTTAGACAGAAATTAATTGTATTTTTGTTGGCAACACACTCAAATCTGTTTACACAGCTGACAAGTTCCAGCGCCACCAGACTCAAGCAGGGAGCTTTGAGGACTTGTCTGCTTCAGAGCAGATGACTCAACATTCACCAATTTCATTAAAGATGAAAAGGGGGAAAAATTCACCTGCAACAATGTCACTTGTAAAAAAAGACTTAAAGCATATTCATGAGTTTTACATATGTGAGGTATCCTATTCAAAAGAAAAGGAGGGGAAAAAATACGTGAAAACCTAACAGCTGTGGGAAAGCAGATTAGAAGTGTTGAGTTTCCTATTCTCTTTTGGGCTAATGTAAACTAATAAAATGTTAAAATGGATCCACATTTCAAAGCCTGTAATTACCACATGACACCATTCTGTTATTTCAGACCTTACATCTATTGGCTCAGATATGCCCTCGAATACATGGACTGAGATTTACCCACCTTTCTTAAACTTAAATACTGTTTGTGCAAACACCACCACAGATACATATTACAAGTACACTGGAAATTCAGACAGCTTTTGCCTTTTGATTTTTTTTTTTAATTGGCATAAATCCTTTGCCCAGAGCAAAAAAAGGAGCAGTCATACTCAAACAGCAATAGTCCCTTTATAAGAAGAGAGCAGAAATGAACAGGAAAGTAAAACATGGCAGATAATGGCAATATGTAAGAAAGCAAACTCCAAATCTGTTTTCACTTTGTAGAACATTCAGGTTCAACAAAATACTTAGCTTTTTCTACATTTTTCTCAGGTCACAAAATCTACATGCAACATAACTACATAATTATTTCACCCTTTTAGGCATTTTTTTTGTGGATTGGTTGGGTTTTTTTCTAAAGAAAGGCAGACCTCACTAGCCGGCATTAGGAACATACTGGCAGAAGAACATTACCTGAGCAAAACTGAAAGACACGCTGTAAAACACACGGTAAGGATGACCATGCAAGGAAGCAAGTCTAATATTTAATGGGATACTGCAGCTAAGTTTCATGAATTTCATTAATTTGCAGGCAATTCTGAGTCAGTGGATTCTATCACCTGTGGTGACCCCTCAATAATTTCAGCAGGAACAACTCCTGCTCTGAAGCCAGGCAGAGGCTTGAGCACGAACTGGGTGAGCTAAAGTGTAGTGTGAAAAATATCTAGATGTGCAATCAGAGCTACATAAAAATCAGGGCTTTTTGCCTGAAGTTCAATCACTCAATACACTTCAACTTCCAAAATGCTGTGCAGCTTTGCTTCAGTCTGGAACAGCTCTTTTTGTCTGAAACATCCACTGAGGATCTGTTACAAAGGAATCCTTTCCTTGAGCTGCAGTCATCCAAACCTTGAGCATTTGCATCTTCCACAACAAAACCCTGAGCGTGTGCGACGTTAAGGTACTGCACATGAGACAGCAAATGCTACTGAGTGATTCCAACCAAAAATCCGGGTAAAACCAGCCCTTTCTAGGAAGGAATGAGATGAGAAGCCGAGGAACTCACCGAGTCGTCTGTGGCAGAAGAAGGCCAACCCTCCCACAGCTGGTGACGGACAGGGATACTGGTCAGGTCATACACATTCCGCTTCACCTGGAAAAAAAATTAAAATAAATCAGAACTTGCTCTAAAAAAGCCAGCCAAATGGCACTGTTTTCATCACAGCCCCAAGATTTTTTTTTTTTTCTGGTTATTGTAAATCTGGTTCTTTCAACACTGTTAGGTTCAGTGGTCAGCAGGTTTACACAGCCAAAAGCAACTGAAGAAACCGCATTGAAAGAAAAAAAAATTAAGATCTAAAAATTGCCATTTAAAATGATTCATTATTACTTCAGCCTTTTAAATGTGCAAAAAAAATTCATAACAGGAAATTTCCAAGTCAAAAGTATTACAAAGTAATGAAAAAAGTTAAGGGGAGCAGAAGGTAGTAACAAAAATTCTTCTGCATGTTTTGCTAGTTAATTTTCACCTGAAAATATTGGGTGAAAATCGTATCCAATAAGAAATACGAGATTTGAATAAGTTTCTTAAATGGGATCCAAAAATAAAAATTAGTATATTAAACCTGAAAATATTAATTAATAAGCACATTTTCAATGAAGACAACACATTTCAAATTTTTATTAACAAAGTGCTAAGTAACAAATTTTTACATCAACTCTTTTCTCATGCTATTAAATTAGAAGTTGCTACTGTTCATCAACTCACATGATGTTTAACAGAAGGAAGGGAGGGAGGGAATAAAGAAGAAAGAGTTAAAATTTTGAATAAAGGAAGAATACTACAAAATACAAGACTTATAAAACTCTTTTCCATGAAAACATTACCACAGATAGAAAATCACAGAAATATGTATTTTGGTACTTAGAATAGAGAGTGATATCTTAAATTCTGAATAATTTCTTACACCTGAACATAAAGACTGCACTAACAATGTAAATATTGCCCAGCAGGACCATAATTGTGAACAATAAAATATTCCAGTGAGCCACGGTGGCTTTTCATAGGAATCACAGAATGGTCTGGGTTGGAAGGAACCTCAAAGATCCTCTCATTCCAAGCCCCTGCCCTGGGCAGAGACACCTTCCACTACACCAGGCTGCTCAGAGCCCCATCCAACCTGCTTTGGTTTTGGTTTGCCTTTCATAAAACTGCTACACGGGAATACAAGGTCCTCCCACATTTGCAAAGCTCTAGACAGATCCCAGCAACCTATCCAGAAAAACATTCTCAAAGAGATAAAAATAAGGTTTGATACTGCTAAATAATATTTTGTATGATCATTCTCTATGCAAAATCTCTGAGCAAGTCACGATTTCTGCATCCTGGTCTCAGCTCCAGAGGGCTGCACAGTCCAACACCAACAAACACAAGAACCCATTAAACCAAAAGACATTAAGGCAAATGGATAATATTTGACCTAAAGCAAATGACAAGACTATTCCAAAAACTGTCCTTTGATGCCTTCTTTAGATTTTCACTTGTTCACTCATCAACAGGAAACAAACAGCAATTAATTATGTTCTAACTTCTGCTGTGAGAATTACTAAAAGTTCCATGAACTGAAAAAAATTAAATTTATTATATTATAGCTGTCAGCAGGAGAAGATCTTTGAGCTGGCATCTTGCCTGCAGTCTAGTGCACTTACCCTGAGTTATCAACTTTTTCTGAACAGAAAAATAGTTTGCAGCAATCAGAAAGAAAGCTGAAATTTGCCAAAATGGTAAATGCTAACATAATCCATTTAGATAAAAGTTTAATATTCGAGAAATGAACGACAGACAATTCTACACTACCATTCTTAGGAAGATAATACAGTAAGAGATGCATTTTATAGCATTTGATCCTACCTATTAATCAGTGCTTGACATATCTTCAGCACTGAAGCACAGTTAAGGTTTGACTCCATGGTAAAGTAATATAAACATATGGAAAGTACATATGCTCCCTCTAAAATTTGTCGTTTATTTTTAGTACAGGATGTATATGAAACATCTGGCAATAGATTTTCATCAAAAAATATTTTTGCATAATGAAATAGCATCAAAACTCTTTCCCTGGATCATCTTTAGAGACAAATGCTCCATGGATCCTTTCTTTTAAATTCTGCACAACAATAAATGGATGAAGAATACACCTGCAGGCATTAAGCAGTGAAACAATTGTTCTAATCACCGTAAAGATCTTAAGGAAGGTGAGGGACAAGGCAGGGATTTCCAGACATAGTCTTCCACACAAATGTTGATTTGGGCCACATTCTTCAAAAAATTCTTATTGGCACAGTCACGAGGTTGTCAACAAACACCCACAACTGAAACAATTCAGGGCATATTGAGATCCAACACGACGTACAGTGTTGGAACTCAATACAGTGTTGCTCTTACTGTATTTTCAGATCTTCCCTTCAATTACTGTTGCTCTTTTTCATTATTTTTAGTACTAGCAGTTATTTCATGCTAATAAAGTGCCCCTTAGGAAAAACTGTGAAGCATTGTCTCATTTCTGGACAGATTTAATACTCAGGCTATGCAGATAATAATTTCAATGCCATCAGTTCAAAGCTTTCTGAACATAAATATTCTGCACAGGTGACTGGGAAAGAAGAGCTTTAACTTATTCTCCAAGAGTAAGATACAATACTTCCAACTCTTGAGTCTGTATCTCACTAAAGAAAGAAAGTTAGACCATGTGGGTTTCTTACCTGGACATTGCAGTATCATAACAAGCTGAGCTCAGATTTTCAGCTCAGCTTTGTATTCACTGTATGTTTTAGAATCATTAAAATATCTCTCAATTTTTTCCTAAAACTGGTAAATTACATGTACACATGGTAACCTTTATGTTAATATTAGTTTTGTTCAGGGGCTTTTGCAGGGAGACTGACCTGGGAACTATGGTTCAATTAAAAAAAAAAAAATTATAACTCTATTTTAACTAAAAAAATTGAAACAAGAACAGTGAGTCTTTAAGACACAGAATATTGAAGTATCTATTAGCAGTTCAAGTGGACTTCATTTTGGTGCTTCCTCATAGTGTCCTTGATGGCTTTGTAAAGAAATGTTGCTTCATACTGACCCCACAACAACCCAAAATGTAACAATCCTGACCTGTGTGTGATCACGAAGACACAGTATTTGCTGGTTTCGTTTTCTTGCATTAAAAACCAGGATAAACTGTCTCTGTGAAATATTTATTTTCCAGCTATACACCAGAAATAGTATTATTTTCATAATATAAAACTCTAAGTGCACTATTTTTAAATAACAAGTGAAACTAATTTACAGAAACACGGGATCAATAGGACTACATAATATTGTTTTCAAAAAGCCTTCAGAAGCAAAAATAAATAACTCGGAAGTCACATTCCTCAAATTCCCTTTTAATTCCAAAGTAAAACAGAAAGGCATTATGAAAAAAACAGTATTTCCCTTCTTTCATTAACTCATCTGTAACTGCACTGAATTCAATAACATTCCTCTGCTATTCTAAGCTTGAAAGGCATGCTCGGGGTAAAGTGTTATGTTGGTATAAAGCACAATGCCAGACTGATGTGCTGGACAAAAGTGATCAAAGTTGAAGTAATTTTAGCCAAGGCACAAGTATTCTGCTGCATTATTCTACCAGAATGACATCTGTTGAGCAACTCGTCGCAGAATAAACCAGTTGTTCTAGGCAGGCCTGGCTGGGTAGGGGACCATGTAACACTGATTAGAGTAATGTTTGATTAAACAAACTGCTTGAGTTAAGATCATAACTGGATTTGGAATTCATGCCAAAGCAGTCCTCTTTCAAACAACAAGCCACAATCAATTATTTAAGATAAAATAAGCTTGCTTTTAAATAATGATTTCATTTTTGCTTTCTTTGATAATTAGAACGCTATTACGAAAGCAGACTGTAAAATGTTTTAGAGATTAGAATATTTAGCAGTTGAGTATAGAAAACTCCTTTTTCTTCATTAACTGACTTAATTTCAGTTTAAAGTGAAAAACTCCATGACAAGGAAAACATTCTAAAGATTCATATAAAGCAGAACTGTGAACTGCTCCTTCACTAGGACAATAAAAATCTACAGCCACACTCTTCACACAACTGAAAAAAGTTAGCACAGTAAATGGACAAAGTCTGTGTTAAGGATTTTACTTATAAATTCACTTGGCATTGAGAGGAGGATCAAAATCTTTATTGTGTAAAGCAAACTCTAAATTGCAGTGCCATCCACTGAGCTACATTTATTGGCAAACTTTTTGGTCCTGCACTTTTGATCAGTTTGAAATACGAATTGGTGGCATTGTCTTTGTGCAGCCCAGAATGTCTTTTCATAATGTTCAGATGCCATGGTGACTGGCACATTACTATGGCAGCCACCCTTCAGATTATCATCTCCAGAATATAAGAGATCATTTAAAAACAAATTAAAGGCACGTCTATTTGGTTTCACTACTCAGCTGTAAACAGTATCAATACAACCATTTAAACAAAAAAGAAAAAAAGAGCTCATATATTTCAGATGCAGTCTTACTCGGAAAATGATGTATAATTCCTGCATAATGCCCTGCCTTGCAGTTATACATTGATGCTGGAAAACCATGTGAAGTTTTACTTTCAGCTCATTTTCAGTAGTTTAGAAGGGAGTTAAAATATTAAACAGCTTCTAATATTTTAAGAAAACCCATATGTCAAAGTAGCCAACACACTCAGGAAACTTCCCAGATAGAGGCAGAGTGTCACCTTCCTATCTTTCACTGTCTTCTTTATACAGATGAACATGTTGCTTTGAAAGTAAGGTTAAACACAAAAGACACACTTTGTTTGCAGATATGAAGTTAATCCAACATTCAAAGTCCTGCCACATTCATATTAGTAAGGATAAAGTGAAGCAAAATGTACCACAGGGCAAAAAGTCTGTACCAGGTACTGTGATGACAACAACCTTCTGGTGATTGCAGTCAGCAGGAATAAGTAGCTATTTTCTCATCTCTGAATTAGAAAAATCTGAAACCTACTCTCAAAAAACAAAGACCTAACACTTACTAAATGATTTAAAAAATTAAATTTATGCTGAATCATTGAAGAACTGTCATGCCTGAATCTGTATCTTTGAATCACAACAAATCACAACAAAGTTTAACAGTAGTTTACCTCAGGCTGTTTTCTGCTTATGCAGGTACAAAGTTAAGTGAAATAATGTACATAGTGAACTTTTGTTAGTCTTATTATTAAATATAATTTATGCAAAGCTGTAAATTGGCTGAGATGCTAAAGACTGTTCCAGGCACATAGGCAGCATGAAAGACAGTGCAAAAATGAGTGCATGAAAGGCAGACAAAGGGAGCAATAAAGTCAGAGGACTGTGAGGAATGTGGAATGTGAGTTGGGGGATGCAGGGAAATGAGATCAGATGCAGACAGCCCAAGGTTGCACGGGGCACTGATGCTACAGCAGAAATCTTGACTTTGACATTGTAACAGAGAAGAAGTCAAGACAGGTAACCACAATTTTTAGGGGACAGCAATGATATGGATGGGGCAGTGCCAGGAAGAAGTCCAAAGTAAGCAGAAGCATTTTGGTGAAGAAAGATGGAAAGAAAGGAGGCAAACCCAGCTAAAGTGATAGGCTTAAAGATTATAGATGAAAGCCTTTAACATCTCTGCCAGGCAAAATTCCAGCAGATAGCAAAGAGCCCTGGGAATCTGGCAGGAATAGATGGGAAGCAGGGGCAGAATCAACCAAGTTTCTAAGCACGGAGAAGCATGAAAGGTGATATTATGGTGAATTTGAAAAGATAATGATGTTATCAACAGCTATGAGCAAAAAGATTGGTTAGATAAAAGGGTGATTTCAGTCAATTGTGGACTAATGAGAATTATTAAAAATACAGAGATGCAAAACTAGAGAGAAGTAATTTCTGAATCAGCACCTCTGCCACAACCTATTGCAATAGATTTGGTCCACATTAACAGAAAAACATAAGACACAAACTGAAGTTAGGAGGGAAAATGACAAACCAAAACAAGTAATCCATATTTAAAATGTTCTCATAGCAGAGAAAAGGGATTTTGCATTTTATCAGGAAAAGGCTATCACAAGCCAAAAGAGAAACTGAATTTCTTAACTTTAAAAGTAATTTTTAGCCAGCTACCCAGAGGCAGGAGATATTCACATATACTAAAGTAATGCACTGTGTGAGCCACCACTAACACCCAAACCAGAACTCTCAGGTTACTCTACCCAAGACTCATTTAAGGGAAAAGTTTTAAGTCTGCTCCACTCACAATTTTGCTTGCGTTTTTATATTTCCAATACATAATACAATAAACTATACTAAAACATTAAAAACAAAGGCTATCTAAATCATCACATTTTAATTTTAGTGTAAGTTTTACTTTAAAGATAATAGTCCAATTCTAAAGACATCCAATTATAACCTGCCTCTCCTTCTGGCAGCTGACTGAAGTTTAAATTACAGAATGCTTCCAATTAATGAATTAAGACGTCAGGATTGCTATTTTAAAATTACAGCATCTGCTTCTCGCAAATTTTATACCACTGAAACTCTCTAAGGAAGACTCACTATGCTATTTACATTTACACATATTCAATTCACTCTGTTGTAATCTAAAGGAAAAAAACCCCACACTTCCAATGTAAATATTTAAAATCCATACTGAATGCAAAAGAAAACCTCACCTACCCAAGCCTATCAGCCAAAAGTCAGTCATGATTCAGCACTTTTATAGAATGCATAGGAACTCCACTGTGTGTTTTACTAAAATACATTTTTTAATTAATTTTTTACTTCATATCTCTTCCTTTAAATTACTATTTTTGCTTTTAGTATCTCTGAAAATATTCAGGTCTGCATTTATTAAGTTTCCCCACTTAGTAGGCTAAAGCTTTGAAACCTTGTTTCTTGTTTAATGCAGAATAGAAGTGCATTCTATTCTAACATAATTGATTTTAATTTGATGTCCAAAATACATTACTTGCTTATTCTCTTATGACAAGTAAAACAGAAACAAATAAAAGCACCAAAACATACATAGCTCATGAAAGTAGGATTCTTTTCCCTCTCAGGACTGTTTCACTTTCAAATTAAAAGCAATATGCAATTTCAGGCCTTCCCAAAGGGGCCTAAGAGAACCAGAATGTCCATTGCACATCAGCTACACACAAAGCAGAATTCACCAGTGAGTTACAACACACACACACGAAACCAACAGAAAATTTTATGCCGAGTTTTTGTGTACCATTTTCCTAAAATTAAACATATTCCATGTACAGAAATGCCACTAATGCATCCAACTCTAGAGAATATGAAACAGTGTTTGAACCCAAATAAACCCAGTTTAAACCATGTCTATAACTATTAAAACTATTAAAATGGGTTGCATTGTACTGTAGCACTCAATAAATACTGGGCCAGTATCTTCATTAAAAAGCTCAAGGAAATTATTCAAATTAACTCAGATCTAGAAAATAATGTGCAATTTTTTGGTGACATTTTGCTGATAAGAGTTCAAACCAAGATGATTATATAACATTAAACACAAAGCAAATGTATTTTCTGATGTTTCCAACTCTTTCATTTCAGTATTTAGAAGAGAGTTTGAAGTGCATGAATTTTGCCTCTCATTGTTGAAAAGGTGGAGTAAGAAATTATGTATGTAGGGATTAAATGAATATTTTAATGTAAACACTATGTTCAGTTTGAGAGATGAGACAAGGAGAAACTGCAAACTACTTTGACAGATTAAGGCAAGTAAATGCAAAGTTAATGTATTACTTGGCTATTATGTATTTAAAATGGGAGAGGGAGGAAAACTTTCAGGAGACAGAATCTGTAAGCAGACAGTAACCTTAACAGAGAGACAATTCACCAAAGCAGTTTAGTAAAAACATCTTTTTTAGGAAAATAAGGCACTAAATATGAGGCACTAGCACCACTTCCAGAAAGGCACGTGGATTTTTTACTCCCCAACCAAGCCCTTACAACTTCATTCTCACAGATTTCAATCCATGATAATGTGTCATCAAACAAAATCCAAAAAAACCCAATTAATTCCACTTCATTTATATCAATTCTTGATGACTACAGCTACTCCAAATAACTTCTGTGAAATACTACTGGCAAACTTTAAATGTCCTAAATTCAGAAAATAAACTGGTTTTGCCTTAGCTAGCTGGCTGTGCTCTGTCCCCTTGCTCTACAGCTGTGACACACTTCCATGACACCACCTACTACTACTACACTTCACAGCCTCACTGAGCAACTGAGCTGCAACACTTTTCCAAATAATCTTTGAAATTTTTGTCAACCAGGAGTTATCAGAAGTTCATCCAGTTTGGGAATGACCAGGTAATTTAAAAATTCATTAAGTGTAACAACACTTAAGATTCATTACACTTTATAAGTTTTTGCAAAGAAGTGTTTGGCAGTTTCCTTTCAGAAAAGAAATAATATTGTGAATAAATTATTTTAAGAGATTTCACAATGATTCATACTTCATTATCCCTTATTTCATTAATTTGAGCTCATATTTTAAACCAACCTTTCTTGGATGTAATTTGACCTTTTTAAATGGATCTGTGCCAAGTGTGTATCTCACCATTACAACCTACAATAAAATGGTTCACTAGGTAATACTGGTATAATTTTGGTTAAAACCTGCAAGTTTTGAAACAGAAAATAAAACCAAGGCTACAGCTGAACTTTACTGAATCTTCTGACGTGTGAACTTCTGATTGCCTCATACAATACATTTATATATATATGTGTGTATATAACACACACATACCTACAACATAATCTGAAAAGATGGGTACCCCAAGTATGAGATGTTCCCTCAAATACTTAGCAAGATATTTTTCCAATCTTACCTTCCTGTCCAGACAATTTTGAGAATTAATCTGAACTCTTTTCAAGCTACCAGATACTACTTTTTGCCACTGCTTTGGATTAGCCTTTTCATGGGTTGATGTTAACGTGGCAAATGTTAAGTACATTCACAATATTGTATTATACACTATATTAAAATTCTATATACAGCTATCTGGCTGTGGGTTTAGTTCTCAATGCCTCAGTTTTCTGACAGCATACATGCATGTTCTAATTCTGTAAAATAAAGAAACCCCTTTGCTGATCTCCACCTTTAAATCCCTAAAATCAGCTATCCTTCTAGAGCAGCATTATTGCTAAATGCAAGGTACATTCTGAACTTGATGCTGAAGTTCCTGGATGCTGCTATATGGCCTGCACTGTGCAAAGGTTCAGCTCACATAATTATTATTATTCATTGCTTGTAGTGCCTAGGAGACCTAATTGTGATAATCCCCTCTGAACTTTAAACTGCATGACCCTTTGATTTTTTTAATAGAAGGTTAAAAGAAGAAACAAATTCCTATAGAAGGAGAAGGGAAAACACATTCTTAAGAAATGGTGGCAAGAGACATGAGTATTTAAAAAAAAATCATTTTAGCAGCACACAAGCATGAGGTTGAAATGGGGTATGAAAGAATTAAGAGCGAGAGCTAGCTGTGACATTAGAGATTGAAAGGAAGATGTGATTAGGGTTAAAAGAGATCAAACAACAAAGACTTACTGCCAAAACAATTTTACAAATTTATTTGAAAACGCCTTAAACACTTCTACTAACAAAATAAAACTGCTGATAATACCTGAAGTTTGGTTGTTTACTTGTTTGATTTTTTGACATGCACTGACACAGAAAAGATACATTTTGAAGTCCTACCTTGTTTTTCCATTCAATAGGAATGGTCATTTGAGAAAATACCACTTATTAGCTACCTAAATGACCCAGAACTGCTCCGTGGAAACTTTTAACTGACCTCTATGCACAGTATGAAAGACAACAGGCAACTGCTCCTCAGGCATCCATTACCAGATCACCATCAACTCTTTTGGCAGAACATTCAGTTGTAATATGAAGGGTAAATACAGTTTCTAATACTTTTACCCCCAAAGTCCCAATTCCAGTTGATTTTATGTCCTGAAATGTCAAGAGATTGCCAAATACCTTGATACTTACTGATCATGAAGTTAAGTATGTGCCAAGAGCATTAACTTTGATCCAAGCTATTCAAAATTGGTATGAAAACACAATTTCAACTATTAAATACACATTCTGTCCATCCTAACATCTGTCAGACTTACCAGAAGATACTGACACTACTGGGTAATGGTAAAATATGAACTAAAGCTGGGAAGTCAGAAAACATCTCCACGCCTGTTACACAGGCTTGATCCCACCTTGTCCACATCACTTGTGCATATATTCAGTTATAGCACAGTGACTCTCATGGATATAGTCAGGCTCCCACTCATAAGGACAGTAAAGATTATTTCTAGGACCTGAATCATCACTGGAAATAAAAGAGAGAGTCAATGTGACTCTTGCAGTGGAAAGAAGATCTGTTACATTTTCACAGCTGTCATGCTCAGAACAAAAGAAAAATTTAGGCTGATATATTTCTAGTCAAACATGCTCATCTTTCATTTAAAAAGTAACTGGTCTGAAACAGCCCAAGCATAATAAATACATAAATTGGTCTTTGGTCACTTCCCTACTTGGGAATATTCAGAGGTTTCAAAAGTAATCACTCAAACCAGTGAATGGTAGAACAAATGGTTATTTTATGAATTAGTATGGAGAAGAGTGGAAGTTAAAGGTCCAATCCTGACTGTTTAATCATAGTAAAGAGCAGCATTTAGATACATATAAGGGGAAAGGGGGAAAAAAACAAAACCCAGCCAAAAAACTCCCACGTAAAAGTTTCTTTTCACTTTGGCTCAATGTGAGAAGGAATCCTACCACCTCCCACAAATCCCAGATTATGACTCCAAGAAATAAGCTCCTGAAAACATTTCACTGATTAACAGTATCTTCCTCCACTCCTACCTATGTTTCAAAATAGAAACTGATTCAGTTTCAGTCTTAAAAAATGCATAAACCACATTTGCTTCAGAGCAATCCTTATTTTAAGTGATAAGCCTAGCAATTTTGGTGTAAGAAAGAGAACATCACAAAATCAGTATTTTCTCACCTGTTTTTACTTGTTCTCTAGACAATTGATAAAAGAAACTTTTTGGGAGAGACCATATTTTCTTGCTCCTAGAGACAACATAAAATCTATTCCAAATTTTTGTAAATGGTCAATAATCATAAAGTATTTACAAATTTACACATTATATGAAAAATAGTTCAATCTATTAACTTTGTGAAGCAAAGTACCACAGTCATGCAGAGAGTTGGGAAGTACTTTCACATACAGAAATTCCCCAATACCTCTAACTTCAGTGTTTTACTTCTCTCTTCCCTCCACTTTTACACTCAAAGGTCACAGCAAACCTGCTGCTCAGTAAGGAGAGATGGGCAGACTCACTCTGCAGCCCTTTTATTCCTAGGGCCAGCACACGAGGTGCATCTAAAAAGGAAGATGAGCCACAGATATAAAAGGTTTTGTGCACTGCATTAATTTCCCATAGCAAAAATTAAGTGCAACGCGCATTTTCTCTGAAGACTCTGGTACTACCACCTTAAAAAGTGAAGATGGGTCATCCAGAAACCCTCAGGAACTCAAGTGCTGACTTGCTTGGGTCACTTCAGTTACTGGTGTTAGATATTTGACAGAGTTTTATGTGAAAGCTCTGTAGGAAGTCAGCTCTAAAGTAAACTGTTACATCTTTTCTTAGTCACTCTAACTATGAATTTAATAAATTCTTTGATGTGGTTGTATTTGAATAGATATTCTATTCATGTTATTCTGAATTCAATTCAGAAATTCTGTATAAATTCTATAAAACAATGTTCATTGAGCTGTCAGTCAAACTTCTACTAACAAAAACATTTCTGGGTACTTCCTCCATTTCATCATTGTGTCTATCAAATCAAAACCTCATCAGGGATTTTTATATGGACAATATTCAGAAGTAATTTGAAATTGACTTCTGCTTTAACAGTGGAAAAGAACTGCAGATATACCTTCACAGTGGGTTTTAAGAATATTAACATACACACACCAATTACAAATACAGTTATTAATATTGCTGCATTTAAGGCATATGCACATAAGGTGCCTGATTATACTATTAACAAGCAGCTCTCCTATATACATATACATTTTTAGAAAGAGAATTCAGTCTATTTAACAATTCACTAACAAAGCTATTCCTTAGCTCATCCCTGCCATAACCTGCTCTATTCAGAAACATATGGGAAAAGACATTAAATAACCAGTGAAAACCATGGACTTCTGGTATTAGTGCTACACATTGCATACCCCTATTCATTATTCCACCTCCCTTGTTTAATCTATCATTAAGACTCAGTGACCCTACACTAAATTTAAAGCAGATCCTTCCTTCCTCCCATGCCTAAATTCACATACTTTTCTAGCTGGGGATGCCCTCAAGTATTAGCCACTCTACAGGGTTTCTCTAATCTCAGCTCTGAACTATGTTGTGCTATAGAAGCAAGAAATTGCTGGTTTACATCTCTAACTATGGAATCTCCCACCCAAAAAATCCCCTCCTTTACTTAATAAGATAGAGGAAAATCTTTCATGTAGAACATATTTAACACATTTAAAAATTATATATTTTCCTCTATATGATGTAGAATGCAAGTTATATTTTTAAAGCACTGCTCCCCTGAACTTGTCTCCCAAACAAATTCAAACAAATAACTTCATTGGAAACAATTTTAATGCTTTCAGAAGTTTATTGTTACATCGTAGAAAAGCTAGATCTTTATTTGTATTCTAAGTCAATATGAAACAGTTTTCTAATAAATTTTAAAAAACTAAAGCAAGAAGATGACCAAATATCAGGTATTAGACTTGCTTTTGTTTTTTAACATAGGAACTAAAAACATACAAAAATATTAAGACCTCTACCTCTCTCAACTGACAGTTTTCAGTGTAACAGTAATGGCAGTACAGGTGAAAACATATCATGGGTTTTCTGAAAGAGGGACAAGAAGCTTTATTGTTATCAGCTATAGTATTTGCCAACTATAGCCCTGCCTTCCTCTTCCACAATAAGGTGAATATTGATCTGCACCAGGATTTTAAGAAGTTAAAGACACTAAGACTGTGAGTGAAGCAGATGAAATTCCATTGAGCTAACAAAATGAGTCAGGCAAAGGTACAATCCAAATATAGATTTTTATGTCTACCAAAAGAAGCCATACAAATTTGTTTTGGTTTCATGTGTAATATTACTTTTAGTGTATTTTAGAATGTTTAACCACATTTCCCCAAAAAATAGAATGAAGTTGAAAAAAGCAGCTGCAACCTGACCAAATAGCCCAATCTGCATTCTCTCTGGCTCTTCTTTCTTTAATTTAAGTCTTTTCCCCAAACAAGTCAGTACTTGAACAAGTATACATGAGTCATAAGTACTTGTAGAATACAAAACGTTGATGGGAAAAGCAAATTAGTAAGGCTTAAATTGTCAGGTTATCAGATAACAGAAAAATATTAAGAAAGGTTAATATAAACACACTAAGCCAAGAGCAACACTTGAAAACCTGAAGTCTAAGTTCTACACAGGTGCAGACATGGGAAGATGAAGGGAAAGTGTTACTGGAGAATGAAAATAAACAGTAACTGTGAACTCTAGAGATCAATTTGAAGACAAAAATTATCTGGAGGCTTCTCAAGTGAGGAACTTTTCTTTACAAACAAGCAAGACTTTTATGAAGAGAAGAAGTACTGCTAAGGCCCCAGTCCTGCAACCCCTGGTTCAGGCATTTTCCTGAACTGGACTGGCTTCCAGACCTGGACTGCCTAAATTAAAAATATAAATAGCCTACAATATTGAAGTCTACAATACTGAAATCACATTTTCCTTTAGCATTCCAAAATATTAAAAGAAAACTACATTATCTTGTTCCTCTAAGAGGAGTGTACAGCTGAGTCTCTCTTAATGCAACAAGTTTATCCTCTGTATCTTCAACAGCAGCCACCTTCATGCATAGTCTAGTCTGAGTGACCCAAAACACACAAAGTTGTTTCATGATGGAGGAGTCAGTATTTCTTGAATATACAACTAAATGCAGTTTCGTTAGAGTTCAACCAAAACACTACAGGAGTTACCTCTTCTGCAGATTCCAGTCTTTACAAAGCTCACCAGTCATTTGCTGCAGAACAACAGAAAACTTAATGATCACTTCAGAAAATGAGCTAATATAAAGCTATTCTGACCATTTTCACTATTCTATTGTGCAAACTTGTCATCTCACTGAAATGGGAAGACTTGAATAAAGGTTAACTTAATTAATTAAACATACGTATTATTTTCTCCACACTTTTCAGTCTTAGCTTGACATGCAATTCTATATCTATTAAATAAGCAGTGAACACTATTCCATTTAATGAGAAAAAAACCCTTAAATTACAGATTAGAGAATCTCAGCAACTCATTTTCCCCAAAACACTTCCAATACTGCACAGAATTAACATGGTCTCCAACAGAATTCCTTTATCTAAAATAACACTAGAAACTATGTATTACAAAACAAGATTCACAGATAACAAATATTAAGATCTGAAAAGATCTATTCAGCTCAAATTAACACATTTCTATAAATCAAAGCAAAATTCATCCTCACGTTCATTCCTGTTACAGAATTGTCACCTCAATAGCCAATAAAAAGAAAGAACTAATGAGGTATTTCAGTATCTCCCAAAGAAATATTTTCAGCTCTGTTTTTCTTTTAAGTGCTTGAAAGGAAAAGAGTAATGAATTGCTCCCACACAGTCTTTTTATTATTCTGTTACAGCAACAACAGAGTTACACCGAGTCTTTATTGTTCACATAGTCCAAGATATGTTTTTGTCTCACTGCAACAATGACAAAGAAGCAGACCAGGAAGGACAGTTCTTTATCAGCACCAGGGAGGTGCTGCTTGAAGCAGCAAATGTCCTTGATTCTACTAATGGCTAACAGGGTGAGATGATAGATTTATTGGGTAACTGAGTGATATACGAGAACTCTGCACTAATACCTAGACAACAATCCAATATACCTTGGAAATAAGTTTCCACAACAGACAAGGATCCAGACTTCTACAAAAAACCAGGTCATTCAGCTGTATCCTGTGGAGTTTCTAGGACTACTTCTCCCTATTAGGATGAACATCCCCTGCTGGAGACAGGCAAGCATCCTCTAGCCCTGAAAGCATCCACATTCATCAACAGGACCATGGATTTGAGATGGGGAAGACAAATCTGTTAAAGTCCAGCAATAACAAGCTGGAAACTTGAAGAAAGAACTGAGATTTCCCTGGTCACTCACCTGCACAGAGAGTATGCCCTGGACCTAAAGTGTTTCCAACAGGACAGTGAGATCATGGTCACTTCTTTCATGATCTATGTAAGAATACTTAGAAGAAAATTAATTAGAGGCACATCCAACAGATCAATGTATAGAACAGGCAGGCTAAAGAGACTTTAGGACTAGAATAGATTTATCAGCAGTTTTTTTGTTGTTCTTGTATGTGGAACTAGATCAGCCTTGAGCAACCACAACCTGGACAGTTTTGAAGATATCCTCCCAGGTCCCTCCTTAGAAATTTTCCAAATCAATGTGACACACGACCCTTGAGCACTCACACAAATAGGTAAGAAGGGAATGGGCCTTTCCTGACAGGCCAAATGCTTTCCCAGAGAGAATTCAGGTGTCTGATCACTTATTAAAGTGTGATCACCACCATGACACTGTGTATGTGGGGCTGAAGCACACATACCATCAATAGCAGCTGAAAAACATTTCATAACAAGCTTGTGATCCTGCCACTGAGCTGTCACCCATGAACCATCAGAAAAGGGTCAGAAAGCTATGTATGTATCCAGCCACATGGAAGGCATGACTGATGACAATAAATTTGATGAAATTATGTTGCAGACTTGTGTTTTTAAGTAACATGTGCAAGAACAGCAGTCTGGACACAATAAGAACCAAAAAAGTTGAGTTACAATGTACACAGACAGGAATCTGGCACAGAATTACTTCCTCCAGCAGCAAAACCAGCTCAGTAACATTAAAACTCTCCACATGAATGCAAAAATAAAGGCTTTTGGACACTCTGTTTTAAAAATAAGTATCATCATCTTGTATTATTTTTGGATATTTCAAATAATTTCTGTAAAATCCTCTTCCCTTGAAATAAGAGGCTGTAATTCCAATGGATCAGAAGTCCCAGAAAAGCCTGCAGATGCCTTATGAAAATGAATTCCTGAAAAGCAGCAGGAAAACACATGGCAGGGATGGCAGAAAGCCAAGAAAAAGCTAAGAACTGCTGGTCATGGTGTCACAATGACAGGCATTTTAAATTGTAATTCCAGATCAGGAGAAATGGGTGTAATCTGTCACCACAGCTATGGAGAAAATGGAGAGATGAGATTGGAAGGGAAATAAGTCACTCCTTTCCAAAATTTTCAAAACTGTTTGAAAGTATGGACTGAGAGATCAGCTGTTAAATGGAAGTTCAACTGTGGTGGCTTTGGCAGTGATGATAACCCAAGGACTCTACCACGATTTGGAAACAGGAAGCCAAAGACATCTGCAGTAAGTTCTGCCACACATCTCTGAGCTTGCTGTAAACTCTGCAAGCATGGAATCAATCTATGCCTGAAGAAAAACCCTCAGTTACTCACTGAAATTCAAAAGTTCAGTTATGTAAGTGATGGAAAAAATCCTGTTTCTAGATTTTGATATACAGGCAATGCCAGAAAAAACAGGGAGCTTCTGTTTTTACCACCACCTCTTTGAGACTGATATTCCAGATCTGATCCTTGGAAATAGGTCACTAAAAGACTAGAATCTGGAATGGAGATTTTGACGATATTCTAATGTCACATTATTTTAAAAATGCTCCCAACTGCATATGAGACATTAGCCTTGGGAAGGATGTAAAACTAACCTGTAAGAAAGCTGCAATGCCATCCAAATGAACAAGATGAACAGCAGAAATTACAGCCTTACACTTTTGTTTTTCAATATCTGTCTCTGATTCAGAAGATCTTAAGGCATTTTTACCAAGCAGGGATAGAGGAGGATAGAAATACACATTTCAGAATATAAACTGTGTAGAAATACTTGCAAATTAAATGCCTCTTTTTACTTTCATCAGAGCTTTCCTTTCAAAAAAGAATCAATAAAGCTTCAGAAGAGTAAACCATGTGTAGTTTGTTCTTCCTGCAGCAGCATCAGTGCAAATTAAATTCTGAACCCTAGATCTTTATTGTTTCCTATTAGCTGCTAACTAGAAGGAACACTGTGATTTTCTGAGATCCCAGGCTGAGACTTGCTGTAGCAGCAGTTAGCAAAAAATGATCTTGTTTTGACTTGTCTGCTGGGTAAACTTGACATTGAAGCCACATGGTGGAAAATAAATACATAATACCAAGATGTTAATTTTACAGCAACACTTAACTCTTGTGACCACAATTAACACTCAGGGAGGGGAAAAAAAAAAGCCACTGACAGGTCTGCCTGGCTCCTGCTTCTGCACTGCTTCCCAGGCTCCCTCCCTGAGCAGTGGCTCAGCTCCTGCACAAGCCAGGCTGGCACTGACCCCAGGGGCTGCCTCCAAACAGCACAAGGGGAGGAAGAGGGGAGCAGGATGACAGGGAGTTAAATGCAGCTGTAAAATGACATTGACTCCCAGCTAGGATCCAAAACAGAAGTCTAAGAGCAAAGGGTTGCTGAGAACACTGAGCTCCAAAATACCATGAACCTCAGGATATGGTATTCTTATATCTTTTCTAGAACAGTGGCATTTATCACTACACTGGAAAATGAACTAAAAAGAAAACCCTAACAAGCCATAATTTTAACAGTGGAAGCATGTGGATAGCATGTGTAGAGAAATTAACAGTGTGAGCATGTTTCTATTTATAATATGAATGCTAAACTTTCTAATAATTTCTAATGTATCAAGGTATTACTTTCTAGCAATTCCTAATACCACACTTAAATTGCCAAGCAGTCAAAGAAGAAAGTGCAAAACAGACTTTTTTTCATCTTATTCCAACTGCATTACAGTAAGCTGGCAATGATTCACAAATGGGAGAACAAAAGAAAGCAAGGAATTGAGAAGGATCTTTTAAAAAGTCTGAGAACCATCTTTTTTTTGTCTGTGGAACCATCCAAAGTCAAAGGCTGGATCCAAAGTCCTTTTGGTTGAAGAAGAAAGTCATCATGGAAAGAAAACCCTGAGGGGACACTCAAACCTTGAAGAACATGCCAGCTTTTTTACTTACTCATTAACAGAATAAAGGAACAATTTGCTACATGAAATCAATAAAGACTGTGAAATCAAAATGGCAACCTCAAGAAATGCCAAGTAACTACTGACCAAACCCAACCAGATTCAAGGACATAAATGCCTATCAAACCTTAATAATTAAGTAATGAATCCCTTTAAATCAATATATTTGGAAGACTAATTCAAAATTATTAAAGAAGCAGATAACACTCAGAATTAAAATACAGAACGCATAATATGTAAACATCAAGCACAAAATATTATTAATTGTTATATACTTCTCATGTATTTGCACTACACTCATATTTCAAATGCAAATATTAATTTGGAGAGAAATACCTACTGTATATGCACACACTGAAACAGTTTGCTCAGCTATACTGCATCAATGGTTATTTGACAAGTTATAGCATCACAAGCTGCTCATTTACATCTGGCTTTTCCTTCAGAATAAATTAGTAAAACAACTAGTTGACAGATCCAAACTAACAGCTTCTCCTCTGAACCACAAGGATCCTCATAGTTATGCAAATACAGTGTATAAAAGATATACCAACAAAATTACATCCAAAATGTAAAAATAATTCCTGTCTATATCCTAAGAATGTGTAGTATTTTTAACTATGACAATTAACACCAGCAATAAAAATTTAGTTGATAGAAAGAATTTCCATTTCATATTCATATAATAATTAGTGAAAATTCAGTCTCGGAAATATTAATGTGCACTATACTGACACACAAGAACAGCTTTCAAGTATAATTCAACACACAAGCATTCTGCAAAAAAAAATCATAAAAAGAACAATACTTTAGAGGTTTCTGACTTAAAGTATTTTTTCTGTATTGAATTGTGAGGAGAAAATAGTATTTAGCAAAGTTAGGCCAGATATTAATATTTCACTTCAACAAGTATAAATTAAGAAATTCTGAAAAGCTGTTTTCATTAAAACCTGCAAAATTCAATAAAACAGAAGATGAAAGGCAGAAATGAAAAAGCAGTACAAAAGAAAACATGTATGTGACCAACCAAAAAATTAAAGAAACAGAAGAAAAAAAAAAGCTTTAAAGAAGATGAAAAAAGAAGAGAAAAAGTCACTGTTTACTAAACAAGCAAAAGGACCTATAGAATTAAAAATTCAGTTGGGTGACTGTCAGATTTTGTAAGTCATATCTGAGTGACCCTAGATCTGGCCTAAAAACTGACACAAAGCAAAAGACACAAAATGAGAACTGAAATTGATTTTCAGTTCTCATCTGATACCAATGTCGTGAGACAACAGATGCTTATTTTCAGGCTGTGCTAAAATTATCCTCTACTTCAAACAGTTTGCACTTAGGCTGCAGAATAAACATTTAATCTCCAAGTTTTATTGGTCTTCACTTCAAACGGATCTTAAGAAAGAAAATTAACCAAAACACAATGCTAATGTAGTCCTCTAAGGGGAAAACTGCTTCTTTTTGGGTATTTAAAAAGCTTATCTTACTGCTCATGGTGATTCTTTGCATGGCTACTCTGCAGTGAGTTGAAAACACCCAGCACATGCACTTTCCACTCAATCTTTCATTTATTTGCTCCTATTCAAGAAGAATTCTACCACCTCTGTTTACAAAATTACTTTTTAAATGACACTGTTTCTGCTACAATGGAGGCTTCCCAATGCTGTAGGATTTGAAAATACTGATTTGCACCAAGGGACTGATGTAGATCCAGCCCTTGTAAAATGGAATTGCATTGGTGTTTCACTTCAAACATGCTCCTAATCTTAAGCTTCCCACCTGTCCAATTTACTGCACACTTCAGCTTGAAGGATGAAACAATGTGAGCAGGCAAACCAATTACTGTTAAGACCAAAGTAAAGAGAACATGCACAATTTTGAGATTTCAATTAATAAGAAATATTTGATCCACAGGACCAGCTAGAAATGGTCACTGTTAAAATGCCAAGATAGAAAAATATCAGAGATCTTTCCCATAAACAGTTTTCTCTGCAGACCTCTTACTGCACTGTCCTCTGTGCTAATGCAGCCACAGCTGTGAACTGCAACTTGGTCTGTAGGAAGATTTAGGGAGGAGAGTAAAAGCATCTCCACAGCAATTCAAGTTTCATCTCAGTCTCTTAGTTCATCAAAAAAGCAACTTTCAGCTCACCCCAAACCTCACAGAATGATCTAGAGAATTTACATATTTTCCACTGGGCTCACAAGAGCCATCCTGGAAAAATTAATGTGGACCTGCCTGACTTGGCAGTTTACCTTCTGTGCCAGGGTGAGAAGTTTCACTGTATTGCTTTGTACTACAGAAAAACTGTCTTCTTCCACTCTTCTGTTGCTGCTTTCTGTGAATGTCAGATCTTCTCCATTTTGTTTGCCTTAGTCCTGGCCTAGGCTGCCCTGTGCTCAGAGCTCTCAGCTGCAGTCTGGTCTTTTCTCTGCCAGCCCAAGGTCAATGCAAAGAATAAAAAAGAGCCAAGACCTTTTAAGCAGAGTGGGTGAAAGGGACTGTTAGTTATAGGTGAAATTGTCAACACACAAAACCCTCCACAGATTAATCCAAGCACTTCTTACACTCCCCACTTTTGAATTATTCAGAAATAAGTCCTCCTTGCCTTAAAAGAGGAACTTTGTGAGTAAGTGCAAACAGAAGTTTATGCAAGACACAGAGGGAAGATGTTGAACTGAAGTTCAGCTTACAGAGAATTTAATTACAGGACACAAACACAACTCACAATGTTTCTTAAATAAGAATCACTGTGTTACAGTTGCCGAGTTCAGTAAAAGGTAGCTTGTCATCAAAAATGAGTTAAAGAAAGCCAATATAAAACCTTTCTGTTTCTCTTGAAAGAAATTGCAGAGATATTTGGGGTGCCCTGATGCTGAGAACAAAATAACTGAAAATAAGTCAGTCCTTGGGTTGTTGGGGTTGGAGTAAGGTATGCACAGCTCTGCCATGTGATACCAGACAGACAGACTTACTGCTATTTTATTAGTACATATTTGTAGGAAGATCTCTCTTTCTTATATAGAAATTGCAGAATAATAGCAAAAATTCCTTGTTTTTTCTACTCCTCTTTCCCGGTTTTTCTTTAATTGGTTATTTGTTTCCAATATTGTGAAGGTCCTCATCTAGTCTGTAGTTCCAAATTACATCATGATTTCCAAGAGACCTACCAGGCATTAGACATACCAGATAAGAGCTACTGGATAGACTCACCTTCCTGGGGACAAAGGAGTGGTGAGAGTTAAAATCTTGGTACACCAAATCTCTGTTGTTTACACCTCCCTCTCCACTTCTCTGCACTTTCCATTAATCAGAAAGTTTGACCAAAAAAACACTGCCTTCTAACCAAACCTAAGCATTTTTCTTTTTAACCTGATGCAGTAAGAAGTGATTCATGAACACATTCCTAAAGTTGTAGTTCCCTAAATATGCTAAGAACAACCAATATAATAAAGCAACAACAAAAAGTCTTGGGTCATAGCTCAACCCCCTTTCCAGGCAGCACCCACCCCAAAGCTCTTTTTCTAATCTTTTCACAGGGCCACAGAACCAGGCCCTGCTCTGGATGGCATTTTCTTGACACTACTGGTTCTCCTACTTTACTACCTGTTTCTTTGTTTTTTAAATATTTTTACCGGTCAAACCGTATTTTATGTAACAGTTGCAACAGGAGCCTCAGTGTGATTTTGTTTGGGGCAGTCATACACGTGTGGTTTTGGGGTGAGAAACCAGCTGGTTGGGGTCACTCATGGTGTGAGGAGAAGCACATCAAGCCAGAAACCACTGAAGCCAATAGTTTCATCCACATAAAAATGGCAACACTGGACATACATGCTAAGTCTTGTGGGGTTTTTTGTTTGGTTGATTGTTTTCGTGGTGGACACGAAAACATTGCCTACTTAAACCCATCCTACTGAGCTCAAAAGAAGCAGAAAAATGATCAATAGTTTGTTGGGTTTTTTTTGGCAAGCTCTGTTGATCTTGCAAAACAGAAGAGGGCACTGAACACAGAGCTCCCGTCCTTCCTGCGTACAGGAGCAAGTTCTACAGAACTGGGAAATAATCTTTGCTCAGAAGATTGATGATCTGATCAAAAATAGGCAAATTTTATACAGGAAGACATTTATGGTGTGCTCATGTCCTGTGAACATTGTCCTCAGAGGGTCCTCAGAGCGTTCAAAATCAACTCTGCTGATCTGACATGCAGGTAACCCCAAACTTCACTAACTGACAGATCGTGTGGCAGCTGCTCCTCTTCTGGAAGATTTGGTTTTCCTTTCTATTCTTTTTAAGCCTACCCTTATGGCTTTGTCTAGCTGTGTTTTAATTAGTTTGCCTCCACCATACCTGGAGGAGGTTGAACTTGAGAAATATCCGTACCCTATTTTTATTTATTTCTATGTCCCCACAAGAGTGGACAAAGTGTCAAATCATTTCTTGTGCCATGCCTACTGTGATGCTCCTCTAGCTGGAAACTGAGTGGTTTGATTTGTCTATACATTAAATATACATATTTACACTGCAAGTTTGTATCGTTTCCACTGTCCACCATCATCCTCAGGTAACTTCCAGCATCACCTCTTTCAAAACAAGGTAAGAGAAAGTTCACTTTAGTCTACTAATCCAGGCAGGGAAAAATAAAGTAGATTCAAGGCTTGGTACAAACTCAAAAATTGTGATCAAACTATATAGTTAGTAAATTGTTTGTCTAAATCTTTCATGTGTGATGAAAGATTATTATCATAATTCATTAGCAAATTACAGACTTTGTAATGCAGGCAGTCACAAATTTGGCTTTGTATCAATCAGTTGAGACCAGCTGGGTAGAAATTAACACAACTCTGGGATACATAAAATGAAGTGCTCTTTCATTTTTAATTCACTAGAAACTTTGAAGGAAAGAAATGGAAGCCCTTTCAAAAATGTCAATTTCCCCTGCTTTTTTGTAAATCATTCCATTTCACTGTACAGAAACAGAGATACAAATAAACATACATGGGACGTATGTAACTGAATACCACAGAAACTGCTCAATCAAAATAAATTTAATATAAAGTATATGAAAAGCAGTGCAGTTAAAAAAATCCTTTCATTATTTCTGAGACAGTCATTCACATTAGTGATCACCAGAATTATTAAACAAACACAAAAGCTAATAGCCAAGCTACTCACAAGATACAATATTGTCAAAATTCCTGCTCTGAGCTTTCCCAGTCTGCCAAATGACCTTGTACAAAAATGCTTGTTTTGATTATGTCTCCTTTGCCTAAGCTACAAGGCTGTGTATAGTGACAGCTGCATTTGGGAGCAACTTAAAACAAATTTTATCTTAGTGGCACCTAATCCAGAGACTGGTACAAGCAGCATGGAAAAGTCAGTGTCAAAATTAAACAATGAAGGCTTTTCTAGGAACAGATGCTTTTTCCCTGCAGCTGTAAAAACCTTAAAACAATCCTATGCCCCACTGTCTGGTCACGCAACTACCACAAAGCAAGGCATAAATTTTGCCACTTATTGCAAATATTTGCTGAGAGCTGCTATAACCCTTTTTAAAAACAGTAACAGGGATTTCTTGTGGGTGATTATGAGGTCATTTTATCCTTTAAATGAGTGCAAGGCTCTCCAATTTATGCCCACAATTCTTGGTACTAAACCAAAAGGGAACTTTTCAAATTCATGTTTTACATAGATACAGGAATATAACTGAAAAACCCTAAGAAACAGGTTTATTGCAGAGATGGTGCCACTAAGATGTTGTGGATGGGACAAACATTATTATTTCACAGTTGGAACAGCAACTGAGTGTTTTCTTTGCATAGTAATTACAAAGCACCATCATTACACTGCTGCTTCAAGATACTTTTGACCGTTTTGGTGTTGTAACTCCACAACCACTACTTTAAATATCCTTATCACCACAACCATCCAAAAAATTACCTCTTTCTATTCAGTGAATGCAGTGATAAACTTCAAGCTGAAATATTAGCTCTTAGGAAACAACTTCTGTAACTTAATGAATATAAGCAAATCCTCAGTTCCCAATTAAGTGAGCAATTTACAATGTCAAGCATGTAGTTACGCTCCATATGAACTGATGGGGATTTTAGATTAGCTTCTCTTGTGTATTTAAAAGTGATAGCACTAACATGATTTACATAAGTAAAATATTTTCAAATATTTTCTCACCAAGCAAGCACTCTAAAATTGTGAAGTGTTTCCTTTCTTACCCAAGTTAAAAAAAAAAATCAACTTTTCCAGAACAACAGTTCATTAGCACCTCACTATTTATAAGTATAATTGGGTTGTTTGATGAGAAAACATGAGAGAACACTGTGCCTACTATAATTTGCACAAATACAAATTTCATTGTTTGAAAACAAATCAGCAATTCAACGAATGTGTTTTTTTTAATATAAGTGTATATCATGCAATAATAGACGTGATCATATTATAGTTAACACAAGATAGAAAGGTTAAACCATGTTCTAAACCACTTTAATTTACAAGCTGTAAATTAATTTTTTTTAATAGCAAAAAAATGCTAACTTGAATTTTTCATTTGTTATTCAACTAAATATAATTCACACAGATAACAGCACTCTGCTATTTAGCTACAGAGTGCTGCTTTCCCACTCTAAATAGCACAAGAGCTGGGGACAGAGCTGTTTAATATGTTCATAAAGCTGCTTAGGTTTTCTTGTCATTTTATGCTAACACCTTTTTAATAGTGAGCATTATGATAGAAGCCTTGCATAAAAATTCACCAACCAGAAAGTAAAATACAGCAAATATTCAAAATCAGAATAGCAAGAGACGGTTTTAATTGCAGTTTTTAAAAAATTCAAGGTTTTAAATTAGGTCTTGATCCCCAAAATCCTTAGCATCCTTAAATTACATGAGCAAAGCCATTCAATTCAACATGATTACTTCTAAAATAAGGACAACTCACATGACTGAGCATTTACAGAGCCAAACCCATAACCAAAATTATAACAATGACTCCTCATTATTTTCAAATTCAAATAAATTGATCCTTATCCTTTGAGAGTTTTTCTCCAATCCAACTTACACTTATGGATGGAGGGGAATAGAGACAGAGAAGGAGAGAAAGGAAGAAGAGATATAAACACACACACACACACTAAAGTGAGTGCTGACAAACTGAATGTTAACAGATGTGTGACTTCTAATTAGTTATAATAATCTGTGCTATTGGAACCTGCCTCGCCTTCCCTTGCAAATCAAACAGCCTCCTTTGGAGTTTTAAACTCTCTGGGTGCTTCTAAATTTATGCAAGGGAAAAAGCCTTGCTTTCAGCAAATTTTAGATAAACTACAGTGATAACTTTATGAAAGGAAAATATTAAATTATAATTATCCTAAACAGACACAGTCTTGTGAAACTAACCCTACATTCATATGAAAATACAAAGCATTGACTATAATGAATTTGATTCATCCATGGACACAAAGCTTTACCACAGTAAACTCAGTCAACTGTTGCTCTTGCTTTTATATTCATAGTACTTAAATAGCGCACTTTAAAACAAAAAAAACTCCAATTGGCTTTTCATACATCCACCCTCCCCAAAAATAACGCACTTGAAAAACCCAAATGATATGAAAAGGCTTCAAGGCCTCTTTTCTCCTTTTCACAGCACTTTTTTTTTATTTCTGTTTGCAGTAATCTGCCTTTCACTTTCTCATTGCTACAGAACAAACGAGGAGGCTCAGCACTTTGAAAAGGGGGCTCAATGTGTAATGGGTCCACTAGAATTAATTTAGTTGCACCAAATCCATTGAGCAGTGAGGTTTTTTTCTCTTCTCAAATCATTTTGAGTCGGATGCAGCCCCCAGCCTTTGTAATTCTAGTAAAGCACTTAAAGTGCACAGTAGGTGTTCATCAGGACCATCTGGTCAAAAGCAAAACAAGCTGCTGATTTTGCCTTTGAATAGAATGAAGCAAGTGTGAATTAGTCTCTTCAATTAGCACTATTACAACCTGTCAAGTGCATATTGTAAAACAGGATTATTACAGTATTGGTCACCAGTGCAATTATTTACTCTCTGCCTTTTCTTGCATATAAAAATGTCCATGTTTACTAGTTTTTAATAACTGAAGATCGTTTCTTTAATGATATGCACGTCCAAACCCACCAAAATCAAATTACAGGTTATGAAACATATTCTGTCAGGAATATATTAAGTTTAATAATTAAGTGAGAAGTAGTGCCCTTTCTTTATCTCTCATTACTGTTTCTGTTGCAGAAAAAGAAAAATAGTTATATATATTTTTCAATGGGATATCTTAGGGAAACAGATCTCTTCAGTCAGGTATTAAGATATTCTAAGTGCCTAATAAAGTTATCACTGTTGAACAGGTACCTAAAAAGGTATTTTCTCTTTATTTCCCAAGGAACTTCATCTAATTCCCAACACATGATCACTTACAAAAAGTTTATCAAGGATTTCTTTCAGCAAATACATTTTACTTTAGGAATGTGGTTTTTTATAATAGAAAGGCAAAAAACCAAATCGAGAAGTTGATTTAGCTTTTACAAAAATAGATTTTTCTCTCCTCGCTGAAAAAGTCAAAGCCTGGCTTTGCTAGCACGTCCTCATTTACCACTGCAGAACACTGAGGCTACCACAGTGATGTTTAAATTATCATACTGCTGTTACGATTTGCTATAAATTGAGCATAATTTTAAGATGACAGATTTCTTTAAAAAGCAAACTAAATGTTCAAATTTCACAAAAAAATACGGCTCTTGAGTACAACGAGTATAGCAATGTATTTTAATAGCTCGTCTGATACTAGGAGTATTTCAACAATAGAACATTTGTGCACCTCCTATTAAATCCAAAAAGTGCTGGTTACTGATTTGTATTACAACAGTAGTTTTCAACAATTTTTAAGAAGTACAAAATGTCAAAACAACTGTTTCTGAAACTATTAACATATGTACCATATTTGGGTATGTCTATTTCTGATAAATTTATTTTACTGTAATTATTTTTAGCATTAAAAAGAGTAACATTATTTATATATGCATTTCATGTCTCCATGTCAGCGTTGGACGTTCACTTTGAATGATCTCACTTAGCAACAACTGTCTTGAAAATATTTTGTTCAGACACCAAAAAACAGATCTAAAAAAGGTACAAGACCTTCAGCCAGATTATTTTTCTGCCGGCTGCAGGTAATTCATCAGCTAACCTATATTTATATATTTAAATGAGGCTTTTGCCTGCATGTTCATAATGGTGATTTTGCAGCTTGTTTAACATTCATCCACTCATGAAAAAAAGTTTAAAAAAATTCATCACAAAGGATTTAGTTAGGGTCTGTCAACACAGAATTTACAGTTTATCTCAGCCCCGGCAGTTGTGTGCACAAATAGTTCCTCCTCCTGCCTGGTGGGCTATTGGATACATTGCTTTCCATATTCCACCTTAGCCAGTGAGTCTGCAGGGAACAGAGAACAAATAAATTACCTAGCACAGGTGACAGGGATGCTGAGCAGGCAGCCCCTGCTTAGGTTATTGGCTAAAGGAACGGAATAAAGAGCAGAGGCAGCTATGCAGAGGCAGCCAGTATTTAAAGACCCATCTTCTCTGCATTGTTTGCACAGATTTTATGTTTTACCAAGAATTCTCGTGCCCAGTACATGCTCTACATAGTATTCTGAACTGGAATTTCCAGCAGTTGCAAAATAAGATCACCAATCTGTGAGGGGACAGAGGGTTCTGCATATTTAACTCATCCACCCTTTAGCAGCCACAGCCTGTGTACACTGGATATTTTTGCAATCCTGCACGCAGGAATCACAAAAAGGCTTCAAAGTCTGTATCAAAAGAGTAAAATATACAAACGTAAAGTCCTTGTTTTTAACAGAGAAATCCAGTTTGTTAGATATGTTTGATTTTTTTTCTCTGTCACTGATTAAAACAAAAAGTGTAGAGCACATTATTGTGACAAGAACTCAAGCCCATTAAGTTTTTCATAAATTAGTTTGTCCGCTCCAGGATCAGAACACAAACTTGCCTTTAACACACATTTAAATATTCCCCCTTCTGAAAAAGGCTTTCCTTCATTTCTGTCGAATAATAAAACTACAACTTTTGCAAAAATGAATAGTAGAAATGTTCATTTCTAAACGAGAACAAGTTGGTAAGTATAGATAGAAAAGAAATCATCTTGAGTGTGGCGATGCCTTGTAATAATTTAGTACAGAGCTTCTCAAACCTAAAGCTAAAAAATCTCTCCAATTTCAAACAGTCTCTATAAATTATCTTAGCAGAATAAAGAACAAGTCTTCAGACAGAAAACTCCTTTTAGTCTTGTATTAGGAGTTCAATTTGTCAAATTGTCTTTATTTAACCATCTAATACACTGAAAATGTATTCATCTACAGTCTCCTAACTGGCACAAAACCTACCAATTTCCAAGTTAAAATGCAGATCATGGAAAAAAGTAACCATGATATTTCCCAGAACAGTATCTGCCCAGAATTAAATTAATACTGCAATTTTACAAGAACAAACGGATGTCAGAAACCTGTGACACAGATTAATTTGCAATTTAGACCATCCTGTTATTATTAACTTTCCAAGTTAACTACTCCCCTGCCTAACTAAAAAAAAAATTTTAATCGAATACACAGAATTTTTGACAAGTCCCATTTAATTTTTCATTTCATTTCCAAAGATTCTGTATAAGTTCATGAACACAAAACGATAAAGCTGAATGTAACTTACATTTTTTAAGATGAGAAATCAGATCTTAATACGTAAAGAGTTAACTATTTTGATAAAGAATGTTAAAAAAACAAAGGCATTTTCAAGTACCATCCAAAATCCAACTATTAAAGTAATATGCAATCAAGTTTGGAAGCAGACATGAGCACTACGGCATCAGGCTTCTCTCAGATAATTTTTTTGTCACATGGTTTCCCCATTAAACACTGCGATTTCTTAGAAAAAACAATTCATCCAAATATCATTTACTATTAAACATGCATTAAAAACAATAAAAAACCAGACAACTGCAGCAATAGCAGTTTAGGAAAGCAGAGTTGGGAGCTCACTGGATTTTGCATTTAATCCATTGCAAAGCATTTTTGCCTTCTGAAAGGGTGGTGGGGTTGAGTTTTTGGTGCGAGTTTGGGGGGTTTTTGAGACCCTTGGAAAAAATACCTATTCCTTAAAATTCACAGTACTAATAACAACAACACACTGAACCAGTAGCCCTTGAGAGACAGTTGCACCCAACTGTGGCAAGAAGTAGAACATTTCTAGAATCTTAAATATTTCTTTTAATAATTGATGTAGTCATTTTGAATCTTTCTGCATAGGATATGGCGTGTGAGTAGATTGCATTAACACTGCTTAAACATTTCAACTTGTCAGTATGGCCAAGTCGATTTCTGAAATATTTGCTGTATTTTCCCATCGAAACAGTAATAAAGGTAGAATAAATATATGCCACTGCTTTATAATCACTGAACATTAATGAATATTTTATGTCTTTTTAAATCTCCCTGTTTAATTTAAAAGGGTGAAATTAAGTCTCCTCCCTGCAATATGCCAATTATCTGTAAATCAAACAATAACTTGGCCATTATAGTCCTTTTTGTTAATATACCAGAAGCTAATTTGAAAACACTGAGCAGCATTTTTAGGTAATAATTGAATAGTCCTTCCTGCCCTCTTGTGGTTGGCAACTGCATCACTGAGCTTCTCCACTGTTACAAAAATACACCAGGAGGAAAGTAAACTATTAATTTGTTAAAGTGTGAACAAGAGAGTGAAGAGAAAAAAAAAATCTAACAGTCCCTGGAGAGGACAGAGACAAAGGAGATGAGGAACGACACCATCGATTCCACCAAAACCACAAGGACTGCCTAGATTTGTTACAATGATTACTCCATGCTAAAAGCAAAAAAAATTAAATTAAGAAGCCATTAGGGAGTTAACATTCAAAACAGTGCTTGTTTTCTATAATTAGACAAATGTTCACCAACCCTTTTACCTCAGCGAAATCCCGAGGGATTTCCAGGAGCCTTTGCACAGACAGACACGTTCACCTGTTCAGCATCAGCTGCACAACGAGGGCCAGAGAGCTCGTTTCATTTTAGCCCCTGAATTGGTCTTCACAATTTCATACACTCTACTGGGTGTGACACTCAGATACAAGAAAGGCAAAGAAAGGTTTTCTGCTCATGCTGGTTACGCGGTGATAGGGTTTTTATTTTGGTTGTTTAAGGGAAAAATCATAATTAACTTCTAAATTATGTTGAATTCATATGGCAACTTGATGACTGTAATCTGCCATTACCAACAATCAAAAAAACTTCAGCACATGGAAAGGCAGCCTAGATCCCCCTGTCACAGCTTTCTGGTTCCTCTAAGCCAGGTAAGACCCACCAGCAAAGAAGTGAAATGATACAGCATTGATAAAAACCAAACAGACAATATACATGTATGTGTTCCCTTGTAGAATCTCACCATTTTAAAATTAAAACTACATGTTTGGATTTTTTATTTCCATAAGCATTCAAATTCTTTATAATTCTAGAGAGTCAAAGCTCAGCCCCTCAAAAGTCGAACTGATTCAAGTATGTTTATTTGTACTACCACAAAAAGCAAAACAGAACTTACTATAGTAGATCTAAACATAAGAAATAGAAAACAGGCTTTCACATGGGGGAAAGATCAGAGTTTAGATCTTAAGAGTAACAGGATTCACAATGAAAACAGTTAGTGATCATTTTTCCTTGTTGTATGAGATACTACTCCCATAGCTAATATTATGGAAATCAAATAATACGGAACTCAAATAAACTCAAATAAATTCTTTCTACCATATCAGCATGTGACACGGAAAACTTCAATAAAATCTGTTCAACCCTACAAGACTGAGAGAAGTGTCAGACCAAAAATAGCAAACATACATTTAATTTGAAAAGCAAACATTTAATCTTAATATTTTGTAATGTGAATTCTGAAGAGTCACATTTCTAGGTTGTTTGTCAAGTTTCCAGAAGGCAGTGGGTTATATGGAAAATAACATCCACGACATCTGGCATTAGATACATCATGGAGCACTAGACAACAGCCTTTGGGCTTGGAAAGGAGTTTTAAAAATATGCAAGGGACTGCTTATTCTGAATTCAGAGAGTCCAGAGTCACATCAGAGATATTTGTTCCTTTAGGACTTAATTCTGCCGAAGTTCTCTCCAATATCACCCCTTGCTGGCCATTCCACAGAACGGCAGCAACCTCCATTACACACAAAACCATTTGGCTACCAGGCCAGTAAGAATTACAGCACCCCAACAGCCACCAGCACAGTGCTTGAGGTGCCTACAAAATGGAGATGGAGCTGGTTAAAAGAAGGGAAGACAGAGGGAGCTCAAGGGGTTTCAAGTAAAATGCAATTTGAATAACTCAATAAACGCTGTTTGTGTATTTTGCTACTAAAATACAAAAAGAAAGATCCTTTCTGTGTAATTTAATAGAACACATTTTTCTAACTGAATTCTTTAATCAAATTACAGCAATTTTATTAAATTAAAATCACAGCAGTTGGTTAAAATAAAAAAAGAAAAAAATAAAAAAGACTAACAAAATACAGGAATATCCACCAAGACTATGCAAACCCCCTTTAAGAGAGCTGGCATTAGCTCTAATGAGCTACATTTATTCTTCAGCTGTGAATCAGCACTCACCTCCTGAATGGTACTGCTTCCTGAGAAGTTGAGGTTGTACTCCCGCTGGACTTCTCGATGGGTGACAATCAGCATGAAGTTTTGATTTAATGACTCCTGCAGGGCCCTGAAATGGTTGAAAGAAAAACAGGAAAATCAGGGATAAGCATGTTATAGCTTGTTTTACAGTTAGATGCAGAAACCCCAGGGTACCCTAAACTCCACATGGACAAGTCCAGGCACAACATTATCATCTCTCTTTTCACTCTTAAATGCAAGGAAGCATGCTGAGAATGACCAAAGGCCATTCCTGAACTCCTTCCTTAATAAGGTGACTGCAGCCTTTAAAGCTCATCTAATGTTAAGTATTTTCAAAATGGAGAGAGTCCCATTATCTTCACAAACATCGGGTGTATTTAGCACTCCTAATGCCATTAATAATAGGCTTGTCAGCATATTGATGGCCAGACCAAATATCAAGCTATGATGCACATTAAGAACTGATGGTAAGTAGAACAAGGCAAAGCATGCTCTTGCTTCTCTAGGGTTACCTGAAGCAGAAAGCAAATGGAAATTTTTCTGCATAGTTTCATTCAAAGCACATAAACCCAGCAAATTAGAACTGGAAAAGCAACCACAGTAAAATTTCTCGTGTGGGTATTGAACGTTTAGAAAAGTTGGTTCTGCTCACATTATTTTAAATGTGCATTACCAAGGTTTTAATTTAAAAAAAAAAAAGAAATTTAAAAAATTCTTAAGATACAGTTTAAACAGGCCAACTACATCTTCATGTTGTTACAAACTTGGGGTTTTTTTCTAATTTTCATGGTAGTAAAACATCTGGACATTAAAAAGGCATCCTGATTGATTAATTAGGTACAAAATTATGCAGCTATCTACTTTTCCAAGCAGAAGGTGGGCCTTCTGTTACAGACATGGCAATTATGGCTGTGTGCAATCTTACACATGCTACAAAACTGCAGCAACACTGTACCACAGCTTGGGTTTCCAAACAATATTTATGCAGACTTGACTTGTCCAGTGGCATACAAAATTTAATTGAGCCTATTCTATTCTTTCTTTTCTTATCGCATACACTTAAAAGAATCACAGACTGTGGTTTTTTCCTTCACATCTTCACTATTCCATGACACTTCAACATGCCATTCCTCTTAGCAGTAAAGGACAAATTCTGAATGCAGATCAGCACAGTGGTTTATTACAGTACAAGAAAACAAGAAAGACTCCTACATCATTTGAGAGCTGATTTGTCAATTTTAACTCCTTTTGGAATTACTGATCTGCTGTCTTGCTGCTCAGATGAGAAGGAACTCACACAATACTCACTGGATGCTTTAGCAAGAGATACACAATTTGCTTGAACATCTCAGGGGAATTTACCTTCCAAAATTATCTGCACTCGAAAACCTAATTTGGCTCCTATGAAATCTCAATAATCTCATACTACAAAACAAAATCCCAAAGTGCTATTTCTTGTCTTTTATGGTTTTCCAATATGGCAAATAAATATAACTCGCTGCCAATGCTAAGTATAATCATGTGCAGGAGAGACACTACAAATGTAACTGGAGTCATCGATACTGAACATGCAGTTTCCTGCACTTTCACAAGATTTTCGACAAAAGGCCTAAAAATTTTTTAAATACTTAACAGTCCTTCAAGAGAGGGGAAAAAAAATAAAAATAGGAGTCCTGAATAGTTGTATGCCTATTTTCAAAGGTAATTCTAATTTGATTGTAAGTAAGTTTCGCAACCTCATAACCATATTTTCTATTGGCAAATGTTCAGTAGCAACTAAAATATCCTGCTGTGCTTTTTCAGATTCTGATTTTTTATTTGTTTTCAGCAAATACTGGAGGCAAATGACATATTTAATTGCTCTGAAAACATTAATTACCGCATATGTGAATGGCTCTGGATTCCATACAGACTCACACAAGGTTCTGTTATAGCTAATTTGAGTCTATCTGAAAATCTGTAGATGCTAACTGATAACATGACTCATGTTTTCATTCTGTAATTGATGTAAACACAGAAGGAAACAGGCCAGTCTGATCAAACCCTCAGTCTCTCCAGTTATGCATGATCAGTACAACTCAAAATACAGATTACTAATAAAAAGCATCTGCTCATAGGAGAAGTTTTCCACTTGTGAGAGCAGGAAGTATTTCGGAAAGGAAAAAATACTCTTCAAACAAATTTAAATGAAGTGCCTAAAAATTAAAAGCTTTAATTTTTGAACTAACAATTTTGACACCTCTACTTTTGGGATTTCTAAGCAACACAAGCTGAATGTTGTTAACAAGCAAATTCTCAGCACATATTCATTGACAGAGTGAAAAAAGAGGCTGAAAATTAAGCTGGCTAAAAAAAAAAAACCTGAAAAAAATTGAGGAAAAACTGGGTTTGAAAGTGTTAGCAAATGTAGTGCATGGTTAATTGTTCACTTTTTCTTCAGAAAAATAACAAAATGAGGAACATTACTTCTGCTTACACAGAAATGCAACTGCTCCAGTCCTTGGAGCTCCTACATCAAAATCTCACATGGTCTGACAGCTGTAAAGCCTGAAAAGTGTTCACTAGAAAGCCAAAGGGAGGAGGAATTGATGGCACATCAGATGGGTCACTGATGCCAGCATTGGTGCCACCCACCTGTGTGGGATGGGGTTGATGTGAACACACAGCCAGAGATGTCTGTCCCTCACAAAACCATTTCCTCCAGCAAAGGGGGATGCAGATTACCCCAAATTACTTGGACCAAAATACATCTTGCCCAAAAACAGTATTTCAGCCATTAAGGCAATGATAAATTTTACAAGATAAATGTATTTAAAGGAAACTTCTCACTGACACTAAGCTGAAGCTTATTTTTATTTCTTTTTAAGTCCACATAAGTGCATTGAGAAGACTGACTTTGAATAAAATGCACATCTCTAAAATTTTGGCTCTAGTGTTTGCAGCCGTTTAATTTTCCTACAAATGTTATAGCTGACTACAATAACTTTGTAGTATAACAATCTGACTACCAAATAAAATAGCTATATTAAAAGGGGGGGGGGAAATCAGGGTCAAACTCTAGGTCCCATTAAAGACATGACAGATTTTTTTTCCTTCCTTTTCTTTGTTGCCACCAGTGCTAAGAGAATACAATTAATCTGAGAATTAATTTGTGGGAAAAGAAAACTAAATTCGAGAAGGAGGACTGAAGTAGGCCACTCTTACTAGAACCATTTTCCCCCTACTCCAAACCCCAGCTTTCAAAAGCATTTACTGATAGGTGATATACTGCCATTACAACCTTATTACCTCAGCTGAACGATTCTGCACTCACTGTGCAGCACAAGAGGCAAGGGAATCTGTATTTTTGGGCACCAATCCTCCAATCGAGGTACCCTGCCTACACCCAAAAAAGAAGTCCAAGAACAGACAAAAGAAAATAGATCAGAGCACAGTCATTGCTCTGATGAGTCCTAGCAAGAGACCTGGACATACAAGACAGATTGGTTCTATCTGCTGTTAAATGATGCCATTAATGCTCTAATTTTTTATATGATACTTTGCTTTTCAACAGCATTTTTCTTTGAAATTTTAGTAATTTAGAATTTGACACCAAAAGTAAATCCTTAATCAATGATATGTAAATGCTCCTTTTCATTCCAGTTTTTATGAAATACATTCAGTATTTCCCACTAGGCAGTATTTTTCTCAATCACACAGAGATTTCCCCCAAAACCTCTGATTTTTATATAAACAGGTATGACACAAGGTAATTAACATTTCCATTTTAAACTTACAGATTTATACAAGCTCATGTCAACAGAAGTCCAAATTTACTGTAATTACAGATTATTTACATTAAAACAAAATAAGAAATCAGTATGTAAATGTAATGTTTGTTGTAGCTAATGCAGCAGGAGGTGGTAGATTAGGTTCAAACAGCAATCAGTTAGCAAATCTGGCTAACATGTAAATGAGCAGAAGCCCTTTTGTTTACATTCTATTGCATTTTAAACTTCAGGATTTTTAAACTGTCTCATGAACAGATGGGAAAATAAAACATTAATCTCACCATTCTTATGGAAGCTTTCAAAGTAACTAAAGCAAGGCACTGCTCCTGTCCAGCTAAACAGACAGGACTAATAATTGGAGTTGCAGGTTACATCGTTCTTAATTAACACTCTGCTACAGTTGATAACGTACAACAAGACACCACATCACCACCACTGCTCTGCAATGATCTAAAGCAGAGGCATTCAGCAATACATGGACCTATTGCTTGAAAAAAGTGATCTGTGGGTTTTTTCTTTTCCACACAGATGATTACACTTGTTAAACAAGTTACAATCACTTAACAAAATTGCATTATTTCTAATAATCTCCACGGTATGCACCTGGGCTTTTAATGCTTTTCAACTTTCCAGTGATTCATCAAGTATAATAAAGCATCTTTGACTTTCAGCTATTTAGCAAAAAAAGTATAAAATAGATTATATCCATTATAATGACAACAGCAACAAAAAATGATAAAAAGCATCTCCCAGAATACACAGGATAGAAAGGAGAGATGATCTGGATGACCCAGCTCCATGGCCAGACTCCCATGCTCACACTTTTCATGTTTCTCTTGCTTTCTCCTAAACCTATTTCCTCAACTGAGTATTGTCAGCCTTCAAGAAGCATCCAAGGCAACAAAGGGAAAGAACTGCACGCTGAGGAAGTGATTAATCTAATCTGACAAAGCTGGTACAAGGGATCTACCCCCATGGACGTTTAATGATGGACATTCTTTGGCATCTTTCCTTTCAAGACTGCTTTCCGAGGGAAATCATGTTCTCCTCCACCCACCTGGTAACTTTTGAACATAGTCATTGGTTTCAAGGAGGTCTCAGAGTGTTAGAAAGGTCTCAAAGATCAGGTATAAATCAACAGCCAGGAGGAGGAAGGGACCCAAATTATCACCCACCTCAGTAAAAGGCTGCATTAAAAGTGCAGTGTTTTATACTCATCCAGGCGACCTCTGGCCAGTGATCTCAGAACTACCCCCAGGACATGATTTCTCCATTCCTTTGATACTACCTCACTGTGAGCTGGAGAACAGATGCAGGGCAGTCTGATACTCTGTGCAAGGGGCAAAATATTACACAGGTGCTACAAAACACACAACAACTGAAGGCAGCATCAGAGGTAGGTGAGGTGATGGGAAGCATGGAAGGAGAAGGCTGATTTACTGCAGCTGCTGAGATGAGGCAGGAATTCACTAGAAATCAGATTTCATTATGTCCACAGCTCACAGAACACATGGTTATTGTTCTGGATGTCGTGCATGGATAAGCATGGCCTTGCCAGCTGAAATTGTGGAAGCAGGGTGGAACCATACAGGTGGTATTTGACATTTAAATTTAATCTTTCCACCTCACTTTACTAGCATGCAGTAGCAATTCACTGGATTTCTATTACCTATAAAAGCTTTAGGTAGGCCACTGATGAACAAAGATACCCTAGGAGATTTTTGTTTGTTTAAACAGCAGGATCACTTCGCCATTACATTTAGATGCTGGTTTTAAGTCAGTTCTGGGTTAAGCCCATTCAGTCTGTCACAGTAAACTTCAATGCCTTCATACCAGTATGTTGGAAAAGGATGTTTCAGACACTGTTCTGCCTCACTATAAAGAACAGACAAAAACTGGAGCTTACATAGCTGAGGCCAGACTGTTCCTTTTAAGAAGGGCATATAGATAAAATACCACATACTGGAATCTCAAGCTTTTCAAATATCACTTTCTGGAAATATTCAAACCACGACTATTTATCTCTAGTTCAAAACAGAAGGTATTTGAAGAAAACAACAGATGAACTCCCAGAGCAAGAGGCAAAGTTCCTCAACATCCATTAATAATAGATGTGAGCATGACGCTTTTAAAAATTGTGGGTAACAAACTAATCTGAATAATAAGTGACCTAACAGTAGGCAGTAAACAGTGTAACTCGGTTTGGTACATTGCTTCAATTAGATGTGTTTTGATCTGCATTGATGCTTTAATTGGAGGCAAGCCTCCCCTTTCATCTAGAATTTATGACTTGAGGGAGATGATCTAGCCTTCAAATTATCCGTGTTTAAATAGCCACTAATTAGTCATCATTTGCTGTCCCAAAGCCTCCAACTTTTATCTTAAAAATATCCAGAACTAATCTCCACTATGAAACAAATATAAACTATAAAAGGTAACAACTACTTTGATTTTACTATCAAGTGAAGTTCTTTAAAACCATTAATCCAATAAAAAAGGCTAAGAGCTGTTTTTAAACAGTTTGTTGTTATATACTTTACTGCAGTTGCAATAAACAACTCTCTTCAGACCCCAGTTTTCTCTCCAGAATTTTAACATTCAAACTACAATATATAGCAATACCTGGCTAGAAAATTTTGAAATTGGAAATGAAACAATTAGCAGCTGTAGTGTCTTGTCACTGTTCTTCAAATAGCTGCTAAGGTACAATGGCTTATTGTTCTGACACACAAATACAGGTCCTGTTTGCACATACAGTTCATGTACATCACCCTCTGTTCCAGTGCCACTATTCCCTCTCTTAATGCTCCTTTTCTTACCATTATTATTTTTATAACTTATATCAGCATTCTTATTTCCTCCACAGACTACATGTTAACGTGCACAAGTACCTTTTAGTAATACACAAAGTACTCTTAGCCATTAGGAAGGCAGTTACTAATTTCTACTGACTCTCAAAGAATTCCTCTCACCAGTAATACAATTGCACTTGCAGAATATTCTCCTGTCGCCTACAAGGGCAGAAATCCACCTCCATCCCCGGACAAGCTGAAATCCATGCCTTTTGCCCAATTCCAAAGGCATCCCTCCCTCCCGCCCTGCGCCCGCGGGTCCGGAGCAGCGCTCTCGGCAGGCTCAGCTCCCGCGCGCCCTCTAGCGCCTACCGAGTAAAATTCCCATTTTCCTGGGAAACGGCGCATTCAGGGCTGCCTTCGGGAAAGGGAAGGACACGGAAGAAAACAAACCAAACTAATTGCTAATTACTTTAAAAGAGTATTTTCCATATAACATCGTTTCATTTTCAAACCTTTGCAATATACCCTGAGAACGGAAAGAGACCCGGGGTGGACAGTGGCTGAACACGAGCCAGGTACGCCCAGGTGGCCAGGAAGGCCAGTGGCACCTGGATTTTATCAGGAACAGTGCAGGACCAGGGCACTGAGTGTCCCCCTGTACTGGTGAGGTCACACCTCGAGTGTTGTGTCCAGTTCTG
>VXAX01002150.1:338322-376460 GCA_013399835.1 Leptocoma aspasia | reverse complement strand
AAATGAGTTGTACTTAAAAAAAAACAAGAGCAAGGAAAAATTTACTATGGGAAGGATTTTCAGTCTAGTTATCCTTGTAACATACCCTTCAAATAGTAAAGGACAAAGGAAACTTAAAAAAATAATCACAAAGCATGAATGACTGGAGAATCACATGAAGATTTGATGATTTGGACATATATATTGGTAATTCTGTACTGCATATTTATTAGAGACACACATTTGCAGCTGTGTGCTGTCTGGAGCACCAGACTGCCAGCAACAAAGAGGGTGCATATTTCTGACACAAAATTTCATTATTGTTAGTCCAGACCTAAGGAACTGAATGTTCATACAACTGACTGCTGTGACAGCTTTTTCAATGTTTTGTACATTTTGATGCTCTTCTACCCCTGTAGTTATTACAGTCATAAAGTAACTCAGGCTGGAAGGTATCTCTGGAGCTTATGTGGCCCAAGTCCAACTCAAAGGTCTAATTAAACCAGTTTAGTCAATGACTTGTCCAGATGGCTCTTGAACATGTCAGGATGGAAGTTTGACAACTTTTCTGGCCAATCTGTTTCAGTACTTCTCCACCCTCACAATAAAAAAAAAATCCTTTTATTTAATGTGAATTTTTGATGTGTCTGTTGCCTCCCATTCTCATGCACCTTCAAGACAAGTCTGGCTCCATCTTCTCCATGTCCTCCAGCAGGCAGCTGTAGACAGAGGTCAGGTCTGCACCTTTCCCTTTCCTCCCCAGGCTGAACAAATCCTCTTCTCTGTGCCTCTCCTCCTGTTAGCTCCAAACCCCTGACCAGACTTACTGCAGGATGTCAACATCTTTCCTGTAGTGGGCACCTCAAAGCCCAGCACAGTGCTCCAGATGCAGCCTGGCAAGGGCTGAATAGAGGGAAATAATTATTTCCTGGGGTCCACCTGCTACACTCTCACCAACAAAGCCTGGGACATGGCAGGTCTTCTTCACTGCCAGAGTTCACTGCTGAAGCACCCAAGATCCCTTTTATTAAATTGTTTTCTAGCCCATCAGCCTTCAGCCAGGTCTGAGGTGGGGATAACATGGAGTTATCCTATGCCAGATACAGGACTTCAACTTTATTTTCTTGGAACTTCAGGAGGCTCCTGTCAGCCCATTTCTCCAGGCTGTCCAGGACCCACTAAACAGCAGCCCTGCCCCCCAGAATATCAGCCACTTTCTCTGAGCAAATTAAGATTTATTTTGATCAGTTTTTTATCTAGTTTTTATCTTAACATTATGACTAGAAAAATACAACAGCAGAGTACATCAAAGGCCTTGCTAAAGCTACAGTGACATTCTCTCCCCTTGTCCACTGAGCCAGTCATCAAATTGTAAAAGGCAAATGATGCTGACTGATTAGGTACAATTTGCCTTTAGTAAATCCATGCTGGCTGCTCCAAATCCCCTTCTTTTTCTCTCCCTTGCTCAAAAAGTGCTTCCAGAAAGATTTACTCCAGAATCTTCCCACAGACCAAGCTCAGCAATCACCACTGAACACAGGTTCACATCTGCCTTAGCCTTTCTTTTCACGCTGATGTACTTCCAGAAACCCTTCTAACCCCTCAGTGGTTTCACCTTCACCCAAGCTTTGGTATTCCTAACTCCAAACCTGCACATCTCTGTGCTCCTGCTGGGCAGCCCATCACTCCTTTCCAGCTCTGGCTACTCTGTTTTTGAATTTAGCTCAGTCAGAAATATTTTTTTTTCTTCCATGCTGGCCTTCTGCCGCTTGCTCCTCTTGCACGTTGGAAGGAACTGTTCCTGTGCTTTGAAGAGGTTGTTCTTGAACATCAACCAGCTCTCTTGGGCCCCTGTGCCCTCCTGGGCAGCCTCTCATGGGGAAGCAGATCCCCAAAAAACCAAAAAATATTCTTTCCTCAAGTCCACAGTTGAAGTTCTAAAATCTGCCTTGCTCACTTCTCCCAGGACTTTAAACACAAGCCTGCACTCCATCTTTATATCCCAAGGAACAGACACAAGTTCTACACGAACTGCCTTCTGCCCTACAGCTTTGAGGTAAAAATCAACTATTAAGAAGTTAATAAGAAAAGAAAAATCAAAGCGGTACAGCTGCAAAATTCTGATCTGATCAGATTTCGATGTCTAATTTCCATGGATGTAGCTCAGCACAAAGGAAAACATCCAACACCCATCGATAATTCAAACCGGTCACCGCTAGGTGGCGCCAGCCAACACCAAATCCATTGCCGAAACGACAAGTGAGGATCAAAGTTTCAATTTCCGAATTTCATCCCAGACAAAAGGATGCACCACGGAAAACTGCTTTCATCAACTATTTCTTCACGTAGCTCCTTATTTGGATCTGTACAAGCTCTTCGCTAAAAATAAGAAAATGAAAATACTTTTTCTTCCATAGAAGAAGTAAATTAATTGCCAGTTTGGGGAATTTAAAAAATAACAGGCTCTGAAACACTAGCAATAGCAAACTTCTAACATACTGCTTCAAAATGCATCAATTTTAGGATAAAGACAACAAAAATGACAGAATTAATCTTAATTTGAATGAAAGAGTCAAATAAAAATTGAGCTAAGAAGAATGCAATGATGTTCCTCACACCAAGAATTCCTCTAATCTTGTCACTAAACCTGTGCAGAAAGAGATGCCATACAGATTCAAAGAGGAAATGCCAAGATCATCCGCTTATTAATAGCTTGCATCTACACTAATCCTACCCCAAATTACATTTTCATGTTTCAATTTAATCATTAATCTCCATTTTGTTTCTGAAGCAAGTTAATAAGAAAACTAGATTTCAAAATAAGTATTTGATAGATCACTAACCTTTACAATGGATTCATGAAATTTTGCTTTTTTAAAGCCGCAAAGAGATTTGAAAATTGTTAGTAGCTGTGGAGGATGCATTTTTGGGGGGATCTTTGTTTTTTTCTTTTCGAGAAAAGAAAAATCTTTTTCTTTTGTTCTGCTTTGCTTTAGGACTTGGATTTTTGGGGTTGAATCTTTTTAGCTTGTGTTTTTAACAGTTTCACGATAACAGCTTTCATTTCACTTTTACAAATCCTTACCAACTGTGGAGCTGTCTTCAAGTACTACATCCACATTTCTGTCTCTGTACTCAACCCTGAAGTCAAGCATTCGAGGTTGTCTTTCCACTATTTGTCTAGATGGCACTACATGGCGAAATGCTGAGGAGGAGGAAGGAGCTGAAGAAGCTGCAGCAGAGTGGCTGCTGGGGCCATACGCTGGTCCGTGCAAAGTCTCTACACCGTACTCACTGAAAGATAGGCAAATAAGATGATTAAATGCATACAGCTTGGTATGTCTAACCAGAAGTTAGGAAAGCAAAATGACAGTATTATTCACTTACTACAGTCCAGCACATACCTCTTGAATTATTGCTGTCGTATCTGAAAATACTGATTATTAAAAATGAAAAAATAACTTCTGTATCAGCGATTTTAACCTTGCAGGGCTCAGGAGCGCTATAGATCACCATTGGTGACAAACAAGCATTTAAAATCCACTATGTAATTAATACCAGAATTATCTTGGGGAGAAGGATTATTTCCTGTTCTAGGAGTGTTGTGACCATATAAAAATTGGCACATGGCAACGACCAGCTTTCTATCATTGGGTTAGTATCCAGTGGAAATGAGAATAAGAACTACAGCTCAAAATTCTGCACGCAGAATTCATGAAAAGCCAAATTAGTGAAAAACAAGTCAGATATGAAAATAGATACACATTTAAGGTAAATTGAAAATAGACACACATTTAAGGTAAATAAATTAAGATAACAAAGTGTGTGTTTAAAAAGAAAACACCTAGAAGTACAACAGTAATGCAATGCTGAATTCTAGCTTGCCTTTCAAGTTCAAAATCCTGCAAGGCTCCTGGAAATTCATGTAAGGACATCTCCATAGCTGACTCAAGGATACTCACAGCATTACAGGTAAGAATAAACTGGAATACTCTCACTACCCAAAAACACTTCACCTTCCTCGGTGAGCCTCTCCACAGGAAGCATATAACTGGGATTGGAAACAAGTGTAACAAAACGTGACATTTCAGGAATATTACTGCAGGCGGAAAAAAAAAAAATATCCAAAAACACCAACAAAAAACATGATGTACAGAAATCAAATTTGGAAGGCAAGAAACTTCATCAGGAAAGCAGCATGGGGTGTTGCCTTTTAGATGTTCTTACCAGAAGATGCTGGGCAGTTACAGAATCTCATGGTGGACTTCAGAAATGCTGCCACATAACTTGTCTCATTTCCATTCTTTATCAGAACTTATTTGAAAAATTATTTCTGTTCTCGAAGATACCATGAGATTCTCAGTAGAAATGCTCCATAGAGCAAGTCAAATCTGTCATCTAGAGGAGGTCTGAACTTTACAAGTGCAAATGTGAATGGCATGCATGTCACAGAAATGCAACAGTACTCAGCTACAGCAAACCCCATCATTGTGCCTTTCACATTTGAAACAGAAAAACATGTTATGCTTGTGAAGAAGGGGCTCCTTCACTTCTCACATCAGCATGCTCAGAAGGATGACTGCCCAGCTACAAAGACCCACACTCTCAAACCTATGGCTCAAAAGTCAAAGGCTCACGTCAGAGCTCTAAAGAGTACAGGAAACAGTCTAATTTTTAGTATGTAAAAAATATAAATACCAAGTGATATGTTATCTTCTTCAACCTGGTGGACAAGTATGAATTAAGTACAATTAAGTAACAATTCTGTTAGTAGGCCCAAGAAGCAATGAATATCCCAATTCTCAGGACTGGATTACAAAACAAGCAACTGAATTAGAAAACCAAGTGTATTTTTTTCTCTTCGATAAATTAACTTACTTCAAGTCCAGTTGTATTAATTCTATTTGATTCCACCACAAAGGGCATCCTACATACCTGACTAGCAACCTCTAATAGAACATAAAAAGCCTCACATCAGTAAAATAAGCCTTATCTGTAAACCACTGGAAACCAGGTTTCTAAATCTTCTTAGCCTCTCTTTAAACCACTTCCACTGGAAGAATACAAAAGACAAAAACAAGGTAACAAAAGTACACATTTGAAACTAATTGACTATCTAATAATTTGACTATCTAATAATTACTAAAAATTAATAAATTTCTGTGAAAGGAAAATATAAGTGGGCATTAGACCCTTGTGATTGAAGACAGGCATTAACTAACTATTCCCCAGCTTCTTTTACCCAATCAAACATTCTGGTATTTTGGATAGAAATGCTTTGAGGTCACAACTTAAATGATGTAAGAGTGCTCCACACAACCAAGACTGGATCTCACATGGACTAAAAAGGCCTTACAGTAAATATATATTTAGTAACTTTACTGAGCAAATAGTTTTATGCTCAATCAAAACCTGACTCTATTGAATGACAGCTTTTGTAAGTATTGACAGAGATGTCAAACACCACTTCACCTATCTTATGTATCTTTTTTCATCATTAAATTTTTTTAAATAGTACATCAAGTATTTTTCTGAACAAATTTTTAAACACTGTTTTACTGTCTCTCTCAGGTAGCTCAATTCCTGTTCTGCTGTTTCAATTGCCTCATCAGCACTTAGAAGATCAAATTTCAGTGACTTCAAGATATCCAAGCATCAGTATGCAAGCCAAAATTTAATTCAGAAGCTGAAAGAAAATCAGTAAAACTACTTTTAGAAGGGAACAACCTTACTTTATCTATCACATTTTCTGCTGCCTGTAACTCAATTTAAAAAAAACGAAAACAAAAAAGCCCCAAGTACAAATGTTTTTGGCTAGAAATAGCGAAGCATGGAATATCAATACCTTTATAAATGCATAAGGAAAAATACTTAGCCAGAAGCATACTAACATCCAGTCTTTGTAAAGAGACAACCCTGCAAAGAATGACCCAACCACCAGTGAATTAAAAATAAAAATTAACTATTTTGAATATATGTTTGAGCTAGTCCTCTATCAGTATGGGAAAAGCTGAATGTTAAATCAGCTTTGCCCAGAATAGAATTTGTGGCTCCAGAAACAGCTTTAAAAGGAGAATTATGTCATCTTCTTAGGATTCAGGAAGGAAAAAAAACCTAACTGTTACCCAGCATCATTCTCTGCATGTACTACTCCAGTCCTCTGTGCTTACCTTTGTAGAATGCCATTTTCTTGTGGTATAACACCATTTATAGCTGCCTGGAAAGAGAAAACAAATTTTGAGTCAAGCATGCAGAACAAAAATACATTGGAACTTTTACGATATGTTTTGTAGAGTGATCAGCTTGCTTCAAAACACGCCCTAAAATGCTCTCTATTTAGTGAATATTCTTAATGAACAATATTATCATTATGGTGTCTACATAAAATAAAAACCAAATCCAAGTGAAGAACAGACATGAGCTGAAGCTCAGCCTCCTGTTTGGGTGTGATGGATTTCCCAGGTGGAATGCCTGAAGCTGGCTAGCATCAAAGGCATCCCTCCCGTCTAACACTTTGGTACTCACACACAGGGGACACTTTGCTCCCAAACACACCCAGCCCGCTGTGCACAGCCCAGGCAGCCTCACAGCACGTCCACAGGAAATCTGATGTTCCCCAGAAGCACCAGCCATGGCCAAGCCCACAAACCTGCCCAGCTGCACACGCCCTGAGTGTTGCCAGCCCCACCAGCTCACCAGGCGCTGAGCTGGGGCAAACAGCTGCTCCAGGGCAGCTCCATCACACCTACACCTCACACACACAGACACCACCCAGCCTCCTCAGGCTGCCAGGGACCATCCCAAAAATTCAAACTACCCTCAGGTAGAAGATTAAGTATTTTTAAAGCAGGGTTTATGCCATTAAATACCATCCCACGCTGTCCAGATCATCAGAAGGTTTAACAGCAAAATTAAAGAGAGCTTGTAGCATCCCACTACTCTCCATTTTCTCCTGTACCAGCAGAAATTCACCCATTTTCTACCCTCACAACTTCTAATATCCATCCTCATATGTCAGATATACCTGACCTGTTGGCCAGAACACCTGGTGAATGAGTGTCTGGTCCCCAGTGAAGAAGGGAACACTGATGTTTAGCAGTTCATAGATTCCCAGGACACTCCAGGAGGATGAAGTCATACCCTGTGACTGAACCACTGACAATCATCATCTATCAACACCATTTGTACAAACTGACATTAAAAAAATGTAGCTTAAGTAAGTGCTTAATAAACACAAAAATAGATGTAATCAAGATTTAAATGCTATGGTTTCTTTTTCTCTAAATATATAAACATGATTTTTTACGATTTCCATTAATAGTTAAGGCTACATGAAGTCAGTAAGTTTTATTGCTGAACTCGGCTAAATTACTGTGATACTGCAGTAAGATTTATCCTGCATTGAGAAACAAATATTGCATTAATAATAATTAAAAAAACAGAGAAGGAAAAGGTCAGAGGTACCCATAAGCTACAGCAACAACCCATGAGGCTGTATCAAATTACAGCGAAAACAAAGTTCCCTACCAGATCAGGTTTTAAATCAGTTTATCCACTGTGCATGGCAATAATCAGTGGCTTCTTTTTAACAATGTGTCTCATTTATCATCATTGTGGTTTTTGCAGTCATACACAGCTCTTGATCGTGTTCATCTAATAAACCTCCAGGAAAGAGTAGGAGGTTTTGGTTTATTTGGGTTTTTCTGGATTGGCTTCTCCCTCCCTTCAGCAACATACATTTAATTCATGTCAATCAACAGATAAAGCTGGCTGAGAGACAAAATTATCCTTTATTTTGCATCCATAAGACACAGAGAGCAAATACAGGTTTTGTACCACAGAACCCACACTAATAACGATCTGCTGGTGCAACAAAATTCTCTTTACTTGGGGAAAAGAAGCTGCTTCAGCTGTGAAGAAATACAGCAATGTGGCATTTTCACACTTCTGTCAAAGCTCTGTCTCAGAGGATTATATCAGCTCAAACTTCTTCTGAGCCTAGTTAGAGGGGTTAAATATGATAGAGGCTCCAAGCTATTTTCTTTAAAACTGAGTAACTCACTTGTTCGTATAGCCCCAGTTTTGTAAACTTGATGACATTTAAGGGGCACAGGAGTAAGAAAAAACAGCAGAAGCATTATGTACTTTTTTGATGGAAAGACCTCTATTAACCACACTGTAAAACTAAAGAGTCCAGACACTGTTTGTTAAGCAAGATGGAAGACTAAAATAATGTAGACAGCAAATGGTAGCAGTGCACATGTACATACTGCATAAATATTAAATCCCCATGTTCTAACAAGACAGCTATAAGTAGACCCTGCAAAGAAAAAAAGAAAAAGGAACAACCATCTGCTTTAAATTTCATTGGGAGAAGGTTGTGACTATAAAAAAAAAAAAAAATTAAAACAAGAACACGTTACTAAGGCAAGATCTGTTCCAGGCTGTTCTTCCCCAGTGTCAGCCCCCTTTGAGAAAGGCTCACATCTCTATGGTTATGCAAACGTTTCCAGATATTACATTTTTTTTCCTCTCTCCAAACAGGGATCTTTGATCACCAAAACCCCCTGTGTAGCTAATATATAGTCATTAAAAATGTGTGTTACCCTCAAAACAATTTTAATAACCAGTGCATTAAATCTATTTATGGGTTATTAATATAAAGAAACCATGTCTGGATCAGAAGCTCCTTCAGCTCCCAATAACCTGCTGCTGAGAGTGATGCCAGGGAAGCAGCACTCTGTGCTTATGCTGCTCTCACACTGCACATCCACGAGAGTCCCTGCTGGATCCAGGGTACCACAGCTTCCTAATGCTATCTCTATTTAAAGAGTGAAGTTCACCTTAAATGGAAAATTATAGGGGCTTCAGAAGATTTTTCCCAAAGGCAAGAATCCTAGGTGTGTGTCAGTGCTATCCATACACAAATTCTGCCATGACACTGTCCCATCCTGAACCAGAATACTTTCTGTCTTGATGACAACCTTCAAACAACTACCAGGCCCACAATTCATTTCATTAAATTATAAACTGGATGTTTATAATATATAACTCTTCTTGATTTATACATTTTGTTTAGGGATATCAATCATATATCCAGGAATTGGAACAGCTTATTTAAAAATTCATTAAGTACTGCATAACCTGACCTAATTGGACCTGCTTTGGGCCAGAGAGACATCCAGAAACACCTTCCAATCTCAAGCACCCGTGACTCCATCATCCACCAGTACAGGTTATCTTCATAAACATACTGTGAAACCTGGGGGTTTTTTAAACAAAAAGGATGTCAAGAATGTGATATAACACTGGACTGAAAAGTGCCCATTACAAAGGTTCAAAGTAACAATATTTTTGATGTGGTTTTTTCAGCAGCATGCTTCCAAGTTACAGTATTGAAATATATTAAATCAAACTTTTTTGTTTCCCAAAAACAAAGGGACCAATAAAGCAATAGGGCTAATGTAATGTTACCAAATTCAGTAACAGTTTGGGCAACATAAAAAATCCGTGGCATTCTGAAATTATTTAGGTACCTGAAGAACACTGTGAAGCAGACTGAAATTTAGAGCTTTTCCTCAAAGGAATATTAACTTAACTGGATTAGTAAGTTCTGACTAATTGTGACTATCTTTCATGAGTACAAAACAGTGTTGGAAGGAAAACCAAGAACCACCATTCTTTAATTATCTATTGAAACAATGTCAATGACTTCCTTCAAAATACACAATTCCAGTACTAACCATTTAAAAGCAATGAAGCACGTCTTAGAGTGACTCTCATCCCAGGGTCCTATGAATAATGTGGGTTTTTAGATAGCACAAATATTCAACTCACCAGTTGTAAATATTCAGTGGTTTTCACTAAGTTTGAAGATGGGTTGGATTTACCAATCATATTATTTAAAGCAGAAGTCTACATACACTGATTGAATATTCAAATGAGGCAAGGGATTCCTTCCTCTTCACGAACTACAGATGGGAGGTAGTTTTTAAATTTCCAGAATTTCCAGAATTTAAAAGGGATATTTAGATGAACTAAGAGTTAAAGGCAGTCCCAGGCAAAAGAGCAGTTAAAGGCTTTTCCAATGGGTGAGGAGGGAGCTCTTCCTCAGTGGCCACCTCTTGTTCCTCCCCTCTCTTTCCCAGCCTTCACAGCATACAATGGTTTTGGGTGACAGATAGAGACCCTTTGAAATTTCCCCTTTGGAAGCTCCACCCCAGCGAAGAGCAAGAGGTTTTACAAAGCACAATGCAAGATCAACTCTCCAAAACTAGGACATGAGGAAACACATCCATAAGCAAAAGGAGAAAGCAAGTTGGAGCAGCACAGTGCTGGAAGAACAATCCTTTCAGAGGAGGAGGCTGGAGAGATGTAAATAACCTGCACACCTGAGAGATGCACCAGTTTCACTGGGATAAAAAACCAAACCAGCTTAACACAACCAGCACAGGCTGCTCCCAGAGAATTCCAAAAGCCTTATTTAGGTTTGACTGCATTCAGCAACCGAGACCACTTGAGTCTACTTAGCAAAGCAGACTCAAAGCACGGAGCTTTACATTTGTTTAGGTAAAAACCGAGGAGGTTTACATTAAACAAATGCAGTACACAAACGAGACCTCGAGACAGGGTAATAGGAACTGCCAAGGCAGATGATCCAAAACCCAAAGATGTCCAACCAAATGGCATCAAGTGCTTCAGAAAGTCACAGGGAATTATAATGGAGTAAATGTTGATGGGGCGTTTTCTTCCAACCCCCTGATTTTCTGATACATTCAGATTTACAGCATTAGCAAATTTTTTGTGTATTCAACTTAAGGCAATAGCCTCATAAACCACATATTTAATTATTTCTATGAAATTCAGTAAAAGCGTTTTTTGATGAGAGGATTCATTTATTATGACTTTCAAAAATCTACAGTCTCCCCCAGATGCCACAAACTCAGATTTTACTTTCGGTTTAACATGTCTAGCAAGCTAAAAAACCAAAGTTCTGCATTTCTTGCATATTCTGCACTGTCTCTTTACTGTTCATTTTGGCTCTCCTTCCTACTATACACTTAATATCTTCTCCATATAAAAACAAATTCTCTCACATCACAAATGCAAAAAGTTTACCCCATGCTGTTTTCTACATTATCAGAAGCAAAGACAGAAGAGGTGTTAGCTGCTTGTAGGGCAGAATTTAAAATTATAACCAAAAAAACTGACATTTTGTTGTTTCATACTCAGAACAAAGAAAAACTTGTTTTAATCGTTGACTCTTTCAGCATTTAATCTTAGATTTATTTTGTTTAAGTGAATATAATATCAAAACTTACATACAGAACCTCACTACAGAGGATGAGATGACACACAAGACAAACATACTGTAGTTTTTAGTTCTGTAGAATAAAAAAACTCTAGCTGTTATATTTTGGAAATATTAGCCTGTATTCATCTGTGCTTGAGGATCACTCAAGATTTGCTGAATTTAAAGAAGTGTAACAAAATACACCAAGAAACCCTCTTTAAGAATTCCTAATAAATTTTAATTTTTTTTCTTTTGTATTTTATTATATATTTCCACAGCACAAAATGGGTCATTAATAACACTCTGTTACAACTGTCAGTCCAGTGCAAATCATTCTACTCCTAATTTGGGCTAAATGTGATGTTCTCCTTGACATACAATACTCCTACCGTAATTTTCTGCTTTCACATAATTAACTTCTTATCCTAAAGATTTAAAATCCATTTTTATTTGATGTTCAAACAAAATAAATAGACAATAGAATTCCAAATGCTTCCTACAATGGAGAGAAAGGGTTTTTTTAAAAGAAAGGAAAAAAAACCCAAAACTGAACAAATATAATCCAGAAAGAGGAAAAACAAATAATTGAATGATAAAGGAAAACATTAGTGAGACAAAGCATCCATGAAAGGACTAAAAAAGCAAAAGTGAATGTCAAACTGCTTCCAAACCATAAATCTAAGCGACAAAGGAACATATTTTCACGTGCAACAGTAAAGCAAAACAGGAGAAGCGCAAAGACTTATTAGCTCCTTTTGAGCACAGAAGTATTTCCTAAAATGAAACTAACTCACAGGGCTCTGCTGTATGCATATATTCCAGTAATAACTGTAAATGTTTTGAAATAATGCTCCTCTAGTAATTTTCTTTTGTGCAAATACTGATTTGGGCTAATTTTCAACAGAACTGGTAATAATGGGTACTGGCAGGTGCAGACACATGAAAACATTTGCTCTGACCCTCATATTGTGATTTTGGGAAACTGGGTAAAAAGTAAGACCACGCACAGACTTCTCTTGCAATCAGTTTACAACAATAAAAAACCAGAAAATTCCAGAATAAACAGCAAAAGTTTTAGTAACAGATACTGGCAAAAACATCCTGTAAGTATTAGTCAAATAGTGCAGTCAATGTGGATTAATACAATAAAGGTTTACTGAAACCAGCTGTATTAATTACCACCATTTCCTTCTGCCCAAAGACATCCAGACTGGACTCTGAGATTCCCAAGCAGAGGAACGTGGCTGCTGAACAGCTTTATGCAACCACCAAATCTCACCTGTTCCAAGCAAGTCTGAGATGTATATTCTAAACAAGAAATTCCATGAAACCTTCTGCAGAAATACCAATCACTTTAACCAGAAAGAGACTTTTTACAAACAACATCACCTTACTACACACACAGCTACTTTGAAACCATTACTTTCAGAGGCTACAAAAATTGACTGCTATGAGTTTAAGTAATAAAAAATATTATTCCATTTAGATTTTTTAATTAATTCAGTAATACTTAAATAACAAAATTACTAATTGTGCCTCAGTAGTAAGAGAAGCAATCTCTACCTGTGTTATTTTTGGCAGGCTTTTCAAGGCAAAGGAATGACTCAGCTTTTTCCTGTAGCTTATGTTATACTTGCTGGCATCTCCCCAGCTTTGCAAGTCTCAAAAGTATTTCCAAGTGCTAGACGTGAAGTTACACCCACAAAGTTTATACAGAATGACAACATTTGTCCCCATCGTGGTTAAAATTTAACCAAAAACCGTAATTGAACTACAATGAAATGTCTTCTATGCATTCTGCTTTATTTCAGCTTGCTTTCTTTACAACAAATATACTTCATGAAAAGCTGCAAAACAATAGAATTGTTAATAAAGCAAAAAATTAACATTTCATCAAAAAATGCCACATGAATACATTCATACAGATGATTCACTTCATCAGCAAGGGAGCACGCGTTGAAATAGTTTACAATTAGCACTCTAGATGTGGTTTCCCATTTCTCCCTACATCTTTGGTGGCTTCAGCAAATTTTTTACTGTCAGTCCTACAAAATGCCTAAATGCACTAGGAAGCCTTTCAACAGTTAAATATACTTCTAAAATTCTGAGGAAAAAAAAAACCACTACACTTTGTACAGTTCCTTAATTTTATATTGTCACTGCCTAATTACTCAAACAAAGTGCAACGGAAATAAAAAATTCATAACTGAATGTGTTACCCTGGCACAGTGAAAGTAAAGAACATGTAGAGGTTTCTAAGAAGCTTAAGGATCAGCACACACCTGAGCTGACTCTAGTTCAGCAGGAATAAAGGAAAACAATCTACTCTCAACAACCCACTCAAAACTCATTCACATAGAAAGGGAAAGTAGCCCATGAGGTGTCTGCTGCTTTGACACACATACAAGTACCTTGGTTTTAGTCATTAATGTCACAACTTTGACATTAATGCTGCTTCACTTTCTGTAAGAAAGGAATGCTTATGCTTAATACCAGGACATATTTTATTACTCCTTAATAAAACATTAATAGATAGAAAGCAGGAGAGTCAGATAAATCAAAGGCTATGCCTTGATATGAATATTGGAAAATGTTCTGAACTCCCATATTTTTACCCTTCTCCTAGTTATTTTATGTAAATTTGAATGGCAATGCTAAAATGCAAAGTTTAGGGATAAGCTACCTCATGACAATATATTTTTTGTTCAGTCCTAAACAAAAAAAAGTGGTTTTTTAAGTCATTCATTGTAACATACTAGCTCTTAGAAAGTATCACCAGGGAAGAAATTTCAGGACACAAAACTCAGAACACAAAAAGTCCTAGAAGTACTGCCAAAAGCCTAAGGCCCCTTCACTGAAAAGCCATAATAACATGAAATATCAACAGAAAATCCCAAGATGAAGTATGTAACCTGCAAGTTGTCTCAGTATTTCTCCAACAGCCTGTGCTGTACTGCTGGGGGGCAGCAACCCAGGGCTTCCAGGACAGGCTAAGGAGAGTTTATTGAAATAAAACTAGAAACTGTTCACATAGTCAACAGTATTGTAGGTATTGGCTCCTAGCTTTTATGGTAAATTTTTTCACAAGTAAGGTTCACTTGCAAAATAGCCACAGCATTGGGACAGATGCTGGTTCTTAAATAATTTACGTAGTTTTTCTCCTACTCACACAGTCCCAACATGACTCAATGACAGACTAAACACTTGTCAAACACGTGTTTATAAGATGTGTGCAATTTTTAGTTCAACTAGTCACAGGGTAATAAACTACAGATACCTCATACCAGCCAATCCACTATTAGTATATGCTAGAAATTTGTTCTGAAATTTGAATGTCTCAGGACAAATGAATGCTAACCAATCTTCATAGAAACTACCAATACAGAGGTAGCACCTCTAAAAAAAGTATTTGTAAGAACTGAGGTAGGTGGGTGATGGACCCACAGAGCTCCAGCAGTACTATCAGGCAGTACTGGGATCTCAGGTGCTGCTTTTTGTTTATTCTCAGAACACAAAATTCTCTGTTAAAAGAAACAAGAGTCTTTTACCATGAACAGAAATCTAAATGTAATAGTCCCATTGCTTGTTCAATCACTGTACAAGAAAAACTTGAGGTTATTTCTTAAGTAACTAAAATTACTTAAGTAACTAAAAACCTAGATTATTTAAGTAACTAAATTCCATCTGTTATTTGAAAAGGAGAGACAGAATTTACATTTTACTTTACAGTATTGCCAGCAAAGCTTTACCTAAAAATCTTCTCCACTCTTTCTAGTCAGAAAGAGAACTAAAATTTCATATACATCATCACAGCAACAAAATACAGCCATAAAACACATAATCACAACCCCGTTGTTACCCTCACATGAATAAAGCAGGTTTTTGGGGGTTATTTTGGGGTTTTTTTAAAAGGATGAATGTGTATACAGCTATGTGGAAAGCCATATCATGATTACAACTGCCTACAGACCTACATGTTTCACATAATCTTCCATGAAAAAAAATACATTAAAAGGAAATCTGTTTTACCAAAGATTAAGGCATTTGAAAGAAAGTAAAAAACAATTAATTTAATACTGTTTTTTAGAATCAACAAGTCTTCTGTGCTACCATCCAGCTGCATAAAATACACAGCATGCATCTGAGCTTACTCAAACACACACAAATGTCACTCTGAAAGCTGGAAATACAGAGAATGAGAAATACAACAATTTTTGCCAGTAGGGAACCCTAATTTAACAGAAAATACATTAAAGACTTCCAAAGGAGATTTCTGTAGTCCTTTGTAAAAGACAACTTCACATACAATTGTGTCCTACTAGGAGAGATTAATGCTGCGGTTGGACACACAAAAAAACCTGCAACTCCTGAATTTCCTGGAGAACAGGCACCATGCCCATGGGATGCCTGCACCACTGGGATGCCCATCCACCAACACTCCCTGGGATTATCTCACTCAGGGCTTCCTTCTTGCTTCCCTCTGCTGGCAGCAGGGCTGTGAGTGCTGGACAGGCTCCTCACTGCGTAACAGGGAGTATAAACCTGCTGAGCTGACAACAACACGTTCCACAGGACACCAAGATCCACAAGAGAACACCTGTCTGAAACAAAACTTTAAATGCTCCTTTAAAAAAAAAAAAAGAGATACAAACCTCTGCTTCCAGTGGGCAGTTGTGACTGTTCATTTGGCCACAGGGAGAATGTTATTAATACACAGACAAGCCTGTGTTCCTAACAGTGAAAATCCCTCAGATCTTGTCCTAATGAGAGGAATATACCCTGAACTTCTCACTGGTCCCACAGTGAGTGCTGTCAAATATGGGCCATATTCAGTATGCAATTCTAAAGTAAAGAAAATAGCAAGTCAGCAATACAAAATAAAAGGGCCAGTGTGATGAACACCACCACCATGAAGTGCAGTCCTGGCTCCCAGGCACTGAAACACAGCCTGCCTGCAATGCCACAGGAGAGCTGCTGAACACAGGGCATAAACATACACTGAACACTGCCCCACGTTTAAGGAAAAGAAAGGGCCGTGTGCCAAACTCTAATTAATCACCTAGTTTCTAGAGGCAGACTAATTCAAATCAATCAAAATGACATACAGAGAGAGACCACATCAAAACTTTAGCAGGGCAAACCAGAGAGAAAGAGAGACAAAAGACAATGTTAGTGTATCAGTTTTACCAGTCCTTACTGAAATTTGCTACACATTATAACAAAAGGATTGTTACTGGTTAGAGCTCAGTGAGATACAAATAAGAGCCCATTTTTTGCTATTCCCACCTAAATGGGCACCTCCAAGAGAAATAAAAAATCGCCAAGCCCCACCTGATTTTTGTCAGTTCAATTTTTTTGTCTGTTCAGTTACTTTTTTCCAAAAGTCATTAAATAGATGTAAATACACATATACAAAATTGGTAGTTATAGCAAAAAAAGTCCTGTCTGATAAATATTATTTTCCAAGAAGTTTACAAGCAAGATGCAAAAAAAACTCCACCTAAGTTATCCATTTAAAAACAAAATCTCTGGTTGAGAGTTCAAGCTTTATAAAAACAGATGTTCAAAATATACAATTTCTCCTTCCAAGACAGAGAATCACTTTTTGTCATTTGTGATTCTTGGAACCTCAGTATGACAGGAACTGCAAGTCATCCCATCTCCAGGTGCACTAAACTGCTGGTTTTACTGAAGTTATACTGTGCTTTGATCCTCTACCAGAATACAGAATAATCTAGCCAAGTATAGCAGGAAGGCACAAAGGTCATTTTGAAAATAAAAAGCAGGGGGTTTTATATATATACAATCATTATACACACATTTACAAGTAAACTGAATATTGGAAAATAAACGCTGCTCTCTCCTCGTTATTTTGATGGAATTTATTTTCTTCTTAAAGCAATACTAGAAAGTACCTATATTACAATATCTCTTGGAAAAGACATTAAATAAAAAACAATTTTAAACCAGGGAACAGGAGTAACAACAGAAATGGCTATCCTGGCAAAAGCAGAAAATTAAGTGTGGTGAATCCCGCTTTTCATTCAAAAAACCTGTTCTGATTACTAGTACAGAATATAAAGTCATGCTGCATATGAAGGACTTGAATTTTTTATTAAATCTGTGAAAGGCAGAGCAGACCACTTCACTTGCTTTCATACACAGATTCAAGCACTGGATCTCAAGAGAGCAAAGAGCTCTCACTTGTGTAATAACCTCCCATATATAAAGGTCCACACTGCAAAAGGTCAAGTCACTAATGGGTGATTTTCCTGTAATATGCACCATCATCAGAAACATTTCAACAGACACAGAGTTGGGATTTTTCACACTTTTATTTTATTGTTTTTACACTAAGTTTAAGATATATTTATCTGTCATTCTTACCTTCACATGGCAAAGAGAAGGTCAGAGTCTAAATGGGCAAGCTATGAAACCACCAGACTTTACAACAGACAGAAGTTCCTAACTTCTGCTTCCTCAGATGGTAAACATTACTGTAAATTAATAGAGCTGAAAGAAATGACACTCAGGAAACAACATATCAGCAATCCTGGGGGGCTTAAGAGAGCTGGATCTGTTTATAGCAGAATGCTTGAAGAGATCATTATATTATCTGTTGATATTCTGTATCTCACAGAACATCTGAAACATTCTGTCGCCCAGCCTATAATAAGCCCTGTAATCAGGCTACAGTGTTCTAACACAGAAAAACCCTAAGCTGCTCTATATGCAGCAGACCACCACAAAGGCCAAATCACATGCAGCAGAGGGGAACTAATTATTGGAAAAATTAGGCTTCATGATCCCACCAAGCCATTTTTACACTGCTGTTGCATATGAATTCCTCTGCAGCACTCTTGTGATTTTATTTTGAGCATTTGAGCAAAGCCAAGCAACCAAGCATTTATGAAAGACAGCTTCCCATACTGCTTCAAGCAGCTACTGCAAAACATATACAACTGCTTTGAACACTATACAACATATACAACTCTGAGATATTTAAATCCAGTTTATTTAGTACTGAACTCAAGATCAATTAGAGGCAGTTTATATTGTCTTAGGGTATCCCATACAGAGGATTAGAGATGAAGACTTCTAATTGGGGGTAAGTAATCTTTTAAGGTTCAAAAATAGGAAGCTGACGTTCCAGCTCTAAACTGAAAAGAAAAAGGAATTCTGTTTAATTCTTAACAAAAAGCAGAAGTGACTATTAGAAAAACTAAACCAAGAAAGGAGAGCCTTACACTTAACCCAGGTTTAGCTTTGTTTAAAAGTAAAACCAAATGTCCAAAAGATACTGAACATAGTAACAGTAATAGGAAAGACACTGGTGACATTTTAACCCCTAATACTAAATTCTAGCACGACCTGGGGAAAAAATGCAGGGACAAAGTAAGCAGCAAGAATATTTCTTCAGTGCAAACAAAGTAATCCTTAGAAAAGCTTGCACAAAGATGCAGTACTTGTAGCACGATGTAAGAAACTTGTTTTGTGAACCTAATAACCTCTGCTGTCTCTGTGCATTCTGATGTAATTCTCTGTCAGCCCATGTCAGTACCTACTTCCCTGTTTCTGTTTGGGATCCTTCTGCTTTTCAGCTCACCACTTTTCAGCTTTTGGTTGTTTTGGCTGAAGTCCCAGAGAAATAACAACACCCTTGAGCTGAGTGTCAGAGAGTTCAAGAAGCAACAGGTGCCCAGGGAATCTTCAACCTGGGTCTTTTAGCACAGCCTCTTATAATGCATGACTTTTTTTCCCAAACAGGAATATGGAATTGAGATACAGACAGGCTGAGTGACAAGCAAGAGTAAACAATCTCTCTGAGACAAGAACTTCCTTATGTTTTTGGGTTTTCCCCCTTTTGCTGCAGGAGTGCCCCTGAACTTTGGTTGATGATATCCAAATGGGATTTGCTTAGCTTTCTACTTATTAGCCTGGGTGCCTCACAGAAGATTTCCTCATCAAATACTGACTTCTGATTTTATTTCCAACATCACAGAAGTAAAGGAATCGACATTTAAAAGCCTCTGAATCAGATGAAGAAAACTAAGTGAAATCAGAGAAAATAGAAATTGTGTTCTTCCCATTTACCTAACACTGGGGGGCCAAAGGATGGCAGAGGAGCCCTTAACAAAATCAGCATTACTTCACTACTGTCTTCATGAACTGTGAACCAAGTTCTTCAAGTTTGGTTTTCCTTAGAAATCAAAAAAAAGTTTTGCTCTGAGTTGAACGACATATTTAGTGCCAAACTAAAGAATTTTTTTAGTTTTTCATCTCAGCTAAAAAAACCCAAGACCTTTTGGTTGAATTAAAACAAACCTTTCCTCAAGTTCATGAGCCTTTCCTCAAGTTCTTCTGAAATGCTAAATCCCCTTGCCTAACAGAGATATTTGATTCTCTCACACCCCAGGAACTCCTTTTCTTCACTCTTCTCTTCCTTCACTCCTTTGTTTCTACCTCCTTGTTAGATTAGCAGGATTTGGCTTTCACTCCCACTCCCTTTTTTACAAGGCTGCTTTGAATAAAAATGAGCCACTGTCCTATTAATGACAGACCCTTAGGGCATCTCCTTCACTTACAGTCTCCTCAATATTATTTTTCTCTTCTACAACTTAACATTTCCTTTTCATAGACATTCCTCTCATTCATCTTCTGCCTGGTTTCAAAAACTATGTACCTTCCTCAAGCACCTCTTGCATTCCTAATTTTCTATCCTTTCTTACTTTCCCTATGCCTTTTTTAAGCTTGCACATTTGGGTCATTACTTCTCTCTGTATTCTACTTCTAGATCATCTACTAATCACTAATAAAATTAAGTATTTAAAGATGTTCTCATAGCTTTAGAAACTTCACTCTGCTTTCTGCTCATTCTGGAATCTCAGAAGAGACTTATTTGTTCTGACCATTTTTCATGGCAGTTCTCATTCACCCCAACCTGTTGAGCATTTATTGTAATGCACACAATTTACAAATCCCCCAAAACCACACCCAACAATCTAATGGATTGTATTGGGAACTTCACAACCTGAACAGAATGCATAAGGCTACTCCTTGCCTTCCAGTAAACACTTAAATTTTCAAAAGAGCTCATGCCATGTCACTACAAACTACTATGACAAAAGATGTTTTAACTTCATCACTCAACATACATCTGGGTTTTTCTGTTTGAAGCCACTGATGACAGACACTCCCTTCTGCTCACTCACTCTTGCTTTATACATTAACATGTTGCAAAATAAAGACTGCATTCATTTTAACATGTAGTTCCAAGCGTTGGATGTTTTTACTGGTTTTTTACAATAGGTTACAGTTGAAAGTATATCCATAGCCAATTTTGGAAATCTGATTTTTTAAATAATAACTTTCTGATATTTTGGACTGGTCAAAAGGTCATTCATTTGGAAAACAGGGAAAAAAAGGAGGAAATCAAATGTTTTACAGTTTAAAGGAAGATCACTAGCTTTTTAATTAAGTTTGTTGTAGTTTACACTTCTAAACCTTAAGAAATTGGATTAATAGTTTGTTTATTTATTTACTAATCCTATGAAGAGTCTTAAAACACCTAAGACTATTTTGCTTGGTTTTATTGGCTTCCTCCTATTTGTCTGCACATTGAACCTTGTTGCAAAATAGATGAGAGGTGTTTTCAGGATGAGTGTTTGCTGGGTTTTTTGTTTGTACTTAATGGTATCTGGATAGCACCAAATCTAAATAAAGTTATGGCTTTAATTATCTGACTCCGCTCTGCACAACCACCAACAAAAGAAGAGCAACAATCCTAATTTTAAATTAAAAGCACATGAAAATTTGAAAAAGTGTTACCTTCCATTTCTTCCACAGGAACCTAAATCCTCAAAAACCCATGTGTGTATACACAGGTCTTCTAAAAACACTACCCTTCCTAACAGTTCTTTCAAAATGAAGCCAAGAGGAAACTAAACACAACATGAAACATGGCTTTAGAGGACAACAAAGAAATGAAAAAAGCCTGAAGATAATCACAGCAGAGCAGTGTTTGTACAACTCAGGGTCACATTTACTTGGAGATGAGCCTTTAACAGACCAGAAACAGCCTGCACATAACAACCTGCTTGTCCCAGCCACGAGACACCCCCAAATTTGAAATAAAGCTACCAGCTGTCTCAGCAAGATGCCATGTCACTGTTACATGGGGTTGATCTATGAAGTCATTTTCTTAGAATACTTACCACTAAATCCCAGTTATTTTGTTCAAGCAACGTTATAGCTTCATCAATATTTTCAATACCAGTACATGCCTAAAAATAAAAAGAAGCAGTAAACAGAATTAAAAGCATTGATCAAAATCAGGGTATTAATACTTATAATTCAATTAATTTCAGCAGGATGACAGGAAAGGTATAGGTTTTCCCTCTCTGTTATGGAAGGGTAATCCAGAAATCAGACTTCAAATTTTAAAGATCAAACATTTAGATTTAATTCCCTGTTCCACCAGAGGATTCTTGTGTAACCTTCAGCAAGCCACCTAGGGAAGCAAGACCAAGTAGTTACTTGTAAAATTAGGACAACAGTGCTGTCCCATAAAGGCGTTTTGAGAATTCTACCTTCAACACTATGAAGCACTCATACTACTTTAAAAGGGAGCACAAAACACCTTGAAGTTCTAGCCCTGTACTCTGCCTTTACCTAGTTCAAGAAATCTAACACAATAGCATTTTTAAGGTAATGTTAACTTTCATAAAACTGTATTTTGAACTGAGCTTAATTCCAAACACAAGAGCACCTCTACGCAGCAAAAACTGAGATGCAGCAACCTGCTGCCTTTTTTTTGGTACCCAGACCTTTTCAACTATTCAACTTCAGCAGGCAGAGCATTGCTATTCATTCTGCCACATAGTTCCTACCATTCACATTGAAGCATATCAGATCTGTTTTACCAGAAGAGAAAAAAGGAAGCAGTTAAGTTTCTTTCTGGAATTTATCTTTCATCCTACCCATCCTAACTGTATTCAAACACACAAGAGGATTTTACAAGATCTGAAACATGATTGTGTTCCTCCTGCTCTACCACACAGTTATATAAAACTGTGGTATATGAAACTGCATCCAAAAAATAAAAAAACCTTTCAACAGTAATAATACAGAGCTGGATAGCAACAGCAAACAGATCAGTTTTCCTGATTCCCTTTATGTTGTAAGACAAGGAGAAGGCTAAGCAGACACATTTTTCCTTCTGAGACATGAAGAGCTACCAGGTCATGTATTTCCCATGTTCTGACTTTTCTCCCAATTTACAACCATGAAAACATAAAAAGAAGAGATCACAAAGAAATTCAAGGCTAATTCTCTCTTCCTAAATTCGACCCTGAAAAATTCCACACTTACAAAGCACTACATGCAGTATGCCAACACAAAATGGACCAGCCTGAAGGACCACAAGATGAAATTATAGAGAATTTTGCCTGCAGAGGGGAGGCAGCAGTTTCTACTGCCACACAGTGCCCTCATGACCACATGGATCCTCTCTGCAACAAGACAAAATTTCTTCCACTTCAGAGCATGCTGTGTTAATGCTGAATTTCACCCACTTCATATTGGGAGTGGTTAAAAAATACCACTTTGCTCCTCAAAACATCACTTTGTCTTCTTTTCCATTATTTCTTGCAGTTATTTCTGAAGTTAAAAATGGAACAAAACTTCAACACAATACCCAGCAAATGCTTATAAATTTATATACACTTATGCCAGGTAGGTTTGAAGAGTACAGGGCTTGAGCTTGTAATTTCTGAAATCACAGGATGGTTCATACTGCCATCAACCTGCCACTGGAACTGATGTCAACAGATCTGCTGAAAAAAATCCTGCTTTGAGAAAAGCTCTGCAGAAGTCTGAGGATCTGTTTACATTCGAGTGAAAGACACTTAATCTAGTCATTACAGAAATAGTTACTATTTCTCATTTGTCAGCCCTGCAAAATCTGCATGACCTTTTTAAGAACTACCTTGTGTTCCAACCTACAATAAGAACTTGACTAACAATGTGTTGTTTCCACACTGGGCTGTGTAGATGAAGTTGAGGAGATGGTATCTACAATTCAGGATTTAACACTGGTTTTAGCTGTCCTCTCTTTTCATCATTCCTGCAGCTCTGCTGACTTGCCACTGTCCTCTCTTAGCCCACACTAACTGCAAATCAATTCAGCTCACTTCAGCATACTCTCATTTTGAGAAAAACTAAACAAAATTGGTCTATCCTTCTGCCAGAGCACACAGTGAAAGGAGTTAACTCCTCACAGTGAGGGCAGAGTAATTAAACAACTAATTCACCTGTGTGTCTGCATCCTTCCTGAATCATATCTCTGGTGATTTACAATGTAAAACAGAAGCCTGCTCTTGGTCACTTAGCAATGCAGAGTCACTGGGTAACAAGAACGGGCAGGTGTGAACACCAGCTGAAAATAAAAATCATCAGAATTCTTAATAGCCAAGACAAGCAGTTCTGTTTAAGATCTTTGCACCATTTTTACAGTCCTTCTTAATATTTGATTTTGAGGAGTTCTTAAACTAAGATTTCAGTTTCCAGATGGACCATTGTTGCTTGTTGTTGATAAAACAGAAAATGAACATTTTTAGAATTGCAACAGGAAAGAATGAGTGCTACTTATCAATGTAACCATAAAACAGACATTCCCAGCTCTTCAAAACACTGTTAATGTCAGAGTTGCAGCAAATTAAGATTATTTAGAATCTTATTATATTTCACTATTTCAACATTCAAACACTACATACTACAACATACAAATCTTTGTATCAAGTCAGAAGCCATCAGTGAGACCAAAAACACCCAGCAAACAAAAAATGAAAGCTGCTTCCTTGTACCTGCATCATGTCATGCAAGCTAAATTAAAGAACATCATCTGGTTTGCATGTCTTTGATTTTCCCTAAGAAATTAAGCACACAAGACAGGCAGTCCCTCACTGGCAAGCATGACATGATGTCAAAGGCTCTGCAGTGACAGATTCATCCCAGAACAACCTGGCCTGCTCCTGCCTTTGTTTTCTTTAGGGAAACACACACAGGAAACCAGCAGGTTCTCTGAGCAACAGAATCAACAAGGTCTGGTTCCTCATGGGTTTGTCTCTCGTCCCTAATTGCAAGGGCTGATTTAAGCTTTTCCTATAGCTGCAATATTTATAAGAGCTTCTTTTAATGGACTACTTCCCATATTACCTGGCTGTATTTTCATTGTATTTGGAATAGTTTCATTAGTACAAGTCCAAGGGACACCTGGCACCTTAGGGCTCTATGCCTCACTTATCTAGAAAGGCAGACTAGAATTCACATGGTTTAATTATTTACAATACATAAAGATTTTTTCCTCATGTTTATTCCTTTTAGTCTACCCAAGCAAGAAACAAATAAACGAAAATTTAATGGGAAAAAAGTTAAATTTGTTCAGAAACAGAAGTGAAAAAACCCTTCAAAATACAACACGGCAGATGAGCTCTAAAGATGCAAAAACACATCTTTGTTACTGAGCAAGTAAAGTGAGGGTCTGAGGAGACTTTTTTTATTATTCACAGATTTTTATTCAGGTTTATATTCATGAGAGATCTGCTTAACAGAAGGCATTAAATATTTTAAAAGAAAATTCCTACCTGAATACTACTAAATCTTGTTTCAGTGAACAACCAGCATATCCTCTAAGTCATCAAAAGATGAAAAAAACAAACCACCACAGAAAAGGTAAAGCCTTGAAGGCTCATTGATTTGTAAACCTTTACACATCAGAAAGAAACCAAAGAATTTTTTTTGGAGGACAAAGGAGAAGAAAAGGTAGAACAAGTTCCTCCTCCTCTTTGCATTTCCTGTAAATCTAGGATATCATTTTCAGCCTTCACAGCAGCTCCAGAGACTCTGAAGTCACTTCTGTGCTTTTCCAGACCACACAAGAGGAAAACGAATGCCAAGATGAGAAAACTATTGTTGTGTGCTGAATACATAATCAGAATCTGAAGATAAAGTTACTGAATGTTAAAGCAACTTTCTTAGCATCCTGCTTTTCCAGGGCAGGTGTTTCCACCAGGCAGACTGAAATTTTCACATAATAAAATTTCAGAGTGTTCTCCAAATTTTTTTTCCAGGTAGCTTCATATCCCCACAGTGATGGAGACCTTACCCTTGGAATGTTTCACAGGTAACCATTAGGGTCCTGTCCTTGCACAGTAACATTAACCTTAATAAAAGAAGCAAAGTAGTTATTGAGGAAACAATTCAATAGGAAAGAAGTTGTGAGGGCAGACACACTCCAAGGCATTTGAGACAAACCTAGGAGCTGCTTCCAGAAAGCTGTAATGCAAGATGACAGACTGGCTCTTCTAAATCCCTTGCAGGGTGGTCTGACCCCAGCAGCTGTAACAGCTGGATCTGGGTTTTGAGACCCTCTGTGACACCCCATCCCAACAGCACAGGCTCCAGCCCACCTCCACACCCCAGGAAAGCAGCTGCCTTCCCCATCTGGCAGCAGCTGCTCCCCCAGCACCTGCTGCAGGGATGCAGGCAGTTGTTCCATGGCAGAGCTGGAAGGGCCAAGTGCTGCTCCCAGCACAGAGCTGGGCTGTTCCTGCAGCTGCTGACACACACAGCCAGGCCAGCAGCTGCTGCACAGGAGCTGGCAGCAAAGGATTTGGCAGCAAGGCTGGGTGTCTCTCACCTGTGGCACCATTCCCCTTCTGGCCAAGGCAAAATGTGGCAGGCAAAGTATCCAAAAGGCCATAACTGGCCTAACAGCAGTAGTTGGATATGGAGGACTAAGGCTCAACATTCCTTTTGAACGATTCCATATTTCCTTTGGCTACTAACAGTAGCTGTATTTTCTCCAAAAAAGAACCATCTCTAAGTTAACCCAAACTAGGCCTAGAACATTTTGTACAACAGGTTCGGGCCCATTAAAACCAGGCAGACAGCTGTGAATTACACTGGGTACCACTTGCTCCTGTAACAGTCAGATGAAAAAAAAATCATCTGCAGCTCAGTCCATCATTTCAATATTTATCCAAAGCTACAATGCCCAAAGAAACAACTGCATGAAGGCACCAAAAGATTCAACAGGACTACCTAGGAAGAAAAGCTTTCACCCTCTGGGATCTACAAAAGATCAGGAAGTCAGCATTAACACATCTGCAAGTGCACAGACAGCACCCTAGGAAGTGCTTATTTTTGAAAGCACCAAATAAATTTTTATCACTAGATAGAGCACAGCAACTAGGGTTAACTCTATTCCATAAAGATATATGAGGTTTTCAAGAGACATAAGAAATGCTGGCAAAGAACATATATTGTTAAAAATCAATTCACTATCCCTTGGGTAACTCTTCAGAAGTTGAGAGAGACTAAGAGCATGGAAAACTCTTTGAGTCCAGGCCACAAACCTGCTCAGAAGGACAGCTGAATTACCCAGATCAGCAGCTGAAAAACAAACCACTCAGAGCTGTTCTGAGTAGCATTTGAGGTAGAGCAAATGATATTACTTATCTCCTTGCATATTTCCTGTGTAAAAGAACCAAGATTTACCTTGCTGTTTTATTCACTTCTTCAATTACCAGACAGTTCACAGACACACTTCAGCTCCCTGCCAGGTTTTGCATACCTCCTAAGACATGGAATCTACAGCCTCTCTGGGCATTTTGTTCCAGTGCTTTACCACCTTCACTGAGCATTGTTTTTCCTCATATTTAATTATAATTTCCCAAGCTGTAACCTATATCCACTGCCTCTCACCCTCAGACTCCAACTCCAAGAGAAATTTGATTCTGTATTGTCTGTTATCACCCACTGTACAACTGAGACAGCAACTAGATCCTCCTGTAGCCTCCTCTCCCAGGCTACACAAAGCCAGCTCCCTTAACATCACCTTTCACACAGAAATGCTCCAGCCTCCTCCCTTCCTAGGTAACCCCTCACTGGACTTGCTCTGCTTTGCCAATGGAGTGACTGAGAGTGAACACAACACTCCTGGCAGCAGTGGTCTGACCTGTACAAGGACAAAGAATGGCCTCCCTCTGACTCCTGGAACACTGGTGCAGTCCACTGTGTGGCTACTACTACTTCTAGAAAAATCCTTAAGTTCCCTTTCCAAGCATTCCTAACAAAATCAGGTTTCTGGATGCAAGATTTTTAAACAATCCAATCCTGAGTTTCCCCTTTCTGGAGTCAAACATAGTACTTCACTTCCTTTTCCCATCCATTTTGAGGAGAATGGCTCAGTAATCAAGGATAATTATCAGGTCTATAAAGAACCAGGGCTAGGTCCAGATTGTATCTGCTAGAAGTCCACTCAAACCCAGAAAGATTTAGGACACTAATTCACCCATGACATATTAATAAGAAATTTTATTTAAACTCACACATACACTGTTGCAATGGTGATTACTTCAAAGCTACTGAAACAAAGTGTAAAACTTCTTCCCCCAAAACAGGTAAAGTTAAGACAATATGCCCAGCCAAGCAAGTAAAGGCTTTAGTACCATAACATCAAATTTAAGATGCCTGTGTAACTCCCTTCTGGGCTATCAAGAGATGCAGCACATTCAGACACTAACAACTGAGATTTTGGTACCTCAGTTCTTCTCATCCCAAAGTCCCACCAGTGTCAGGATCACCTCCACAGACTTCATCAGCTACAGCCCTCTGTGGCATTCCCTGCTCCTTCTAACCTTGCAACAACCCTACCAATGTATCGAGACTGTTCTTAATATGAGTCATCCGTGGTTATTAAATTAACTTTTGCTTCTGTTTCAGACAAACATTTAAAAAACAACATCCAGGCATATCGACCAAGACACAGACTGAAAGGTCACCTACTGCAAGCATCTAACTGAAGAGGTAAGAATGCTTCTCTGTTTTTTTCATAACTCAGAAGACCATCTGGTAAAAATTAAGCAGATTCACCAGCTGTTCGTTTAGCAAAAACAAGCTAATTTACTTACCAGCATCAGAAATCAAGACAGGGTTTTAGGCAAATATGCCAGGATAAAGTTTGGCCAACACATTTCAACTCCCACACCCAACTATTTACAAGTTTCATCATTCTACTATTTGAGCATCCCCTTAAGCAAAGCGAGGTGGGGAGGGAAGGGGGGAGAAGAAAAAATAATATTTCTGAAGGTCACAGAAGACATTTCAACCTGTAGCTACCAAGCAGACAGGAGTGAACTTTGCCCATGCTCTGAGATGACTGCAAGCCTTCCAAACAAAGCAAGCTGGGGACAAAGTCTAAACTGGTAGCACGAAGTTCTAACCACTTCTCAGCAGAACTAACTCACTCAGGACCACACTAACCACTTTCAAATGGATTCCAGCAGACTGTGAACTCTCTCAAGACTCTGGAGCAAATTCTGATTCCAGAATACCACGAAGGCAGATCCCTAGGAAGCCCATGAGCTGAGCCAAGACATAAACTCAAGCCTCCCAAGCCCCATGCTAACACTCCAGTGTTTAAGCCACACACGTTACATACAAAGAGCAGTGGTCAAACTGAATTAAAAAACAAACCAAAAGTCAGTACCCATTAATTAGTACTCTACACTACCAAACCCATTTGTCTTTCCTGAGGACTGAAGACAGCCTTTACCCAACAACTACAAAAATGTTTTAGTTAGGATTATCCAAAGTTTCTGTGTTTGTTTAATACTTTTATTAAGTATGTCAGTGAAGGCAAAACCTCAAGGCTTCCTGAATCATTTTGCCCTTACAGCATAACATAAGAAAAATTGATGGAAGAAAGAAAATAATTGTATGGGTCAAACAAACACTTTCTGCACATTTGCACTCATCTCCCTTCTCATTGTCTCAAAAGCAGCAGAACTTTAAAAACAACTCAAGAATAAATAAAAGCCACTTTCTAGATAAGCACACAAAGGAAGAGTACTAATCCACACAAAAGAATATTTTAGTCAGCATTCCACAAACACTTTAATTTTTTGTGAAGAACAGGACAGCAAGGAACAAACATATTCTTCAAAACTTGAAAAAGGCACTGGCATGGTTTAACTCCAGTCAGCAGCCAAGCCCCACGGAACTGCTCACTCACTGCCCCAACAGTGGGACCAGGGAGAAAATCAGAAGGGTAAAAGCTGGAAAACTCACAGTTTGAGATACAGACAGTTTAATAGGGAAAGCAACAGCCACCCATACAAGCAAAGCAAACCAAGGAAATAATTCCCTGCTTCCCATGGGCATGCAGGTGCTCAGCCACCTCCAGGACAACGGGGCCCCACCACATGTAGTGGTTACTTGGGAAGACAAACACCATCACCCCAAAGATCCTCTCTTCCTCTTTCTTCCCCCCACTTCATACACCAAGCATGATGTCATATAGTCTGGAAAATCCCTTTGGTCAGTTTGGGTCCCCTGTCCCAGCTGTGTCTCCTCCCAACTTCCTGTGCACCCCCAGCCCCCTTCCCAGTGCAGCAGTACAAGAAGTACAAACTCTGCTCAGCAATAACAAAAACACCTCCTTATTATCAACCCTGTGTTCAGCACAAATCCAAAGCAGAGCCCCATAAGAGCCACTGGGAAGAAAATTAACTCTACCCCAGCCAAAACCAACAGGCAGTCAGGGCAGGGAAACAGAAGCACATTCAAACTCCAAGCACAGGTCATACCAATAGCACAGGCCAACGAGGGCTGAAAAGGGAAAAAAAATCACCAGAAACCAGTTTTCTAAAGACATTAATATTATATAAGCTTTTAAAAGCATCAGGACAAGAAAGCCTGACAGTAAGTCAGTGGGACCAAAGGAAGAAAATAGTAGAGAAGTATTCAAAGAAGGCAAGGGCATATTAGAAAAGCTACATTAATTCTGTGTACTAATTCCCGCTACTGAGGAACCTTGGGACCATCCTGTAACACAGCTGATCTGTACAGAAAACACTCTCATCCTAAAATGTCAGCAGAGACATACAGAACAAACCATTAGATTTTTGAGAGTCCCCAAAACTTTAAAGGAACTTAAATACAAGTTTTTCACAGCAGACTCCTCTTTAAATCAGTCTTGATGAAATGTGAAATCAATACCACATTCCCACAGCGCTAACATGAGTTTTTTGTGGTGCAATCCAGAAGGGGTTAAGATTTCTACAGTTCAAATTTGACTTCTGTACTAATAAGAAACAGCAGAAATTCCAATAAAGTATATAGAATAGGCTTAGTATGTACATGTATACAACACACTGAGGAGAAGTGAACACAGCTTCCATAGAGCAAACTCACATATCACAAAACGACTCAAATGTCTCTCAAGAGCTCAGTCAGTTGAAGAACACAAGACTAAGTCAAGCTGACACAGTTTATTTCCAAAGTTTTACAACAAACCCCATCATCAAGCTTTCAAAATGCTGACTTCCAGAAACTAGGATGAGGCAAATCCATTCACATTCTGTTTCTTTCAGCTCTTTCCTAAGGATCAGCCACTGCTGTAGAAGAGACATTAGGCCAGCTGGGTCTTCGATCTGAGCTGATATGGCACCTTTGGTATTTGCTCACACAAACAACCTGACCTTTAGAAAAAAAAAATTATAGAAGTGACTCAGTTTCAGTGTTCTTGTCTTTACAAATCGTTTCCTGCAATAGATAAAATATGAAACCTATATAAAATAACCCAAGGGCTAACGTATTCTGTTCTAGTTTCAAAATGTCTCCTAAAAACTTCAGCTTTAATGAATTCTCTTTTGAAAGCCATTAACTACTGCTGTGGAACAAAGACCTGCTCAACCAGTCAGACATAGAGGACCAGTAGATGATTATTTCAATGGCCCAAACAACATGTCATGCATACATGAGGGCTCCAATTTCCTCTTTGAGCAGTTTCTTTTTACAATTGCACATTAACTAGTCAACTCTAAAAAATGGGCTTAATTAGTAGGTATCAATCCAGCCAGTAAGCATGTCATTTCCTTTCATCCAAATAATGAGGGACGAGTAAAATGTTAGGTACTTCCCCAGGCCTTTTATTCTAGTTCCTACAGTAGTTAAAGGAAAGGACTCATCTAATGGCTGCCCCACATAGGCACAAATTTATTCACTGACTAGAAAAATACGAGATCCTGTCAAAGATATGCCATGTAACTCCTTTAAAAAGCTACCTTTTGCTTCTAGTATGGAAGAGTGTGAAAATTAGGCATGTAATGGTAACTGAATCATAAGAACTGCCCAAATATAGAGGAAAACTCTCCCCTTTCAGGCTTTCCAGCTCCAATACAATATTCTCAAGATGGGAGATTCTCAAGGCCCCTTAAGACATGTACCAAATGGCTCAAATGCTCATCCTCTCCTACACCTCCTTCCACACAAAAATATGAACTCAGTAAGTGTGAAGTTTACTGTAAATTATCCTTGCTTACCAAGATATATTAGTGTGATATTTTCAATATGACTAATAATTTTCACAGTATCTTTCAATGAAAGCCCATTCCTAGCCTTTGGGAGCACATATAATTAATAATTTCAATATTATAATTAGTATTGGTTGTCATGGTATTTGAAAAAGGATCCTACAGCTACCATCTCTCAATCTGTTTCAGTGACCTACTAACCCAAATACCTATATGAATGGGCTGATGGAAATGGTGACATGATTACTATGATGTGAAGAGTCTTTTCAAGGTAATTGAATGAAAAAACCAGAACAAACCTCTTTCTAAAGACAAATTGGTGCTCCAGTGCTAAATTACTTAGGTTCCTACAGCAGGTGTGTAACGCACACAAATCATAGTCATAGTAGCCTCTTTCTTCTCTATAAATGTCAGTTAGTATTTCTAATTAACTATCTGCCCTTACATCAGAGAAATTTACTGGCTTCTCCATGAAGAGCTATCAATGGGAATATCCAAGTTATGTTTCTAAAATGACACCATTCTTACTCCAACTTCTTATTTGTGATTCTGGAACCCACTTCACCTTTGGCTTAAAGGCCAGTAAATCAAATTAGCCTTGTTCTGATGAACCTGAGCTTTGGGATGACAACTGAGCCTAAACATACCTAAAGAAATGAAACTCCAAAAACCCACAAAGAATAAATTAATAGAAGTGATGGCAGAAGTGACTGGTAGCAGACAATGAAAATGGCAATAACCAAGCTAGAACACACTAAGCATGCAGTATGCTTTTATTATGTCCCTCAGCCCTAGGGCCATTTACAGCAAACAAAACCAATTATGTTCCAAACCAAGAGGTCCAACTACCAGTTCCAAAGGTATTACTGATTGGGTAATGCACAAAATTATAATGTGATAAAATCCAACAAGGATTAAAAGGAATTCTAATCAAAATGCAAATTAAGAGGCCTCATGAGTATGAGCTTCAACACCCTACAGTGTCCTAAAGACCTCTTTTCTACACTGAAAAAGAAGTCCTGTTATCTATTTTGAAATTTAACTAAAGATACAGTAACCTATATCCACTAAAACAGGTCAGGTGAAGCAGTGCTGAGCATCTGGGCACCTGACTATTAGAAACCCAGCAGAGCCCACTTTTAACTAAAGATACCCAGCAGGAGGGGATGATTAAACAAGCCTGTCTATCCCAAACCCTGACTTCCAAACTCTGGAGTACTGGATTTCCTTCCAGCTACTCTGGAGAGACCTGCAGAGTATAGTTCAGCACCCACTGCACTCCACATTCTACAGAGAAGCCACACAAAAGAGAGGTTTTGCTTTGAGTAACACTGAGGTTTAAGCTCAAACAGATGTGAACAGATGTACACCCAGATATTTAGGGAGACCTTCTGATGAAAATGTAGGCCTCCAAGAACTTTAAATCTTTGGAAAGTGTCCTCCAGCTTATGTTTAAACTTTGACTGGAACTCTTCAGCAACTACCTTTTGTTGAGGACCTTGTTCCAAACTCCCAAACACTCCACTGAAAGCCGGCAAAGAAAGCAACAACAGCCCTTTCTGCCCCAGCACCTGAAGGACAAAACATGTCTTTTTCTTTCAGAAATCAATATTAAGGACATCTACTTTGAGATTTGTTCAGAACCCCACAATGAGTGGTTTACAGAAATGTTTAAAACATTTTAAACAGAAATGTTTGAAACACTTTCGAGCTCCCACCCTAAGTCACAGTCCAGGCCCAGAATCAAGGGTACTGACTTGTATCTATTCCTGTATCTGCCTACCCTTTCCATCCATCAAATCTTTACACTGGTAATAACTTAAAATGACAGAAAACCTGAGCCACCATGCCAACAAGCACAGAAGAAAGCAAAGCTCACTCAGCACCCTTAAAAAAAAAAAAGAATACAAACATAAATTCTACACACGGACTGTTGGACAGTGAAAACTTTTCACAACTGAGATAATTTTCTACAGGGCTGAAGCAGACAGGAACAAAAAAAAAAAACCAAACCAAACCAAAAACTGTATCTTGTCAGTTATCTAACAGCACTGTGTTAACCTCCAGGTGAAAAGATTCTCCAGTTCCTTTAATTTTCGCCATTCCAGAAGGAAACAAGTAGATTGAATTGCAATTAAATCTTCAAAAACCAACAAAACAAAAAATAATAAACTGATGTATCACTGTCATGGTCAATTTTATAATTTAAACCACAATCATTTAGCATGCTTTCTCACTTTGCTGCAATTGATGGTAATGAGGTTCTTCCTTCCCAATTTCCCCTTGCTCCTCCCACAAACCTGTTTTTATGAAAGAGATTGACACAAAGTTGAAGTTAAGAAAAAAAAAAAAGGCATTTTTATACAAAAGTGTGTGAATCACACAAAAGTAGTCCATTATCCAGTCTTAAAAAAATTTGGAAAAGGAAAAACAAAGCACATACCTTGGTTTCACAATGAACACTGATGAAAGAGGGAAGAAGAAAACTACCAGAAATCGACTGTCTCAATGAAAGCAAGGATTTTTGAGTTCTGTCATTTCACTCTGAAATCCTCCCACCCTGACCAAATCCTGAGCTACTTATTTAGTTGATCAATGAAAAATGTGAATTCTTTGAAAAAATTCCTCCTGAAGCTCCAGTGTGCCAGATATTCTTGTAATACATGGACACAGGAGCTGGCAACCCCCACAATACTGCAACCCTCAGGCCCACTCCACATTCAGGATTGTTGTGAGGACAGGCACACAACAAGAATAAAGTGGTCCTACAGGTGGACATAACTTATGAGGACAAAAATATATTCTTGCTAATTTTAGTTCCAATCCTAAGTGAAGATGTAAAAACAAAAGCAAAAGTGCTAATGTGCAAAACCATCAATATCTGACACTTCTGCCAATACTCAAAGTTAAACTTTGGGAATGAAGACCAAACTATGTCAATTAAATGAAGCTCTGAGTGACTAAATTTTACAATTTAAAAAGAAAAAAAAAATCTGTTTTCTTTATAGGGAAAAGTAGACCCCAAACTGCAAGAGTTCCTGAGTATATTTGTACCATGTGAGCACCTGGGTATCCCACTAAAGATGGAAGCACACTTTGCAGTTAAACATAATAAACAACAGAAGAACAGTTGTTAAAAAATTGGTAGAAATGATAGGCCCTTATTTCCCCCAGTATGTGAAGTATGTTGCAGCATCACTTACCAATTCACATGCAGCTACCTTTTTGAAGAATATATGCTACTAACACAAGCTGTTATGTTTTTTCCTATGGAGTTTTTCCTTTATGCCAATGACACTTTGTGGAGAAGTTCTGAATTGCATTTAGTAAAAAAAGCTAAAACTTGTTTGTGTGCTGAACTCCACATCAGCTACTTCCACTGAAAACAATCAGACTACTCATGTACAAAGCAAAGCTTCTGCATAATCTTTCCTAAGTGTGGGCCTAAGAAGGAAAAGTTAGACAGGTTGCTTATACAGCCCACATGCATGAATACGTGTTTTGTGCTCCCTGGGTAGCACACAGTAGCCTCATTAAAAAGGAGAGGAAAAGAAAATAATTATAAACCACATAGAACAGGCTTAAATTGTTTTGAGACATTACACAAAAATATTTTGGTAGATCACTCACTGTGCCTTACTCTATACTTAAAATATTTCATAAAATCCCATGGGTTTATGTATATGTGTATATATATATGTAAAATACTTTTTAAAAAGTAACTCTCTTTAGTACCTCCAAATGCAGAAGTAACCTGTTACTACAATCAGAGCTAAAAAGAAAAACAAAACAAATACAAGTTCCTGCTCTAGCTGAAGCCCAAGGCAAAATCCCTAATAACACTGGAAGATGCAAAATAAATCCATGAAAGCTTCATAAAAGCATCAAGCATCAGCACAATTATGATTTCATAATGTATTTTTTTTTAATGGGGAGAGAAAACCCTCTCAAGTTTCAGAAGTTTAAAGACCACTACTCTATCCCCCTTAAACAAAACTTGGGAAAGGTGAGGGTGAAATGGTGATGGAAGTTTCCCTCCCAATTTAATTCACCAAAGATTAGTTGAACTAAACTACAAAGAATTGCCTTTGAAATTTTCACTGTGTGCAACATTCTTCAATGAGACACCTCACATAAACATAGAACATGGCAGCAGAACTCTGAGAAACATATTTATTAATTAAAAGATACAGAAAATGTAGAACGGAAAATCATCCAGAATTACTTTGCACATCATGTTTTATTCTCCATTTTAAATCCTTAGTGAATGAGCTGCAAATTCCACCAAGTGTTTAAAAGACCCAAAAAACAAATACTGTTTTGTAAGAGTCTAAAGATACAAGGCCTAATAATGACTGACATTGTCCTTTACTAATCTGAAGCTTTAACAGCATGACAATTAACAGTTCAGTACTTCAAAATCAGGTAGACACTTGATATTATCTTTAAAAGAAATACAATGAAACAGAAAAACAAAGCTGTCTGCTGAAATACAAGAGGAAAATGTCTGGGTTCTTTTTAAGAAAGGATTGGTATATGATAAAATATTTCCTGTGTCCTAGGTTCAGACACATTATGTCATCCACCCTTGATCTAAAACTGGTTTCTGTGACTCCACCACCCACCTGCAAGTTTGCAATGGTACTTACTTGTCTTCGTGGTACCAAACACTGCAGTTGCTCTTATACTTTTATTAATGGTTTCAAAATCCAAGCACAACAATACTGCAAAATAGCAAAAAACACCTGGAAAGTGTAAATCTGTACTGAAAATTCTATTAAACAAATAATTTTATGTTCACGAGCCACTAATTTCATCATCTGGGATTCCTGATTGTAAGTTCAGGTAATAATGTGGGATCCCATAAGAATATGTTCCCACTGGTATGAATGCAGAATTGGGGTCCCAGTTTCCTTTCACACAGTGTGCTGTTCCTGGAAAAACTCCTTTGTGAAATCCCAGCCCTAAAACTGGGATGTCATCCCTTATATACACAGAAGTACCTCCAAGCACAACAAAGCGGTATCAATATAGTGACATTTGGAAAAGCATTTTAATGAATACAGGTGTAAAATATTGGGGTACAGAAGGGGATGACAGTTCCCTGTTATCAGCTGGGAACTCCATGAGTTACATCAGTGAGATACCAGGTACCTTTTGCAACAGAGGAATTACTTAATTACATAATACACAGGAATTACTGTGCACACTACAGTCACCCTACCTGTAGCTCCAAAGAAACACACACACACACACAGAATGAATTGGAGGGATTACTTTCTTTTTCTTTTCAACTAAATGAAATTGTTTCACTGCTAACAGTCTTTTAAGAAACTGAACATACAGATGGCAGTTTTACAAATCAACCCAAGAATACCCAGGTGCCTATCCATGTAAGAACAACCACTGCAAATGGACAGAGCTTACAAAAAACCCTGATGGATTGAAAGGCAAATATTAAAAAAGTATATTCAAATATTATCTGATTCCCTTCCCAGATGTTTGGCTCCCCCCTCCATTTCAAATTCAGGTATCCTCCACTTTTTTACTTGGTCTTAGAAAAACAATATAAACCAAGCAATATTAAGAAGCAATATATGCTCCTAAACACATCACTTTCACTTACAGAAAGACTTTATTCTGGGGATAAGACTTGAAGCTAAATTACAAGCTTTTTGTAGAGAGAAGGAAAGGTAACAAACAACTTTGAAGAGCATATTCCTCCCTTCTACACAAACACGCTGTTCTTTGGAATGGGGTGGGAAGAGTTTTACCGTCATCACAACAGTCATAGGCTGAGGCAACCACGAAGTTTAGTGTTGATGCTGGAATGGAAACACCTCTGTTCAGCACTAATCTCCAGTACCAGCAAGTGATTCACTACAAACACTGTGACAAATCATGTGGACTGGTGAGTTTTGTATCCTCCCTGGCATTTGCCTCTTCCAAGCGAGCTGCCTCACAGCTGTCCCAGGGCCTGGGTGGTTGCAGAGGGTAGGAACAAGCAAAGTGGATGAAAAAGCTTTTTTTTATTAATTAAAAACTGAAACTCTCTAAGTTAAAGAAGACATTTTGTTCACGCACCTTGAGAGAAGAGGGCACACGCTCCCCATTTCTGACAAATAAAAAAAAGAAGGAAAGCGAGAGCGGAGGCTTCAGAGGGTGGGCTTCACACCACCCCGGACCTCCCCACAAAGAACAAGCAAGCACAGCAACGAGGAGAAAGAGAAAAGCAGCGAGAGGCCACACGGCTGTGTGGCGGCGGCTTGAAATTTACCTGGAAATCAGCCAATATCATTTCTCGGTCCATGTTGGACGCCATTGCAGCCAGCTGCGTCCCGGCTCTGCTCGGACCCGCGCACCTGGAGCCGCTGCCGCGGGGAGGACGGGGCAGGGTGGGAGCTCAGGAGCTCATGGAGGCGCCGCGCTGCGCTCGGGCTCCCGCGGCGCCCCCGGGCTGCCCCTCCCGGGGCCGAGGAGGGGAGGAG
>VXAX01002150.1:293343-325286 GCA_013399835.1 Leptocoma aspasia | reverse complement strand
TTTTTTTGTTTTTATTTATAAAAAAAGGGGGCGGGGGGGGGGGGGGGGGGGGAGGAAATCCACGCTTCTTGGCTTCTGTGTCACAGAGGCGAGAAAATTATCTTCGGATGTAAAGTACATGGCACATTTCTGAGAGCCAGATGTGCCAAGCCTGGCTCTGCAGCCCTAATCTACAGAGCCCCACTCGGAAAAAAAATAATAATTCACTTCTGCCATGGCTCTGAGTGGTAAAATGGCTTCTGCGTTTTGAAGAAGCACTAAGCACAAATCACCAGGGACATTTTACAGTGCCAAAGGTTTCTCCTTGTCATTTTGTACTTTTTCCCTGTTTGAATTACCTTTCAGCACAGTATCAGTTATAATTGTGCGAAGTTCAGCTTAAGGATCTACGAGAAAGAGAACTCTCCTATGTTGGATACTTCAGAATAACCTTGACCTTTGATTAGTGCTTATCCTACAAGATAAGTCATGCAGGGAAAGCATAGAATTGGGCAAGGCACCTGCAAAAGCACAAATGAAATGGCTCTATTTTTAAACTAGTGTTAAAATGGCTTCTGAATCTGACAAAACAAGGGGCACTCAGGGGCTAAAAGACAAAATCTAGAGATCAGTGGCAAATCTCAGTTTGATACACAGAGGACCCTGAGCCAATTTTCCCATCCCCAGATACATTTTGTTCCGTTGGTGCAACCAGACTCAAACTGCCAGAAAGGGTAAATTCCCTCTGAAAGAAAGTGAATCAGCCAAAAGTATAATCAGCTTTTCAGGGAAGTACAAGACCACTGAACCATGTTTCCACTTGCATTTCTTTGTTCCTCTGTAACTGTTTTCTGATATTTGTAGCAGTAATTATAAGGGCCACTAGCATTTATGAATCTTTTAAATTAAAGAAGCCTAATTCTGGGTAGGAAGCTTGAAATATTTTCTTCACAGTGCAGCCACTAAAAGGTTAAAGTCGATTCACGGCTCCTGTGAAAGTTTTCCTTCAGCAGATAGTGCCTATCAAGATGGTCTTTCTTTCTCCTGTTACACCCTGAGAGCAGGAAACGGGGCAGCATTTATATTGCAACACAGCCCTCTTCACTCCTCAATATTAAGATTATTACCAGCACAATGATATTTTAACGCACGCTTTTATACACGGAGCTAATGAACATTTAAAGGAAAAGATACACAGCACAAAGCACAATAAAATGCAATGCCTTGTAGGAACACTGAGTATTCAAAAGCTTTTCAGGGTTTGACCTTAATGAAACACAAGAGCAGTCCTGGGTACAGATCACATTTATATGCGGAGTATATTGCAGGCCCGAGTGAGGGCTTCTGCTAAAGTTAATTGTAATTTTCTGGTGAAGGAGGATTGCATGTTCAGGCCTGAAGTTATTAACATCTATTCTGATGGAAATAGGGACATTGGGATACACTTTGTCAAATCAAAAAGAGTGCTTTCTGCTTCAGATATGTTACCCTAGAGGTGATGTACCACCATTTGAAAATCTGCACTTCAAAATCAGGCATGCCAGGATGGGACTGAATTGATCAGTCAGAAACTTTTGCTTGCATCTAGTAATGCTGGAGAACAGGCAGAGGAGATGTTCAGTCCACACTAGCTGGAACATACACAGGCCTGGAAACCAAGCTGTTAATTGTAAATTCTTCCTACAAAATGGACTTTTAAAAATTTTCTGAAAGGAGAAGTACACTCTGCTAGAAAAAGCAGTTTTTTCTCTGTACATAACATAGTCCTTGAGGGTGTGACTGTAGGTACACAAACAAAGCTGTATTTAATCTCTCTAAGAGAATTTTATAGAGAACATCTGTTAAAGAGAGAAGTGTATTTGTTTCATGAGCGCTGTAACATTTAGTAATATCACCTCCTTGCACCAACATACATGCTTTAAAATAGTGGGATTTTTCAGATGTAATTTGTTTTAGCTCCTGTAAAATAAGGGCTGCAGACAAAGAGCTGTGCTACACTTTGATACAGTCACAGTATTCACAATCCAGCACTGTATGCATGTATTACAGAGAACAAAAATTTCCTTCCTGTACGAGCATTTTAATTTATGGAAGCATACTGTTTTGTGTAAAGAAGGTAGTAGATAATTAACAGTATTCATTTAATCTAATTATAGGCCTCTGAGGCAAAAAGCTGACACTTTTCATTGTGGTATATTCAGGGAAGTTAATTGAAACAACATTGCAGCCACAAGGCATAACATGCCCATCGTATATTTGATACTAATTCTTTTCTCAAAAATGGGATGAATCTGATGCTCACTAGAGATAAGAATTGCTGTTACTCACTCGAGTAAGGAAAGGCTGGGGAACCTCATTATGCAATTGCTGCAGTGCACTGCAATATCTCTGCAATTCCAGAGCTAACCACAGACAACTTTATTTGCCAAATTGTGAGATGATTTTGTAATGTACACAAGTATCTACTATACATTAAGAAAAGATTGAACACGTTTTTAGCTGGGACATAGGTCAGAATTTGAACAGAGATCTGCTTCAAGAAACAATAGGTCAATGTACCAACTTTTTGCTCTGTTTAATCTTCAGGAGGAACCAAGCAGTAACAGCAACCTTCTCCCTAGGAGTTGTTATTACACATGTAGTTTGTGGATTTAAGCTATCAGTATGACAAACAGATCAACACTCAGCAAATCAACACCTGCAGATCCCAAGCATATATAAAAAAATGTCAGACCATGTGCAGAGTAATTTTTTCTATCACCTGATACACACCAACAACTCAATCTTCTGACAGCAGTGCTGCTTTCATTCTCAAAAGGAAAGTAAAGCTCTGTTCTGCAAAACCTGCCTTCAGTTTGCAGAAAATGTGACAGACCAAACACGCTATTTGTGGGGAAGCATTTGCCATCTATATTAAAAAAATCGGAATTTCTTTAACAGAAATGGCAAATGCTTGCAAGCTGAATCACCATGGCAGGGGCAAATTTCAATGTTTCCCCATTTTGCCACTGGAGGAGTAGAACTGGTGTCTCTGCAGCTCCAGCAGTACCATGGGGCAGGACACCTCCCACTCCCCTCTGCCTGCTGCTCAGTGACCTCCACCTCTGCTTTGCCCATGGGCAGCACCCAGCCCTTTCCCACTCTCTGTTCCTGTATCTCCAGGCCATGTTGCTGGCTGGTGGGAGGTAAAATTGCCAAGGCAGTGCTGCTGACCCCTGTGATGAATTACACACAATGTAATGGGGATAGTGCAAGCCCTCTTAGAGGACAAACACCCACACTGAAAGGCCACCAGGCTGAATGCAGGGCCTTGCTTTGCTCTGCCAGGGAGAGACGCTGCTGGCAGCCCTATCTATCATTTCAAAACTACTTGTAGCATTTTCAAATGTATTTTGCAGAAATACTTTTTACTGTGGTTAAAAAAAGCTGTATATTTTACTTTAGGTACTTGAATGTTTGTTAACAAAATCAGACAGAGGAAGCCTGAAAAATAAACAGATAATGACACGCGGTCACCTTAACTCCAGGGCTCTGGCTCAAGAGATCCTGAATATGCGATAAAGATCTCTAACAAGAACAGAAAATGTGGCTATAGATGTTAGTCATACCTGATTTCTGTTCCTATACCATTACAGATAAATCACAATTTGCATTTATGTCTGACTCAGAAGATCAGCCTATTCTCAGAGTTCAATCTCTACTCACACCCTTTCTTTGCCTTGATGCTCTTTCTTCTGCCTGGCTCCTGCCTTTTCTTTCTCCTCTGTGCTGTTTTAAGGTAATTCTCAGCTCTTTCTCTTCCACACTGCTTATCCATCTCTCCATTCCCTGGCTCCTGCCTTCTTACATACTTCACACTCTATTTTCATCTCCTATTTTCCCTTGCTTCAGCTGCACATCCACTTTCTTATTTTTTCTTAATTATTTCCTCTGGCATTTTATCTTTATCTCCATGCTTATTAATCTCCTTACCCAATATATTATACCTTTTCCCACGGCATAGCAGCATCTCTTTATGTAAATATGTATAATTTTTTTTCCCTAGTCATGCAGAACTGCTTCCGGAATTGATTTCTGTCCATGATGTCCTAGGAGAATTATTACTGGTCAGTAGTAGTTGTCTCCTTGGACTGTATTGTCTTCATCTCCTCCTTCCTCTCACTTTCTGCTCCCTGGTTGCAGGCCTCCTCCCAAACTCTTTCATCTTTGCGACCCATCCTCCTTTTCTCAGCAGCAGCAGGAGAAAGGGAGGTGGTGCACACAGGAGAGGCACCCAGATCCCACGGGAAGGGAGGAGCACTCGTGGTCCCCACTGCCTTGGGCACAGACTGTACCCGGCCGCTCTGCGAAAGCCTCTGAACCAGAGCGTGCTCTGTCAGCCTGGGCTGGCCCTTGGAAAATTCAGCAACAGGACAAAAGTGAATGATTCTTAACCAATCACATGCAAACTGAGATTTTTTTTTTTTGAGTCTTTTAACTTTTTTTACATTTGGATGCACATCTGTGAAACCACAGCAGTGGTGCTGCCAAATTCCAAGTTGCTGCTTAAAAGGTGCACGGATGAAAGTAGACCAGTGATGGTGTTCCATTTCAGATTCCTTCTGGAACGGGAATACCAGCACTTCTGAATGAAGCAACCAGATTATTATTTTTTAATATGGGCAAAATATTTTTTTAACCTTGTTCTTGAAAATTACTACAGTGGTTTAGCTGGCAACTGCCAAAAATTAAACCTGAGGCAGATGCTTGGCTTGGAAAATACCAGCCCAAACAGTGACAAGCAACTGAAAACAAGCTGTTATTATGAAGCATTGGACAAGGTTAAGCAGAGCAGTGGAAGACTTTTAAGTGACCTGCAATGAATTTCTTAATAAAAAATTTGTTGAAGCAAGCAGAATTCAGTCAGATTTCACCTTTTTGGGTGAAGATATTTCCTCTGAAAATAAAAATGAAAAGAAAGGAAAATAAATCCAGAGTGTTCCAATGTGAAGAGGGAGAGGGGAGTGTGCTCAATTGAGACTGGGAGCACCATAGTTGAGGACTGGACCATTCTCTTTGGTGACAAAACGAACTTGAAAGATCTACAGAAGTGCAGAAATAAATGATCCAAAAGTATTCTGTGAAGATGAAATTTTACAGAGGCAGCAGAGTGAAGGGGGAAAGGAATTGCTTCTGGTGGGATAATGTCAAAGCAACAGAAAGGGATGTCCAAATATTTTGTTAGCTTTAGGGTTCCTAAATATCCTCATCAGTGCAGTTTACCACCACAAGCTCCAGGGAAAGCATCATCTAACAGTCCCCCAAAGTGCTCCACATCTCCCACAGTTGACTGTTTGCCTTCTATGAAAACTGAGGCAGCTCAGGAGCTGCTCCCTATGTTGAAAGCTCTGACTCAGGACACTGGTGGTGGCCGTGGGAGCGGTGGCAGGGGGGCAGCTGAGGTGTGACCTGTTCCATCCTGTGCCTGACACGTTCCACTGCCTCCCTGCCAGAGACTTCCAGAGCAGGTTCACAGCAAGAGTTACAGCAATTACCACCGAGTGCTGTTTGGCACCAAAAATTGTCATCCCATTCCTCTGCTAGAGATGAAAGTAAGAGAGTCACAGAAGCCCTTTCTAATGTACAATGAACTGCCAAATTCAAGTACAATTTGCGAGTACAAACGGTTTTTGTCTATAAAATTAATACTTTTAAATACTTTTAGGAGATTTAGTGGGTTCTCTGTCACTTGACTGTACCATTGCCTAAAAGATCTGTTCTTGCTTGAAAAGAAATTAATTCAGGAGGTCCTGTGGCCTTTGTTTTGCAGGAAGTCAGAGGAGGTGAAAATGTTGGTCCCTGTGGCCATCTCATCTCTATCAGTCTGTTTGTCTGGGATTTTAACAGCAAAACTACACTAATGCTGTAAACTTTCTCTGCAGTTAAAATATTCTGAAATATCTTGCACAGCCAGTGTTTGAAAAGTTTTCATTGCAATTAAGCAAAATGCTTTATATGTTAATGGTCATGATTATCCAAATTATGGTGAAAATGGTGACCTGTGATAACACTGGAGATCAGTATGAAATTAAAACTACTCTAATTTAAAAAAAATCTGTTTTCATAAACAGAAAGTTGAAAATTTTTGCTAGGTGCTATTGTTTGGTATACAAATTCTTTTGCATTTCTTAAATATGCATATGTTTGTTATGTTTAGATTTCTTTTGGGTTTAATACTAGGCCTGGTCTGGCAGTGTTCAGTTCTGGGACCACTGCAACACTTAGATAATGTACCTTACTCTCAAAGGTATCTTATGCTCAGCACATTCCTCCTTCTCATACAGCTTCTCTTCTTAAAAAAAAAAAAAACAAACAAAAAAAACCAAACCAAAACAAAAAAATCAGGAAAAATTGAGGTTTAAGGATAGCAGAAAACTTGGCCTGACAACATGATCTAATGAACCACAAAGCAGCTTTCAAAGAGAAAAAGTAGCAGGAAGTTCTTTCATACCAGGTATTAAAAATAGACTGTACCAAGTCCTGGAATGCACACGGCAGTTATGTAATGATTTTTCAGTGACATGCATTAGGAAATATTCTCAGTACGTGTTTTTCCTTCCTAGCACCCAGTTTACTTCTCTGATGTCTGGAAATTCTTCACATGAATACTTCTAAGAAGTCTAAAATTATAATGTTCATTTGAATAACCTATCAATTAGCCAGCCACATAATGACAACATCTAATGGTACAATTGAAGTATTTGAATTTAATATACCATTTCCATAATGGTACAATATGAAACACATGATGAAATCCAATTTATTTTCCCCCACAAGTTAGGCTTAATTTATTCCTGGCAATGTAATGATTTTGCACTGGAGACACTAAAAGACAGAAATAATTTTGGGTACATATCATAAATATTGAGAACACCAGCTCCCTTGGAGCACAGAAAAGTCTCCCAAACATTTCAAAAAAGGTTTATATGTTATTGGGTACTTTCTATAAATGGAAAGACTGAGGGGAGGCAGAACAGCTCTATCTAGTTTCTACCATGCTGAGGAAACTAAATGGTAAATTATTTTGAAGAATGCCTTCCTCAGACTTTTCCTTAGAGATTTCCCACAGGTCTAGGCTCTGGATCTTTGCAGTATAATTTGAGAAGGTAATAAAGGAGTTAGAAAACAGTTGAAATCTAACTTTAGGGTTTTCACAGTTTTATTGTTTTCTTGAATTACTCAATGTTCAGAACAATTTGCAACATCCTCTGCCTATAGCAAGAGTATCACACAAGGAAGGCAGCATTACTTTCTTGTTTGCCCACAACCTTTTCTGCCTTTTCTGTTAAAAACCACAAGCCCTCCCACGACCTCTAGCCTTCCCATGGCCACCATGAACTTAATTACTAACATTTTTAGTTTCAATTTAGTTTCAATTTTCCAGCAGAATTCCCTGATGGGAAAGCTCACACATCTCTCCCACCTGTGTCACACACAGTGTCAGTATTTCCTAGATTGCCATGGATCAGGATGTACCCAGAAGCACAATTACAGACATTTTTCATCACCCACTTATGTCAGTGATGGACAGTGATAGGAAGTATTATGACAAATGAAATTTTGTCCAATTTTGGCTCCTACTCATAAGTTTTTCCCAGTTAATGTAGTGGAGATTAAATACCAGGAGATCCTAAATGGTCATTTATGACCATGGTAAAACAGTGAGAGTCTTTTTTTAAGATGAGTAGAACTCTAAGTGTTGGGTCTGGCTTTCCTGAAATATCTTTAAAATATTTTCAGAGCTAAAAATGCTTTTTGTGGAGCAAGTGAAGCTCCACGCTGTTCTTTTTGAGAACAGAGAAAAGCCTGATCAAAGTACAATCAGATAAAAAATCTGATTTAGTTTCCCTCTTTACTGTTCTGGGGAATGACAGAATTAAAATATCCATGTTTGATATGTGAACGAACTGTACCACATCCAACATAGTTCATTTTGAAACACATAAAAAAACAACCCGAGAACAAGTCAGCATCTTGTAGGGAACCTGTTTGTTTGATAAAATATTAAGAAATGTCTTAATTGGCAGTCTGAAATAAAATGGGCATATTGAATTGATGTCAAAAATTCATTTTAGAAGAAGAGGTAGGAAGTGAACACCAGAGCTGAGATGACAAACATCATTTTATAAGATCAAAGTGTCTTTAAGGCCATAAAATGAAAGAAAACCTGGTTATTAACACATTCATTTGCTTCTAAATGCTGTTATACAAATATATTTCTGGGAATTCAGTGCCTAAAAAGTAATTTGTGAATAAGTCAATACTTATTTTTCTGCACTGATACATATGCAAAGCTCGAGCTGTTTATGAGGGGAGGAACAGGGTTTCATGCATAGTATTCAGCAGTGCTCCCACTTACAGGAAGACTCATCATCCAGCCTGATTAGTTTACAGGAACTGAAGCAAACAACATTCTGTGTTTTCCTACATATTTTATGACTATTTTCATATAAGCAAAAATCAGACTTTGTCCTTGTTAAGGGAATTTTAGAGCAAATAGAGAATTACAGCTTCTTGTTTAATCTAACTCTTCTGCAAGCTTTGCTTCACTCAGTCCTCGTGAATATTTTTGAGTTTTATTTGATATATTAACTTATTTTTCTATGAGATTTGCTGCCACTTAATGTGATATTAAAGGTCAACACTGCAAATGTATTTGTAAATGAAAGTTTCTGGTTCGGCTGAATTTAAAACCTCAAGTGTTTTCTGTCCCCAAACAAACATGGGAGGCCTCATTTACATATTCAGAGAAAATATTTTTTCCCCCAAATTTGTGTTACTTTGCTTGCAATTTTCCTTTTTTTCACAAGCCTTTATTCCCTCAATTAAAGTTGCTGATGTGTCTAAATTAACAAGTCCTATTATTTGATTCATAAATGGGGCAAATGTGAGCTCACCTCTGAAACCCAAAGCAAAGCTCTGCCACACCACATTTTCATCTGCTTTCCAGAAAGGCAGGGATTATCCTGTAGCACTGAAGCTCTGCTTTCATGGTGGGAAGGAATTCTGGATTTTACACTGTTTGCTGGCTGTGCACAACAGAAGAATAGACAATACCATCTGATCTTGGGACAATTAACAGGATGTCTTTAGAATATTTTTATTACGTTAATCTTTTCTTTTGCTTGAGCCAGCATTCCCCTTGAGAGGAAGAGAAATGATGCTGAGACAACTTACTATTGCAAATTAATTGTATGGTCCATTTCCCAAGCATTTAATTTGGCCACAGCAACCTGTTTAACTCAAATGCGTTGTCAAAAAGTGACACAAAAGGGAGGCCAAGTTCTTTAGAGGTGGCCAGTAATTTTAAAGGATGAAGGGAATGGCTGGCATTATTGCTTTCGTCCAAGTAAAGCCTCTTCTAAACAGGGTAAGGGAAAATCAAGTGATTTGGCCTCACCAAAATTCATGCTACTTGAGGCCTTTTGGAAATGTTGATTGAAGACGAACTCTAGGCCAGAAAATAGCAAAAACATAGGAAACATAAAGAAAAAAAGTGTAGCTTTTCTTACTTCTCATAACAGATAAGTCTGAAAATTGGGATATAAGTTTGGGATAGGAATTGGGATAGATGCACCTGCTCCAATCTGAGCCACTCACATGCAAGGCAGGTCTCTCTACTGCAAGAGTGAAGAGGTCAATACATGAGATGTCTTCTGCTCCAAAGGGAACAAGGTCTGATCTGATCTGATCTTTTACAGCATAGCTTGTGTTTTCATTCTTAGCTCTGGTATTCTAGAAGTATTTCCATGTGTGTAGCCCTTGCCTGAGTCCACTCTTTGTATATGGACCTCTGTGATTAAGCCATCCTGGATTCCTTAACCCATTGTCTCCAGTTTTCCCAGCCTCCTGCCTTGGTGCTTCTCTCACAGCTGTATGGATTTCAGCTTTTTAAAGTACAGTTTGATTCAGGCTCTCAACACAAGAACTTATTTTCAGCATAAATATTTTTGGAACCACAAAGGTATAATTTTATAGTTAAATAATCACATTTTCCTGGGAAAATGTAGAGGCAGTGGGTAATGCAGATTAGGATTTGGCACTTTGTCAGACTCTCAAGGAATCTCCGTTTCACTGGCAATATTTATTGTTCAGGAAGCAACACTTAAAACTTTCTTTGCCATAGAAGAAGGTGATCTATCACATCAAAGAAGACTTCCACCAGCCTGATCACTCTCTATAATGATGTATCTCCCTTCCATGAAGCAGATATAACCAAATACTTCTGATAAGGAATTACTCTTTGAGACTAGGACAGAGATTCTTCAGTTATAGGGAGTAGAAGACTAATAGACATGAATAAAACTTTGGAATGGATGAAATACTTAAAATGCTGCATTTTGAAGATAACCAGTTCCCTTTTTGTTTGCGTGTCCTAGAGATGACTTATTTTCAGATAATTACTTTTCATAAATTTAGATTCCAGAGAAGTATGATTCACAGAAGTGCAGGGATTCCTTTTACTAAGCTGACCTTGAAGAACAGATCTGTTTCATTCTGTGCTTAGTCTCTTCTTTCCTGCCCCCTCTTATCACTTTGGAGCAGCCAGAACCATCAGTGATGGTCCCTCTGCAGGCTCTGTGCTCCAGCCAGCTCGACTGCCCTGCAGATGCTGGCCAGGAGCAAAGCTCTTTGCAGGGTCTGGGCACAAACTCCTTCTAAATGTTACTCAGAAACCCTAATCTGATTCTTGGTACCAGATATCCATTCATTTGTTAAGAACAAACACAGCAGACAACTAATGCTGCACTTTTTCTGTTATTCAAACCTGCTGCTAACAATGAGGAAGATGATGTCATTCCCTGGATGTGACAAAGGACTAATATTATATGCAGTAAAAACAATGAGTCAACAGTTTCTATTCCCTTGAGGTCAAACCATTCAGCAGTTTTGAAAGTGGACTGTTCTTTTTTGTGCACAGAGCTTGTTGTCTATTAACACAAAATGTGTAAAATCAAGATATAATTTGAAAAAAAAATTCGTACTTTCAAGGGGAATTTTTCAAACTGAAAGTTGAATTGGAATATCTTACAACATAAACCGACAGATAATATTTTTTCCCACATATACTAATCATAATATTGCAAAAGTATTTTCCTTTTTAGGTCAAAGATACATTATCCATGTTAAGTAATTATTTGTATGATCCTGAGAGGCACTTTGCAGTTCCCAGTAACAGGAGTATGAACTGTGAGTATTAATGCATAACTAAATAAAATTAAATTTTCTGGAGATATTTTGTAATGGTCTGATAGATAAGAAAGACCTTTAACATGAAAATGTGTTTTGACAAACAACTGAAAGCAAGGAGTCTAACAAAGAAAATTTCCCAGATTTTCTGGAATAGAGGAGGAATTGACCAAATCCTGGCCACCTCTAGCCACAGCTGCACATAGCTCAGGCTAGTGCAAGAAATGTTGTGTTCATACAGATCCTTCCTTCAGCAACTCTCAAACCTTTGTGGAGGATTATTATCCTGTTCATACAGACTGTGAAACTGCAGCACAGAGAAGTGACAGCTCAAGGTCATTTAAAAGTCAGGAGAGTTTGGAAGAGAACTCAGATTTCTCAGTCCCTGCCCAGCACTCTGCCCACTGGGCTCCAATGCCTCGCTGAGGATCTGCCTGACAAAGCTCCTTTTCCAAACTGGACAGAATTTAACAATTTTTGAGGAGTTTCAATTCATAATATTGTTGCTTATAATAATTTTATTTGGTGTGAAAGTAGGCTTGCCTAATTACATGAGGTTCAAGTGCAAGGGAATCCTAGGCCAGCTGCAGTCTCCATTCCTGCTATCCTTGCAGACCAAATCTAGAGACAGGAGAGCAAACTGGATTATATCTAGATGGGCTTCTATGTAGGAAGAAATACCATTTTGCCTGCATTGACCCTATCTGACCATGTTTTAGATTAAAATGAGCCTTAGAGTGGAATAAATAATATTCATCATTCTGACAATTAATTGAAATGAAATCTTAGACTCTAAATCCCAAGGAATTTCTTCTGGCATGCTGTCAAAGTGCTGGATAAAGTCTTCTAAGCTTATGCTGACCACTTTAGTATGTCACCTAAAATAACTGCAAATGGATTCAGGCATAGTTTGTCCAGTAGATCCCTGGCCCAAGTGATTACTTACCCAAAATGTGGAGGAGTACATCTGCCAGCCCAGCTGGTCAGTGTCCTGACAGATTTATTGGAGAAGTAAATGCAGGAGGCATGGCTCAGTCTGATCTTTAAACCCTCTGTCTTCTGATGCTTAAGGAAATCTTACCTTTTCAAGTATTTAACAGAATATTTAAACCAAGTATCTAAGACCTAAAGACATCTCAGCTGTTTTGGGTGTTCTGTTACACTGCTCAAGTGAGACCAGAAAGCTTGTTAGAGCACTTCAATTGAAACACAGACATTTCCACTAACAATTGCTCTTATAAACTCAAACAAAAATCAGACAGATTTCAGAAAAGGCAAAATAAAGAGACTAAAGCAACTTACAGAATTTCCTCTGGATGTCTCAAGTTAATTGCAAATCCTGTGGCCTGGTATTTTCATTTCCATAGTCACAATTAAAGGCACAGTGATTTTGATGTCATGTAAGAGGGATGAAATACATTTCCCATATGAAATTAGAGTCTCCTTTTCAAGTTGTGTGACATTTTTGCAGACAACATGTCTTACTGCCTAATGAAAGGCAAAACCTAAATGTACTGCAGGAAGATTTACACACACTGCAGCCATGTAGGTGTGCTGTTTGACTCCAATGACACACAAAAATATAAATATATTTGATTAAAGTTATTATTGTCTATTTAATAGACTTATGAACTTCAACTAAAAATAGACACTCATATCCTAGTGTGTTCCAAGAAAGGATCTTCACCTGATCTTTGTTTTTACAGCTCTCATCCCAGCAATCAACTGTGAAAACTTGCATAAGTACTCTCGGTACGATTGAAGCTGGTCCTTTGTTAAACAGGGTATTACATTTTAAAACTAGGGACAGAGATTCCTATTCAGGAAAATAGTGAAGATCTTAACTAAAATTAAACATATCTTAGCATTACTTTGTAAATTAAATAGGTCTGAAGCAGGAGACACTTCAAAAAAGTGTCTGTAATGACTGTAATGAGACTACCCCAATGCAGAGGCATATTAATATCAGGAGGCATCAGCAGGATTATAATTTCAAAATTTTGTAGGTATGACATCTGGAAAAACTATACTTCTGTTCGGTGTTAGTTTGACAAAAATGTTAGTTTGACAAAAATGCTAGTTTGCACAAAAATTTCAGACCAGTATAAATTTAAAATTTATAAAGGAAAATGTGTTCTTAATGTTAAATAATACAGACAGAAAACAAAAATTTTTCATGAAACTGTGAAATAAATCATTAGGCTTTGGATTACTTTATGTATGTCCTTGTCACATCTTATTAGATGTTTTTATTAGATCTGTTTTATTATTAGATCTGTTAATAGGTCAGTCCTTTATTATATGTTGCAGTGTCTGTTTAGAACCTCACCATAACTATAATTTCAACACATCAATGTATACAGTATAGCATCAGTATAGCACTGTATTATCCATCTGCAACACTACTGCAAACATGAATATAGATTTAGCTATGGTCCATGGGTCAGTATTTTTTATGTATTAATTTGTTTCACAGTTCTACTGTTACTTTTCTCGTCTATTAAGGCAGGCAAGAATGTTTCATAACATCAAAAAAAAAACCCAAACCATTTAGCTGGAAGGCCTTTCTAGTGAACAAAATCTTTGTCTTATTTTCTCTTCCCTGGTAATTTTCTACTATTGGAGGAACAAGAAGGAAACTTAATACCAATTTTATTCTATTTTTCTTGGCAAAACAAAGTAAGAAATAGGCACAACACGCACAATATGTTACCTGTGTTCTGTCAGTTTGTGTTGTCTGTGGAGAATAGGTTGGCACACAAAATTTGAAATGGTTATTGCATCCCTCTTCTGAACAGATCCATATCCCACTCTAGGAGAAATCTGGGTGAGCCCTGGCTTGATCAGTAGTTTCCCTGGGTGCACAGAAAGGTCTGAAGCCTACACTGTTGAAGAGAAATGGGGAGAGAGGTTCCAAGGGGGGCCTCGACACACACTGCCTGCAGCTGCACAGCTGAGGATCAACCACATCCCACATCCTGGGAGCAGCAGCAGGAACAGATTCCTCATTCCACACCAAGGTTGGAGGCAATGTGCTCCTGAACAAGGTTGGTTTGGGGGTGTAGGATGGAGAACAGACCTGTTCCTGAATCCTAAAATTAGACAAGTATGCATAGAGCAACTTCAGCTAAGTGGGTATGGTGCGTGGGGCTTTCTTATTGAGCTGAGGAAATAGGGCAAGATTTTGCCTGGGATTATTTATTTTCTTGCAGAATACATAATCTGCCCCATCAGTTAGATGGAATTGTTACCCATTCACAGCAACCTTTACAGCTAGACTGGTATTACTCATTCTCCTTAACAGAAACCTAGCACTGTGGTTTTGGTGGCACACTGAAAAGTTATTTTGATCTTTGTTGTGTTTTGGATGGCAAAGCATTTTCTCCTTCCTGATCTTGGATTACAGTCCATACTGAAAAAAAAATTAAAGTAATTAAAAGTTTAAGTGGATTTATTTGTAAATGCTGGTTGTGGCCTTCCCATAATGAATCAGCTTTTCCCCTAAAAGTCATGCTAAGTACCAGTTAGTAAATAATCTATTTTCCCTTGCAAACGCCCTATTATGTACGAGAATAAAATATTGCTTTTTAAATAGGAGTGGATGTTATCACTTCAAATGTGCTTATATGTACTTCCTGTGCTGAGATCCAGCCCAGCAATAACAATACCACAATTACCAGAATGTATAATCTATAATGTGGCCCTGTGTAAATCAAGCCCCCGCTGAGCACGTCGCACACATCCTGCAGGATACCACTGCCATCCTCAATTGCTTCCGGTGAGCCCCTGCATCTGCAGGAGGATTTCTGAGCTGTGCTCACACTGACTCCTGACTCACAACACTGCCAGTTACCTCCTCTCAGGAAGATTTAGGCATAGAGCTGAAGGAAGTTTTGTTCATGGTTGCCTAAATGGGAAACCAGAAAATCAGGCTTAGGGGAAAAACAGTTTTGATCTTTTAAAAATACTTGTGGGATTTCCAATAAAAGCACAAGATTGCTGCAAATACTGCAAGGGAGAGTGTTCAGGATTTCAATTCAGTTGTTAAATTACTAAAATAATACATACCTAGGGTTTCACACTGTGGAGTTAGATGTATGATCTTAGATACTCTGTCATTCATTCCCTTCAGAACAGAGCATCATTTTTTCTCTGTGCAAAACATCTGAAAAGTAAACATTTTGAAAGAATTTTGCAAAGTCAAAGAAAAAGCAAAATCCAACCTAAACCAGAAATATGTCAATTTAATTGCAAGACACATTGCAGCCATACACTCAGAACAATCTTACAGGAATACTCTGACAATGCCACTGTCATGATTCATTTAGTTCAAGCTAACTCAACAGACTGATTGAGAAATTAAATCTACTTGACCTGTTCATGACTTTATCTTTTCAGTTAATTCTCAGATTAGATACTGACTTTTTCAAACAGATGTTTAAACCAATACAAAGTTTCTAAATACTGTAAACCACTTTAAAATATAATTTATAGATATGATCCTTAAAAAAACCTAGGTGGCCATTGTGTTATTTGATGACTTCTAGAACTGGACTCAATAAGCTTCTAACTCTCATTCTACTTCATAACTGGGGAACAAACCATCTTTCCTGGGTATACATAATTTCCACTGAGTCTCTTACAAGCAGACAGAATTATCAAATTACTTTTGCCTTATTTGTTGCAAACTTCTTAGCTGTGGCACCACCTTGTGGACATTACTATGAGGAGTGAGAACTCGACTGGTGGCAACAAAAGCAAGTAAACCAGGCATTTTGTAAAAACAGCTATGGTCACACATGGTTTGCTAAAGGAGATTAAAATAACTACATTTTAAAAACTATTCCTCAAAATCCACCTACGAAATAAAATGCATAATAAATGCCATCATTAGGGTGCTCAGTTGTCTTTGCAGCTTTTACCAACTCTTCTGCCTGTCAGCCAAGAGGAGAGGCAGCCTTCAGAACTACTTTTGTTCCTTCTCAAGTGACTAAGTAGCAGCATCCAAACCCCAGTTCTGCTCTTGCTGTACATGCAGACATGACTTCTACACCTATCCCAAGCAACAAGATTTGCAAAGTCAAAATCATAATACTGAACACATGGAGAAAACCTTGGGTCCTACTCCATAAATGTAAACTCAGCAGTGAGATTGGTGTCCAAGCTAAGCCAAAAGAAAAACAATCTCTGACAAAGATAAACTGATGGATCTTTTAAATGCTTGCTGAAACACAAGCCAAACAAAAATAAATTTAAATTCTACTCTCTTGGCCCTTAGATTCTCAGAACCCTTTGCAGCTGAGGTAACAGGGTGTTCCTGTTATGAACTCTCTTATCTGCTCTATGGGCAAAGCAGGAGAGCACAGGGGAGCCAGAATTTCTAACACAAGATCTCCAAGTTGAGTGCAGCACACATTCTCTCTGGTGTGTCTGTCTGAGTAAACTTGGGGAGCATGAAATAAAACACTGAATTGCATTTTCTGTTTTTCTCTCTTCAATAACATACAACCTGGTACTTGCACTAGCATTAAGTGCAGTTGGAGATGAAGGCTTGGACCAATCTCAGACTTGCTAAAATGAAATATTGAGCACTGCAGCCAGGGAAGTCATGTCCAGTGGAGCTCATCCCTCACTCTAGAACAGACACTACTCTTGCTGCAGCTGGTGTCCTTCCTCTGCAAATAGCAGCATTGTACCTGTTTTATAAAAGAACAGAGAGTAAAATGTAATCTTTTTAAAATTTATTATAAAATTAAAATATCTTTTAAAATATGACAATGACAGCACTACTTTTACAATTCAGACATTTAAAAAAATGTTTCTTAGAAATGCAGTTTTATTTTCTCTGTTCTTCATCTCAAAAAGATGAAAGGGTTTATGCTGGCAATTTTTTTTCCTTTGGCATATTCATACAGTAAGCATGAAAGTTATTTTATTTTTTGTGCTTGGAAATTCCTTAGTATAAGTGCAGTGTTGTGAAAAAAATATAGGGTTTTCAAACTCTTAGTGATTATTCTCAGAGATCAACTATTGTTTTCAATTTAACTTAAATATTTGCTTTGGAAAAAAAAAATAAGGCATTGGCTGCCTCTTACTCACACTGAGTGCAGAGATTCTCTTTCTCCTCAGGCACCATTAATGTAATTTTGTTCCCCACTGCAATTAGTTACATAATGCAGCCTCATTAATGGCCCTGGATGTATCTGCATGGAAGTTTTCATCCACAAAATTGCAGGAGCAGTTACTGTAAACATGGGGTGAGTGACACAGAAAAGACTGAACCAAGTTTATTCTTATACAGAATTCAGTTTTAAAAAATATGTTATTTCTTTTTTTTTTTTTTTTGAGCATGTGAAAATGTCATATTTATGTCCATCACATACAGCTTATTTGCTTTCAGAAAGGAAGCTAATAACCTGTGAGGCAAAAATAACCTTAAATGTCTAAAATGGTATTTTTTTCCACAGACTTGGAACTCCCTTGAATATTTTAATTATCTCTTTCTTAAAAGCCAACAAAGTAGCATGGCACTAGATTAAAACAATTTTCTTTGCATTTCTGCTAGAACTGATTTCTAGCTGAATTAGCATATTAACTCCAATTTCCACAGCAGCAGTGACCTTATGTCACTTTATGTATTACAGCAGCAAGAGAGAAACTGTTTCAGAGGGCTGTAACAGTTTAAAATTTTTCAGTATAAATCTACTCATTGAACCGGTACATGCAGGAGACAAAGCTCTGAAATTATGTTGCTAACCTGTATGGCTTAAAGTCAGATTTCTGCATTTTTAAAGGCTGCAACAACTGACACAGAGCTGTGGTGGGTATTATCAGAAAATGGGATGGAACAGGCAGAAATCTGTTCAGGCTGGAAAATCCTGGGAGAATGAATGAGAAAGCAGCAGCACCCCCAGGATGAGATCATGGGGGGCACAGCCCTCTGTGGGAACAAAGGGGTTCCTGCCACAGGGAGAAGTGGAGAAAGGGACCAAACCCTACACATGAACATTTCAGTGACTCCTTTAATAAAAGGAGAATTTTTGAGGTGAAATTCAGTAAATCTGCAAAAAAGGATGGATAAACCCAGACTCCTCAAGCCCAAATGCAGAGCCAGTTTGGTCTACATAAAAACTAAGTGCACAACTCTCTAGCTATCAAAAGACAAGGTAATATTATTATGTTATTTAATACTTCTTACAGGGAATGAAGGTTGCATAAGCCTCTATGCTTATTAGACATTAGGTTTAATTTCCTGTATTACTGAGAAATGAGTGACTTGGAGCTCAGCCAGGCTTGGATAGATATAATAGGTTACACATTTATAAAAGGAAATCAGTACAAGTAGGAACTGCTGCTAGAGGTGTCAATTTAAAGTAATACTCTCCCCACCAAAAACCCCATCCCACACAGGATAGAGGAGACTGAATCAGAGATGTGCTGTAAAAGCATTAAGTCAGGGGAAAGTGGTGCAGAGACAGCAACCAATGACTAAGTACATTTGACCTTCATGTGTTATTTTCTTCTGAAGTCTTAATTTTGTAGTTTCACAATGGGCTCATGCCTAGCAAAATTTGATATCCTCTAGTAATTATCACAGGTGTTATTTATACATTTATGCCTTGGTCTGTCAGACCCAATGTGACTCCATATATTGATAATAAAGAAACAGGTTATTTACTTATTGTTTCACTTGCTGAAGTGCAAAACCAAAATGAAATAAAAAGCTTTATAATCTACTTATTTCCTAATTACTTGTGCAGTGTTGCTCAATTTCTTCTTTTCCAGTGTGCTTTCCTTTTTCCTTAAGAAGCAATATAAAAGACAAAGAATTTTCAAAAGAAGGAGGACCTGGGAATTCTCAATACTGCAAGTTAGCTCCTTGGCATTTTAACAAACAAAAACCACAGGTGAATCTTCCTACCACTATTTAGCTGATCTAAAAAAATTATCTTTGCCTTTCAACATAAATCTTGTTTCAACATAAATCTTTCAACACAAATATTTTTAAACTACGAAAGCCCTTTTTGAATTGCATCTTCCTTCTTAGTCTGAAGATACTGTAAGAATACTTACAAACTAAGTGCCATAGAATATGCAATGTAATTATATATTTTGATTTCACCTTGCTCAAATTATGATATTCTCAACTCCTTGAGACATAGTATGTGCTTATTACTGAAGTAATATGTCAAAATAGATGGTAATTTGCTAATATCAGTCACAAAGTAGTAAGGAAAGAAAGCGTGGAACAAACCAGCAAATAAATTCTGCACCATAAAGCACCAAATATTAATTTCTAGAGTAAAATATATGTGAAGATTTTACAGAGCAAGTTTAAACTAAAATGAGTGTGTTCAGATAGAGAGAGGTTGTTACCATCTGCAGTCCAGCTGAAGTGAGAGAACATTATGGGTATTCAGTGTCATTAAGACCCAAGTAATTTCTATTTTGTATTTTCAAGTGAAATATCACTCTGATGAGACATTCAGAACACTTAGCAGCTCCCATTATGCCTTTTCTGGGCCTCAGCCATCTGGATGAATTTCTAGGGTCACAGCCTTTGCTCTCCTTAGGATTCCTCCGCAGTTGAGTTGCAGTTAAAATGCTGACAAAACACAAGCAAACTGCCTCAAATATTCTCAGTCTGGAAGCATCTCCAGAGATCACTCAGTCCAAGCCCAGCTCAAAGCTGGATCACCCAGGGCAGGGTGCTCGGGACCTTGCTCAGCTGAGTTTGGAGTTTCTTCAACAATGTCAACTTCAAAACCTCCCTGGGCAGCCACAGGAGAGATGCTCCTCTTGTCCACCCTCACAGCCCTTTCCTGCCCTCACTCCAGAGTGTCCCTGTCCTTCCTGCTGTGGGGAGCCCAGAACTGGGCACAGCACTCTCACTGAAGTCTCACCAGTGCTGGGCAAAGGGGAATGATCACCTCCTTTGACTTCCCAGCAATGCTCTCCCTAATGCAGCCCAGGATGCTGCTGGGCCTCTCTGCCAATACAGATGTTTACAGATATAACAGAATTTTAAGGGCATGATGAGTTATGTATTTCCAGGGTCTGCTCTATATCAGGGAAATACAAACTATATTATTTTGGTAATACATGTTTTATGTCAGTATCAGGGATTGTATTTACGTTCTCATTACATGCTTTCCTAAATAACTGGCCCATTAAAACCATTGTTTGGGATGATTACACAGTGCTTTGTAAAAACATCTGTGCACAGATTTCAAAAGGTAACATTGAAAATCTCTAAATGCAGACCAGGGTATGTTCACAGGAATGAAGGCATCTTGGAAACTGCAACTCTAGAAGATAGGAATTCTCAATTTCATTGTGTTGTTAGTGTTAAGATCTAATGATAGCAGATTAATTACTTTTATATTTAACTCACAGATAACCTTTTGTAGCAGTAACATTCAGCTTATAAACTTCCACAGTTTCCAAAAGCACTCCACACTGTTTCAGAAGCCAAAAATCCAGTTCTCCCTAATGTATTCCTGAAAACCTTCCACTTCCTCTGCAGCTGCCACAGTGTAGCTTGGACAATATACTTATGTATTGACAATACACAAATTTTCTGTGGAAAAAGGTCCATAGACTTTCCAGTGGGTCCTCAGGCAGCCTAAAGCAATGAGATGGTCTATCAGATTTGTTTGTCTTGGCAAGGAAGACAGCAACCTTGTTCTTGAAAAATCTACATTTAGTTCCCCATCTATAAACAATTTTCATCAGTTCTTCCATCTGCAGTATAAGTCTTTGTTTGGCAAACAAATTGCAATGTTTCTTGTTATACATGTCAAATTGTTTCTGCTCTGCATGAGCTATAATGACTTAAAGGACCAAAGTTCCATGTGGTGGAAGGAGCTTGTTCCCTCTGAATCCAGGGGTACCTTTACTGCCCTGGCTGGTCCATGATTTCTTTGCATTTCTTACAGCCTGTGACTGCAGAAAACAGGAATAAAACTCCTTGCCATTAGTAACATAGCAGTACACGAGCCAACACACAGTCTAGCTAATGTTCTTTTACCTTCTGGAATAGTTTAAAGCAGGATGCAAAATATTCTTCCAAAAATATACAAAGTCTTTTCCATCCACTTTCCTGTTAAGCTATGCCAAAAGCCCTGGGAAAGCCTTTTGACTCCAGCCTACATACTCAAAAGAAATCTGGTAGACTGGCAAAAACCCACAATATAATTAGGACAATGCTGGGACTCAGATTAACATTATGGAAAGCAAACACCTTTCATACCACTCCCAGCTCTCACATATCCATGTTCAAGGGAGATTAAAATTCAGATGCTCATGAGCAGAGTAGCTCTTCCCAAAACAACACCAGATTGGCCCAGGTGGCCACAACCTGCACAATTTTTCATGGACTGACTTTCAAACTGCCTCATGGCTGCCTCAGTCTCAGAGATGTTGAATATCTTTCTCAGCTTTTTCCAATGCAGACCAGATGTTCTATTGTGATAATTCTCTCATGGGCCTTTTCCATTTTGACTCTCCATCAGCTAGGGACCCGAAGAGACATTACTTGAAAAACAGGAACCATAAAAGAGCCAGGAACTTATAAATTAAAACATAAACATTAATTTGTTTTCCAAAATACAGATGTCTTTTGTCAGTTCAAGCCTTGATCTCTCCACCAGTTAAAGGCAGCAGTTGTTCTGTGGAGGCATGCACTGGAAATTAGCCAACGGGCATTAACTTTTGGTTCTGATTGAACTGAGGAAAATTTGAAACAGAAACACAGAATTAAAAGTTGTGATAGCAATTACTGTCTGATAACATTTTAGAATGTTCACAATACCAGAAGTGTCTCGCCATAAGGAACTGTAAATCACTGAACCCTTTTGGACGAGGCTCAGGAGAGATTTGGGTTGTCCTTGGTGACAGCAGGGGCCTGTCCTCCTCCTCACCTGGCTGATGTGGCACAGGGACCAGGATCCATCCCTCGGGAAGTGGATCCTGTGATGGTGTGGGGTCACAGCAATGTGGCACCACCACAGCTCTGGACAAGGCGACTGGGCTGGAAGAGGAAGGGACACAAGACAGAGACAGCTTTAAAAGAACACTTTTATACATTACAAACACAAGTGCTCAAGGTTCAACTGCATAGATTTAGTTTTGTATTGACATAACACATCAAGCCTTGTTTTCAAATGGCCAATGAAAATCTTCTTTTAATGCTAAATCACTTGATGTATCAGTATTATTACGTCTTTTAATATTTTTATCTCAATAAAACTTTGAGCATATTTAAAATAGCAGAAAGGCTACAGGCAACCAAAGAAAACATCTATAAAAATGTGGATAATAAAGACATAAAGACGAAAAGTTACTTTTTTAACATGACCTACATGTGAACTAATTTTTTATCTTTAAAAGGTAGCAATTAACAAGTCACACCTCTTCATTCCCTTTGAAATCAATTTTATACACCTACACAATTCTTCTGACAGTGGATTACTCCAGATTTACACTTAAACGTTGAGTTTCCAGTTCTGCTGTATTTTCTTGAAAAAAATCTCTTAGTATGAGAGATAAATACTACTCTGCAACTTTTAGCAATGAACCCTCTGTAACTGAACATTTCTTTTTTCAAAAAACTGAACTTTTTTTTTACCTAAGCAGGGAATGTACAAAAAATTGCTCTTCTTGATGTAAACAGTTCTCTTCCTTCTCATACGGGCATAAGGAAACACCTGTAATTTACAATACAATCCACTACAAGAAGTAGCACTGAATGATACCCTTTTCTTCTACTCCTTCAGAGACTTTGCTTTTACCAATAATTACTTTTTCTAGAGCCTTCTGCTCAGAATAAGGCAATAGTCTGTGCTTTACACCAAGACCTGTCCTTCCTCTGAACTACAATGAACTCACATGACGGAGAAGGGATTGAGCAGCCCTTATTCCCTCCCTCGACACCACTGGAATAAATCCTTGCTTTCCAACACCCTTTTATGACAAATTTTACATCTTCATTTTCTTTTCCTAGGCCACAGCTCCTCTAGATTTCACACCATACTAATATCTGTCTGTACTCTTGTTGCTGAACTGTTCATGCTTTATTATTTAAGTGCAGGGAATTCTAAGTAGCTGTTCCTACTTCATCTGCTCTTCCCTTGAGGGGTGAACCAGCACCTGCTGTTCCCTGTCTCCTGAGGAAGAAACAACTTCCACAGAAAGGAGCTGCAAAGATCCTTTCATGGCTTCACTTCACACTAAGAAAGATTTTGATTGCACATGCTGGTTCCAGCAGAATTTGCTCTCAGGTAAAAAAAATTGTAGTCCTGTATATTACTAAAGTTTTCATATTCTCTTCCTTAAGGAGAAGACTAAGGTAAAATTTTGGAATATACATTTTTCTCAAAGGTTTTCATTTCAATTCATTAATTCATCAAAGATGCCCTCCATCAAAAATGTAGAATTCTATTCCAAAAGAATATGATTAGCAAAAGGAATCAGATATTTCTGTGATTTTTTTAGTAACATACTGACAATGTGCATTTATAGTTGTACCTGTTAGCTTATTAAGAAAGGTGACTTTTTCAGATGTGTTACAAATGACCTGTTTATGAAATTCCCAGATTACAGAATGATGCAAATCTAATTATTTCAATTCAGTATGAAAGAAACAGTTATTTTAAACTTAAACTGTAAAGTGGCAGATGTACACTCACTTTTAAGGGTAATTTTAAATAGTAAAATGTATTGCAACTGGTACGTCTTAAAAGTGAAGATTTTATCCAGACTACTATTGGTAAGGACTAAGACATTATTTCCTGGCTTTGCAATGTCCAAATCCTGAACTTCTGTCTCTGTTAATCCCCTTGCTCAGTCAGATATCCAAGTGTAGGAACAGCAACCCCTGTCCTGCTCCCATCAAAGGGGCTGCATTGGCACCCTGTTCACATGCCAGAATCTTCTTTACTCTTGGCATCTCTTCCAAATAAGCTACTCCAACAAAACTTCCCCTGGATACACCACCTTCACAGAAAAAGAAGTGGCTACAGTTTCAGTGGGAGGCACTTCTGCCAACCTTTCCCTAGATGTCGCCACATTTTCTGGCTCCTTCACCACAGCCTTAATTACTACGTGGAAAGCTATCCTGAAGGTTCCTACTTTCTTCATATGGTAGAAACAGAAAACTATCATACAGCAACCCAATTTCTTCAGAGCAACAAAAAGACATTCTAATTATATGTATATATTTAATGGAATATATCTAATATATCCTACCAAGGTCATACTGAAACCTGAAAATAGCTTTTATCACAGGCTTGTTTTCACACTCCTTTTACTTCCTACTAAGTGTGTTGACTCATTGAGTCTGGAGTTGTTTGACCTCATCCACTACTTTGTGCTGAAACAATCTCCTGAAGGATATTTCCAAAGTTTCCAGATTCAGTTTTCATGCATACTTTGCTATTCTTTCTCTCTTAACAATTTTTTCAAAGGATGTCGTTCTGCCTTTATACGACTTTGCCACTTAAAGACTTGGATTTGTACTATCCAAGTGCTACAGGACACTATTTTTGGAATTCAATGCAGGATTCAGGCTTGTGTTTTAGCTGATTTGGACTTAAAACAGGGTTCTGAGGGCACCATCCTTGTTTCCACCCCAGTGTTAATGCCTCTCTGCAATTCACAATTTCTTCCTGTGGAAATAGCCTTTGAAAAGCACATGCTGATTTCTACACATGAATGAAGTTTCCATATTGTCCAGAAATATGAAGACTCTCCAGTTTGTTGCAAAAACTACCAAAATATCTCCAGATTTTTGAAGCATTTCAAATTTCAGTTGTGCTGAGGTAGTCATTGATTGGTTGTCCACAAGATGGGGCTTCTACAACAGAGATCTTTATACCCAAATTTAAGATTCTGATGTAAAACCTATGAATGGCACCACAGTTGACAAGAACATACTTTGAAATTTTGGCACAGGAATGGTCCTCACTGCATTCCTCATTTCTCATGTAAAAACAACAACTCCTCAGGAAACCAAATCAGCAGCAAGTGATTTTATCTTGTCCTTAACCCCTGCACTGTGCTGGTGTACTGCTTGTAAGCCAGAGGCAAAATCCACCATTGCAATCACCGTGTGTCTTGCAGAGATTCTGTGCAGTCCCCTGTGTCTAAATGAGTGTTTGTGGAACAGCACACAGACCAAAACACCAAATGAAGTGCCTGTGGTTTTTGAGACATTTTCTAAGTCAATATGCAGTCTTCAGAATTTCTGAAGCAGTGTGCAAGTCCACTGCTAAGATGATATGCCTCCAAATAAAAGTTAAAGTTGCTCCACAGAGTGTGAGTGTGCAATTTTTGTAAACTTAACTGAAAGAGGGAACAGTTTGCTGTTACAAGAACTAACTGTAGGCATGCACTTCACAATAAATGAAAAGAGAAATAATTTATTCTTAGACACAAAAATTTCTAAACATTACAAAAAAGAAAAAAGAATAGACTTACAGTACCTTTAGCTGTCTTGTTTCACTGTGGTGTTTGTTTAAACAGTGTGTTCTGCTAAAGAAAAAGGCCTCTCTCCTCTTTTGTCACATAAGTAAACAAGCAAGATTTTAATGTCTTATAGGAATCTCCACACAACCAAAATCAGAACAGACTAAGGAATTGTACAATTACCTTCTTGTATTCCTTTTCATACTAGAGCCTTAATTTACGATAACTTTTTGTTTTCTGCATGATACAGTTGTTTTCTAGATTTTTTTTCAGGAAACACAGTAGTGTTTGAGCATGCAAAAGCAAATACTGGTACAAATTTCCAGCCTGTCCCTCCAAGAGGACACTGTACAAACAAAGACTAATCAAAAAGTAAAACTAAATGTTAAGAAGAAACATTTCTGGCCAGAGGATAAAGTGAATTTCCCAAGTGTAGTCATTCATAACAACCTCATACTTTTAGTACAAAATCTTCAATGGTTCCTTCTCACATTCCTTCTGTTCAGTCTCCAGTAACTTGTCTGCTGCAATTCAGCCAGCTAAGCTGTCACAGACCAGAGTTTCAACAGGAAGTGCAAAATAGTACCCTTCAGAATAATCATCTGAGAAGCATAAAATAAGAAAATCTGAGTAGGCAGGAATTACATGGAGAAGGATAGGGAGTGACAGGAGCTACAAACTGCAGGTAACGATGTGTTAGGAAAAAGGAAGGACACTAAATTTGATCAATGGCATTTTTGCACACAGTAAATAATATTCTCTTTATTAAGCACTGAGGTTTTAACTGGATCACTGGGCAGCTTGGGGTGCCATGCTTACTGGAAAAGTGGACCAAAGAAGGAGGCTGCAGGACAGTGAAACATCCCAGACATTTACAAATCATGATCATCAAATCAAAAGGAAAAACTGAAACAAAGCATTGTAACGGTTTTCAGATATCTAAAATTGCTTTAACAATACAAACAGAACACAAAAAGAGTTTGACACAGCAATCTTAGTAGATTTGTTGAAGCAGCAAGGGATTAGAACACAGTACCTGTAGCCATCATTCAGTATCCAGAAAGAGTTTCAACCGTTTTGTGTCAGGGAATGACAAAGACTTAGGTGATCTTGGACTTGGGCAGAGTTGTCTCCGTCAACCAGAGCTGACAGGTCACACTCCCGAGGTTCTCATGAATCTATTCAAGTGTCATTTTATCACTCTGTTCTTGCAGAAGACCTACAGTCACCTACAGGAGGAAAATAAAGATTTTAGGCTACAAGAAGAATGGTGAAAATCAGAAAAACAGGAAGAGTATGGAGAAGGTGAACAAGAGGTGCTTTGAATTTTGCAGCAGAATGCATATTTAACTAGAACAAACAATTAATTCCTCAACTCTGTTTCAAAGAATTACAAGCACTTTGGATACTACCTTACTGTTGCAGATAACTGGAGGAACAAGAAGTCTAATGAACTGGCTTCTGGTGAACTGTGCATAGAGACCACTCCTTGCAAATTCAGTAAATACTTGAACACAGCAAAAAATGAAGCTCCAATTAAAATTTAAAATTAAAATTTAAAACATAGATTTCTGTGTATTGACTAACCACCACTTGTTGAAAGTCAGCCCAATACTTGTGTCCCAAAGCCTGTCAGGAGGACATGTCAGCATGTCCCACCCTGCTCAAACACACCAGCTTTCCTGCAGGAACTGTGATTTCTCAGTATTCTGCTATTGAGAATGTCCCCACCCATTCTACTTACCCTATTTTTTACCTAATGACATCTTTTCTTCCTGGCATTTTCTGAGGACATAAGGAAGAGTGAGAATCAAAATAACACTGCAGTAAAGCATCTGCTGTAAATCACCTGAGAGACACAAAACATCATAAACCAGCCAGGAACCTTTTGGGGTTATCTCCATATAATCTACTGCAACTAAAACCATTCCTGAGACATGTGACCTAATCCGCCTTTCAAAGCCTTCAGCAAGTGAGATTCCCAGATAATCATTTTCAGTGCCAAACTACATTTGCAGTTTGAAAATTTTCATAAGGTCTACTTTAAATCTCCAAGTCCATCACCTCTTGCCCTAGACCCACTGAACATAAAGAAAAACTTATTCCTTCTCTCTGCAGAGAAACATTTCACATTTTGAAAGATAATTACCATTTTTCCCAACACCTTCCTCTTCTTCAGACTAAACAACCCCAATTCTTTCAATCTTTCCCCTTAGATCATGTTTTATAGGTCTCTGATCATTCTTGAAATTGAGACTGTGGCAACATGTGGTACAAGGAGAAAAAGGAAAACTGATTCCTACACAAAATTCCCCAGGAAGCTGGGTGACAGAGGGTTTGTTTGAAGAGGTTACTTTTGTATGATGACTGTCTGCTTTGATGCTTGGGTGTTTTAGTGCCAAAATACATGTTCTTTCTGTTCTTTGTGGCTCACAGTGCAGGTGCCCCAGTGCACAGAATAGGCAGGCATTACACTCCTCGCTGAAAAAACATTTTGGACCTGGGGAAAACCATTATTATGGAAGGCAAGTTTTTCTTGCCAGTAATGGAATACTTCTCCTTACCAAGATGGTATCTTTGGGATAAATTGATATAAGTGGCATATTTGTGATACCAGGATAATTTAGGCAGAAGTTTAAGTAATTTTTAGAAACATGAGTAAAATCCTGCATCACAAAGTACATTTCAGGGAAATATATTAGTTCCATAATTGCTTTCTAGTGCTGCATTCACTCTGTCTCAGAAAGCAATATGCAGTTGTAATATACACTGAGAAATGTCTACAGTTCAGCTAAAATCAACAAAACTAAAAATAATCATGGGCATTTTAGAAGATGCCATGTACTTTATAACCAGATAAATTAATTCCACCATCCTCGTAATCAGATTCACATACATAATAGAAGAATGTAATTTACTTCCATTCTCCAGAGGTATACAAAGTCTTTTTTTTTTTTCCTTCCAGAAAAAGGTTTTAAAATTACATTGTGTTCTATTCACCAACATAACCCAAGCAAACAGAGTTATCTCTGAACCTTTGGGTACCATGGCATGGAAAGATTGCACTCAGAAGTCAACTGGGCTTCTGTGTATGAATTGGGAAAACAATCCTATCCAGAAGAAAGATAAGACCTAATGAGAGATTATAAGTGCTGGGAAAATAAGCTTGATGGAAGAAAAGGAAGTGAAAAAACTTTTCCATGCTGCGGACAGAAAAGGTCTTTCAAAAACTTTTGTTAAGCATGACATATTAAACATATCCAAAATGTTGCCCAACAATAACACGAGTATGGATCACGTAAAATGTTTTATCAAAGGGTCTTTCATCTAAAAATTAGGCAATTTATGACATCAATTTTGCAGAGGAACTCCTAACAAGAAGGACTTTTTATGTCCTCAGTGGATTTTAGATTTTTAACTCAAAAGGAAATGGCTTTTTCAGTAAAATAGTTCATCATCTCTGGCTACCTCATATGAGCCTTAAGAATACATCAATATGTCACTTCCCTCCCCTCATATCAAAAGCCTGTAAAATAAAACATAAACTTTGTCTGCACAGTTTAAAACTCTATTTCTTGAATTTCCATTCTGTTTGGAAAGATGGATTTCACTCAGAAGATGCTAGCTGCCAGAAGGTGGTGAAGACAGACCCATGTATGACATTGTTGTATTGAGGTGTACCGGAACATGAATTTTGTACACCGGCAAACTTCAGAACATAAACATTTCCATTCTGACGACAGATTACAGCCAACTGTTTAAATGTCTAAAGGTGAGAAAAAGTTTCATTGACTTGCTTTGCCAGTTCTGTATTGATATTAGTCTGACACAAATTTTTGTATTTGCATTATCTTTTCCATTTGTAGTATCTGTGCAGCCCTAAACCACTACATGAATCTTTCTTCCTCTATAGGAGCATTTTAAGGCTCTAGAAAATGCATTCTGAGTATTATTCGCTCCCCAAACTAAGTAGAGGGGGTAAAAACCAGAGAGATCTGAAGTAATCAGTTAAACTGCCCTATGGTTCTGCTAAAACAAAGAAACCATACTCATAAATCACCTCCTCTGAGGACCCATCCCTTTGCTTCCTTGTCCCCAACCTGCAAAAAGTGTGGTAGCAAAAGGAGTAGGCTCACAGCTACATCTCAGCATACACAGGCACATTAAAAGACATTTGTGAACACTAAAATTTTTCCATTTTCCATCTCCTGGACCTTTGTACAACTTTTGAGCCGGTGGTGCAAAGCCACTATTAATGATCTATCTGACATAACAGAACGGAATAGCTGGGAAAAGCAGTGCCTTCAACCACCTCTACCCAAAGAATCCAGGCATGACGGGTAGTAGTTGTTCCCCCTTTAAGAGCTCTCACAGGTGCAGTCTGTCTTGTTGCAAGGCCAAACGTGAACCTCTGTTTCCTCTTTGGTCTCTGTGAGTCCACCATGAAAAGCAGATCTCTTCTGGCACTTGACAAGTCTGCAGTTTTTAAAACATGCCCAGATTTGGAGCATCCTATACCTACTAAGGGGAAAGTTTTAACCAGGCTTAGCAGCTATTCCTTCTGGAGATCTGCCTGAAGGTAAATAAATGCAACATCTCAACCATGAGATGCAGAGGAAATCCCACCTACGTCCTGACTGCATATCAGGATGAGACCAGTTTGCACTCTGCTTTCCAAAGAAAGGCTATTTTGGCACGTCAGCCAGCAGGGAGGCACCACAGGTTTCCATAGGACCTCCTCACTGTAGAGGATCACAACTGTGATCACAGCCTCACACCAAGGCACAGCGTGACCTGTGGTTTTCACTGAACTACATCAACAACACAGGCCCGAGCCTCACAGAGAAAACAAAACATGAGAAAACAGCTGAATAACTCCATCTTTCTAGTTGCCTGTAATCTCATTCCCAATGGTGCCACTGCACAACTGAAAATACCAGTGACAACACTGGGGTTTCATCACCACGTTCTCACAGCAGACAGCTCTGACATTGCCTTAACCTTGAAATCATGACTGGGTGAGGTAGTGGTTCGCTGGATCCCCTCCAACAATTGCTTGCCTAATTCTATTAAACCAAGCCAACAGACTCATAGGATAAACACCCAAATGAGCAAGCCACGTACAACAGTCATTATTTACAATGCACCATTGCAAAGCCTCTCTATCTTGAACAACACTCACAATCCTGCCCCATTTTCAGTTTCAATTTCCTCGAAAAGCCTGAAACCGTGTTAGAACACCATAAATGGCAGCAATCACAGGCTTTACACCAGGGTTATTTAACTTACCCATTGATAAGCAGCAAAACAAACCACCCTAAACAGTAATAAAATGAAATCTCCAAGAATGAATTCATAAGGATAATCAGCAAAAAGTCTGATCCCAGACCGAGGTCCACCAGCATAAGGCACTGTGAACAGGTCTGGAAATACTCTGACCCAAGATGGGAGCTCTGGTGCAAAGCAGCTCCGAGCTGTATCAGCAGAGAACCTGGTGATAAGCAGCAGCCACGCTGTGCTGCTTTACAGACTGGACTTTGCAGCTGCTCTCATCTGCACCACATTTGCTTCACTTTAAAATTGGATTTTAAAGTATTTTCCGTGGTGTGAATCTGAAGGCCAAGGATGCATTTTGAGGAACCAAAGAACACTAATAGGACCACTGCATATTCCACTCTGTGTGGGTCAGTGCTGGCACGCTAACACAGTGACACACGGGCGTTCACTGTCCTCAAATTTGCATTTATCAGTACTTACCTATACTTATATCCAAATATGGATGTATTTTTATGAAGGAAAAAGAAAAGGAGCTAAATATATGGCTTACTGGAGTATCTGCTCATCGCAAAAAAAACCTTTAGAAACGCAAAAGCCAAGTGCTTGTTGCTGATTTTACTCCATTCTGGGGTTCACTGCCCTGTGCCTACAGTGACCCTGCCCCTCGGGTCACGCCAGCGACCAGGGAACCCCCTTCCCTGCCTGGGGACCCGCCCAGGGGTCCTGGGTCCTTCCCCCTCCGGGGGAACCCTTGGGAAGGTCCCCGGGCCTCGCACCAACCCCCTGAGCCGGGGTAGGCCGGGGTCCCCGCTACCGCCCCGCCCCGTCCCGTCCCGTCCCGCCCCGTCCCGTCCTGCCGGGCCCGAGCCGCCGCCGGCTCCGCCATGCCCGGAACACAAACAAACACCGCGCTCGGGGGCGGAGCGAAGCGGCTCCCACCATTTTGGAGCCGGGGGAGCCCAGCAGGCGGGTGGGTCCCCCAGCCCGTCCTG
>VXAX01002150.1:136448-292974 GCA_013399835.1 Leptocoma aspasia | reverse complement strand
CCCGAACCTCTCCCTTTCCGCCCGCACGTAGCGCGGGGGAAGCCGCTTTGTCTCGGCCGGTGCCGGCGCTCCGGGCGGGCGGGAGGCGCGGTGCCGCCGGCGGGGCGGGGGGCGGAGGGCAGGGGCCGCCCGGCCGGTGCCGCGTCCTTTGTTGCCGCCGGCGGTGACATCACCGTCTGGCGCGGGGACGCTCCGGGACGGGGACCGCGGGCCCTGCCCGGGCTTTGTCCGGGCCCGCTCGCACCGCTCCCGTATTTTTAGTAGCATCTGATCCCCGCTAAGTAACTCCCCCAGCGCAGGGGATCCTGTTTCCCTCTGTCCTGTGGGGCACCGGGGGGGAAGTGTTTCCCGTTGTTCGGTGGGGTTTTTTTTTTTTTTTTTTTATGTCTCTGAGAGAATCGGTTAATTTACATTTTGATGACGAATCAAGGGGGAAAGAAGGAAAAGGCCGTGTATTTGCTTTGATGGCTTTGCTGACAGCGGAGGATAACGCCGAAGTGGAGGGGGGATGGCGTTGGTGTGAAAGCCTGCGCTTGGCCGCCTCTGGAAGGGATGGACACGGAAAGGGAACCTGAACTTGGGGTTGCACTTGTCTGCTCCAGGAGATCTCCACCCCCACCTGCAGAAATGTGTATTGGCCTAAACAAGCGGTCCGCAGCACTGAAAAATTGAAAGGAAAACCATCCAGCGGTAGAACTGCACATTCTATTCAAGTTTTGAAAGTGTTTTCCTCTCTGGGGTAATAGCATACATTCCAGAGGAATCTATAGAAACGGCAGTCAAGACACACATTCTGGGGGGGGTGACTTGGGAGCTGTATGTTTTCTAGGATGGGAGTCATTCCCTAATTGCAGACCCTGATGTATAATTAACAAAATTGCAGGAAGTATTTAACCGGACAGGCGTGTAATCTACAAATGCTTTAGCGAGTTCAAGAATTCCACTCTGGTAGGAGCTCTGTAAGTGTTGAAGAGAAGCCCTACACGTAGCAGCCCTTGCTGGTGCTCTGAAGCTGCACTGATGTTTCTTGGCAGTGTGTGCCTGATTGTTTTGTTTGGGTGCGAAAGCTGAATGTCACAATAAATTCTGTGATGTGAGGAATTTTTGTTTTCTGAATTCTGAGCTATGTCTGCTGAAGTCCAGTAAATAGAAAGTGCTTGGTGGCAGATGAAATTTTTTAAAGGTTGTGTTGTTCTAAATTAAGCCTGAATGGTCTATGATCTTTAGAAATGCATTGTATTTTTGTCAAATCAGCATAAAAAGTTTGACTGTTTGTGTAATTTATTGCATTTATATCTGTAATTCTAGGAAGACTTGTGGAGGTTTTTTTTCCTTGTTCTTCCCTTTGAAAACAACCTGTTAGCTCTTGTAAAAGTCACCAATCAGGTGTATGCCTTATGCAGGCCTTCTAGTGTGGATGTTGGGGTAGAGAACAATTCTTCCTCTGTCGTCAGAGGTTTTTAAAATTTTTTTCTTCATGAAGAACTTGTCTGTAAGTGTGGATGGTTGACTGAGAACACGACAGACGGTAAAATAAATGAACCCACAGGTGTCTGTTAGTGAGTGTATTCATAGCAAACCTTCCCTCAGCTGAAGAGAGCTGTGCAGCGTCAGGTGATGTGCCCACAGGCACTTGGCCGTGTCGAACATCGCTGTCTGTCCTGAAAGCTCCTCCACTCATCCTGGCAGTTTCTAAAGCTGCACCTTAGGGGAGCCTTTAGTGTCTCACAGTCAAAATCAAAGCTACTCTTTCCACAGATTTTGAACCACAATGGTTTGTGACTTTAACAAAAAAATAGGCCTTAGCTACAGTGTTATGCAGCTTTTTGTGCACTCGGAGGTTGAGGGGATTTATAATTTTAAATTAGTTAATGTTTACAAGATACACAAAACTATAAGTATGAACAATTGCTGATGCTCCAGTATTACTTTTGTGTTAGAAATAAGTCACTCATTTTAACTTTCAAGTGGCAGCTCAGAGTCTGTTGCAAATGGGAAAGTTTTGCCCTTGTTCCTGGTAATTACTTCTTTCAATGTCTTAACCAGAGTTAGTGTATAATGTGTAGACATTAGGAATGAAAGCAAGGAAGGGGATAAAACAAGTTTGAAAACTTACTTGTGGCAACTAGCCTTGAGAAACTGGAAGGTGAACAGTTTTGAAGCCAGCTGCTGAAATTTCAGCTGTAAGTGGACGTATTTTAGAAGAGAGTAAAATCTGACGTCTCTGTTGCTCTAGGGTTTGCAGCAACAATGTGTCAGCTTCCTGAATAGCTCTTGCAAGGTATGCAAACTAAGGGAAGGAGGTTTGCTGGGGGAAGATACAGTTAGAGAAGATGACTTCTGTATTATTTTGACATTTAAAGTACTTTTTCATGTTCTGACAGGATTGTGCTACGGGAGTTCATGTGGGACTCTTGTTATGCCATAATATTTGTTTACCTATTGAGTTCCAACTGCAAAATGTACTTCCAGTAAAAATTGCAGCATAGCATGTCAAGTTCCTTTGATCAGTGAGGGCTATTAAACTGGCTGTGTAAAATTCCTACTTCCAAGTGAGGTTGATAATTGGATTGACAGTATGGATACATAGAATAATGAGGAATAACTTCCATTGCGGGGCTCTGCAAATACCTGTCTCTTGGTTCCTGTGCCAGTACCTGTTACCAGCTGCTGCAGAAAGGCCTCAGAGAGGAAGCATCTTTTTAAACAGGTACCTGAATTAATGAGAAAGTAGCTCATTAAAGCATCAGGTATTTTCCAGTGCATTGAGCTTAACCACTAACATGAGAAATAATGGAAACACTCCAGAAAAAGAGAGTGTGTTTTCATGGTGGGGAGGAAGGAAGTGATTTCAAGAGTGGACCAACATTTTCATAGACAGATGCTAATTTTGAATGCCTCCATTTTAGAACCCAGAAATTACAACTGCTTTTCTAAGTGTTAAGAACATGCAGCTCCGTTTTTAACCCGGGAATCTGTGATTAGGAAGGATTTAGCTTTGGTTTTGGTTGTTTTTTCTCAAGTCCTCAAAATTGAGTATGCTTTCAAGTTTGTTTTCCTTTTTGGTGTATGACTTCTTCACCATCTGTTGGCAATATGCCTTCTGCTGTTTTTCTGTACAAGTTCACTGGGGTTTTTTCAGTTTCTCTTACTTCTAGTAGTTCTTCTCAAAGACTTTTTTTGCAGAACAGATGTGTCTCTTTTCTTAATCCTTGTCTCATATTTCTGTTCTTAAATAGTTCCTTAATAGCTGTAGGAAATAATTTGCCATTTTATTCAGTTTTGGAATTTTTACCTAGTAAAGTATAAAATGCTTTATACCTTTTCTTCCAAAGTTTCTAAGAAGTGTTACTGTGGACACAATACACTGCTGTCTTCTAAAAAAGATGTATGACACTTGCTAAATTACTTAACTAAAAGCATGAGAAATAAGCACAAGATCTTGATGTTGATAGTAACCTCATAAAAGCTCATTTGATATGTTGATGTGGCAGATAGACTGATAAAATATTTTACCCTGTTACCTGAAGAGCTCCAGAGCACCCTGTGGTACTTCATACCACCTTGTGTTGTCTTACAGGCCCAGATAAAATGTTTCAGTGGATCTAGTGGATTTTTTTTTTTTTTTAATTTGGAGGGATTAATTTAAAACCTTTTGGCCTGGATACTCGTTTGATTTGGCTGTGGGCACAAAATGAGACAAGAGATCACAAACATGAGCTTAACCCAGTGCTGTGCTCCCATAATCCTCCAAAAGCTGTTGGGGACAGCAGGTTTTGAAAGTGTAATTTAGGATGTCTCATGGCTTCTCTTAAAACTGAGGTTGCTGCAAGAGCCTCCTTGGGCCTCCTCTGAGCTGAGTGTCACCTGTACACAGTGTACATGTCCTCATCCCTCTGGCTTGTTGTGCTTCATTCCAGCTGTTCCCATTTCAGGGCGGTGGCGCATCAGCCTGTCCTGGCAGTGCCACAGGCCAGTGAGGAGCACAGCACAGTAGGTGCAGCCCTGGAGATGCTGAAGAAGTGCCCAGTTTGCACAGTCAGAGAATCTTCTTGAAAGAGTCCACTGCATTTCTGTGTGAACCTTGTCCTGTGGATGGGAGTGTTGGATATTTTTTGCTCAACAGAGAAACCAAGCCTTTGTTACACTCTCCTTGTGACTTAAGTAATATGTTACTTTGGTGTTCTGATGCTGTCTTTTCAAAGGCATGGTAATGAATGTAAATAAAAGTTGCCAGCCAAATGAATTCTGATCTAGGAGTTGCACCCATTTGTAGAAACAGCTGAACAAAAATTCCCTTGGGCCCCAGTGGAAATGATTTATCATCTGTGACTGCTTGTATTGTACAAGAAAGAAGACTGGTAGTGTAACAGGTTATAGTCTGCCATGGAGTGGTTGTGCAAAGCTGGAAATCTTGATCTATGTTGGAACAGCATAAAAGGGAAAGATGCAATGTGAAATCATTACATACAGAAAGCTCTCCATGAAAAAAAGCAAAGCAGGTAGTAGGGTTACTTTCATATTAGAGAAAGCAGTATATTTGAAGTTGCCTATGCATGTGTTGCCCTTTTCTCTGCTTGTGCTCCGCATCTTGGTGATGATCTGTATGAATCACTTGTGGATGTGAACTGAAATATCACTGCAGTCCACAAGTCCTTAGTCTGCTGGAAACTTCAAAGGGCTTCATACCCTTTGTTTTTGTTGCTGTGTTGCTGATTGGTGCCTTCTGGCAGCAGTGCCCGGTGAAAATCAGCTGCAGTGAGGAGGGAAAGTGATGGAGGAGCTGAAGTTGAGAGTTTGCTGCATGGATAAGAAATGGTACCCAGTGGTGTTTGTGCGTCTCTTCAAGGATGAGATTGCTTGAGTGACCTTATGTAATTCATTCTCAGAAATGAAGAAGTGTTTTAGTAGTTTTCTGGAATAACATTTTATCTGTGAAAGACCAAGCATTAAGTGATAAAGTCACTCCTGATAAATAGCCATGATACCATTTAGATGTGCATTCAGAAAAGCTGTAAGTGTTCCACGTTTTATGCTGCAGTTCTGGTAAATTATTTGTATGTGCAATGCAATAAACCTTTTTTTAAATATCAGTATAGGGCTATACAGTTCATTTTCCATACAGTAATGAAATATATGTATTATGATTGTCATTATAGTAGCATTCAAGATTATCTGGTTAGTGGATAATATGCCATGACACTTCTTATTCTTCCACAGCTGAAGAATTTAGCAAGTTGTCTAGAGAATTGTATTGCTCGTAATCAGTTCTAGGTGAAAAGTTTCTTGAGAGTGTTAAGTCTAAACTTCCTTTCTAGACAACAGTTGGAAAAAACCTGCACCTGTATTTCCTGTCTCAATGCATATTGGTTTCAGCATAGCCTGCCACACTGGCTGATGGGGGCTGTTCTTTCATTTTGCTGGTGAAAAGAGCTGGTGGGGCACATGGAGAGGAGAGGAACGAAGGCAGACCTGAAAGTAAAGGATACCAGATGGTATCACAGAGTTAGGTAACTTCAGTCTTAAAAATACCCAATTCATAAACAGTTTAAATGAATATTTTAATTAATATTGGTTGAATGTTGTAATGCTTTATCTGCTTAAAATAGATTTTAAACTACAGTTGGTTAAAAATGTGTTAGGCATGGCTGGAGGAAGTGGGAAGAGTATGCTAATGTTTGAGTTCTCTGTGTTACTACCTTTCTTATAAAATTAGAGCTGGTTTCTAGATTTCACTTTTGTTGAGTTGGCAGTTGGTAAGGATCTGTTCCTAACCACTCTGACCAGAAGATTTTCCAAGGGGAATTATGAAAAGATGTTTATAATCACATTTAACAGAGTACTGCTTTCTGCTTCACATGGATTTCTGCAAGAAGTGTCTTAAGTTGGCTCAAGATGCTCTACAGAGTCTGTCCTTGTCTTCCCCTGTCCCTGTTTATCACTTCAACAAAGGGAGGAAGCTCAGCTTAATGAGCACTTCTGCAGACCCTGTTAATGGTTGTAGTCAAACCGGTTGCAGAATGTAAGGCAAAGAAACTAAAAATAACACCTCTTGCTTGTGGCAGACTTGTGTCTTCCAGTCTTTGTGCTTGTCCTTGTTTCTGCCTCCCCATATGCACAAAAAGAAACGTACTTGTATTTTTGAGAAGTAATAGTATGTGGAGTAGACTAAAGCAACTCAGCCATGACTTTTCTGTGAGCTAATGAAGCAGTTCCTCAGAGACCAAAGAATTACAAAATGAACAGTTTTCTAGGGATGTCATGGTTGAGTAAGAGTAAAACCTTTTCAGGTGAAAAACCTGAAGAGTCACTCTTCTCTTGACTCTGAAAGGCAAAGCAAGCTTCTATCTCGATTTAAACCATAAGAAAAATTGGCCCTGACATTATGAAGGTCTCAGAAGCAAAGATGTGTCTTGCTCCCTGAAGGTAGGATGCGTTTTTGTAGAAGATGCTGTCATGTTCTGCCTGCCTCTTGGGGGACAGCCATAGCAGTGACCTGTCCCAGCAGAGCTAGAGTTGTGTAACTTCTTGCTGGGTAAAACTGCACTTCAACCAAAAAAGCTCCCAGCCCCAAGACTAAACAAAACAAAATCCACCAAAAAACCCCACTCTAGCAGCCCTAGGGTCATCATCCTGATTTAATGTCTTCTGTTCTGTTTGTAACTTTAGCAAACCACTTAACTGGGCTGTGCTTTAGTTTCTTCACTGTAAAATGAGGAGTGAAGGAGTAATAAAGTTTATCTTTAGTGCAGGCATGCTTAGTAATTTAATTCAAGTTTGTAAAGTGTTCAATGGTAATTTGATTTTAATAAAATAATGTTCCTCTATTACAAAAGGAACCTCTGCAGAAATTTATGACAAACCTGATGCTGGAGAGAGGGAGCTTTATCAGAAGATCTGTTTAAGGCAGTAGATAAGTCTCCTAAAATCTGTTTTGGAATCTGATAGTTCAGCATTTATTTGGCAGCCTGCATTCCAGATGCTTGATTAGTAGGATGAAGAGTCTGTGGAGATGGTAATAAGAAATCTTGCCTAATCAGGGTGATGAATCTTTGCTATGCTGGAAGATCATACATTCTTTTCGACAAGCCAACCCAAACATGCAATACCACCCTCCCTAAAATCTAGGACCACCATGCATTTAGGAAGCTCTTCTGTTTCCTGTATGTACCTCGGGTTCAGTGCTGTGATCAGCTGTTGCTGGCTGTACATCTGGAGTCATTTTCCGACCCACAGAAAATAAACTGCTTTTATGTTTCGAAGAGATAATGATCTGTGGAATGGACTAAAGCAAATCAACCGTGACTTTCCTATGAACTAATGAAACAATTTCCAAGAGACCAAACAGTTACAGAGAGTGATTATTTTATTTACCAGCCCCTCCATAGGAATCTGCCAACCACTCTGTTTCTCATCAGTGAAGAAGAAAGTCAGAATGCTGGTGGCATGAAAGCTGCTGGGCCAGGATCCACACACGGTGACATGGACAAAGAGCAGATGCGTGCAGCAACTGGAGGAGGAGATAAAAGAACCATCCTTTAACCGCGGTTGCGTCAGCCAAATCACAACCAGCTGGGTTACTGCACTGGGCATTTCTGCTGATCCACCACGACGCTCACGCATGCTCTGTGCATGTTTGCACACACATGTACCCTCTGGCAAAGGCCAGGCTGATTTCTGAGCTTTCTCATCCTCCCTCTGTTCATAGCCGTTGGTTTAGTTGAGGGATGATGTCGACCTGAGGTGCCCAGGGGAAGACTGAAACTGTCGGAAGGATGAGAGAAACTGTGACTCAGGAAATTCAGTTCCTCCCTTAGCCCCAGCATGCAGTGATGAATGTGCAGACTATTATCCTTGCAATACTGAAACCTGTTTCCCTTGGTTGTATTTTCAGACGCTGGAGTGGCCTTAGTGTCCTCTCATCTGCTTTTTGCTCAGAGAGAGCAATTTGTATTTCTAGAGGCAAGGTTCAGGAGCAGTCCTTGCATGTAGTACCCTGTACTCCAAGGCCAAAAGCTCATGCTGGGACAACTTCATCCTCAGTAAAAGACAAGTCTCAGCTGGCTGACAGGGATGAGTTTCTCAGAGTTTGGGACTGGAGCTAGCCCATGTGCCAGTAGAGTTTGGACTGCTAAGAGAGATCCTAGAAGCATCGAGGAAACGCCTGGTTTATGACTAATAAGATTTAATGAAGCTGCTTGACTATCCAGTTGTAAGCAAAAAATGAGTCAGTCTGCGCTGGTTCGGACAAAAGCAAGGGATTGACCATCCTGCAACAATGATTGGAACCATTACATCTACCACATGCCACCAGTTTCTTATCTGTGTCATGGCAAAACTGCTTTAGAAGGAGAAAACAGACTAGAGTATATCCCACAAATATATTATAACATAACTACTGCCCAAGTATAAATAGCCCTGTGGAGACTGTAAAGTGTCCCTGTAGTCCTCACCACTTTCACTCTGTGTGGCTCTCCAGATGATTTGTGTGCAAGCTCTAGCCAGAAGGAAATGGAGCAATATTTCTCTGTATTTATTCCCATAAGATGTGTCTTGGTAGTGGGGATCCAAATCTCTTATGACTCAGTGTGCGAACATTGCAGAATTGGATGAGGGTGGGTGCTCTTGCCCTTTCTGTTTCAGAGCTGTGGGAGGCTTATCTAAGAGATCAAAGTGCATCAGATTGCATTATTTCAGTATCTATGGGACAGTATAATGCATGAATACTCTGGGACGATGCCTGTGTCTGACTTTTATTCATCACTGTAATTAAAGCCAGATACAGAGCTTGTTCTGTGCACTGAACGTTAATCACAGTGTTTTATTAACACAGTTGTCGAAATCTTTAATTCAGACATCGTATAATTTTGCAATATAGATTAATACTAGTATTTATTTTGCCTGAATACATTAATTTTATTTAAAGTTCAGAAAGAGAAGAGATTGCTCTCAGGTTTTGAATAAATGAGTGCAAGCGTTGCTTGACTGCAGACGTACCAAACTGCTAAACTGGTTTGGTCTGTACTGTTGCTTAACAAAAAGCAGTGAACTGCTGTATTCAGTGGAAAATACATAAAAGGCTCAGCAAACTAATGCTCTAAATTCAGATTTAGTTAAGACACTGAAATTAATATTTTAACATTTGTAGACTTTATTTTATGCTCTGTAGTAGTACTTGCTTAATTGCCATTGCCAGTTTCTGATGTTTTGGGATTTCCCTTGGTTGTTTTCTGTTTAAATATTATTATTTGTATTGCAGTTGCATCCATATATCTTCAGTTTAGCTTATGAAATATGACTAAGACATTGCTTTAGTTTCTGCTTCACAGAGTTCTTTAATGTTGCATCTATATATTTAGAGACCTTGAGCCAGTTGTGGATTGTCCCATGGAGAATGGTGTCCTTGAAAGTGTATTACTCTTCTTGGAAGGAAAAATAATCAGTTTCAAAATTCAAGCACAAATACTTAACTTTAAATTAACTGTTAATTCTTTTCTTGGTTAGTGCTTTTTCACCTTGGTTCCTGCCTCTCCAAGTCTCTGTGGGCTGTTTTGATTGTGCTCGCAAGAGCTGGTGAAATGCTCTCTGTAGTGACTAAACTGAAATACAGGCCCACACCTCTCCTTGACTATTTTTAGGGATCTGCTGATTGGAAGCAGGTGAGGAGCACTGCATAGGTAGTGTTGCACTGAAGTCTGTCCTGAGCTGAGAAGACTCTTCTGCTCTGGCTCCCCAGCTCTTCAGCTAATGGCACCTCCACGTTGCTGCAGTGGCTGAGCTGGCCAGCCCCAGTGGCAGGGCTGAGTTAGAGGGTGGCCTTTGCCCCAGACCTGAGTGAGATGCTTGGTTATTCTCCCACCTGCCCTCGACTGGAAGTGGGAGCGTGGTGTTTAATCCATTGGAGTGGATCCATATGATAGCTCGCCTGGAGCTGTGCTGGGTTGTGTGTGATCATTCCAGCCATCTGTAAGAATCACAGTGGAGGTGCAGGGAGGGATTTTATATTATGTCTGAATATAGACAAACTCCCTGAAATTTCTGAGACCCGAAGTTGTATTAACTTTACTGTGTGGCTAAACTACCCAAAGGAAGTTTACCAAAGAATGTCCATTCCTTCTGTAAATATAGTAGGTTTCTCAGTTTAAAGTGGATGGAGTCAGGTATTCAGAGACAGTGTTTAATGGCGAGTTTTGTTTTTAAAAGTCCTTTAGGAAACAAAAAAATACTATCCACACAAAATTTCATGCTCCAAGTAATCTTTTATTTCCTCTAGAAACTGTATTCTTGTTCAATGAGTAACCTGGTTTTTTTTGCCTCCCAGAAGAAGCAAGATGACCTAGATCTAGAGCTTCCTGGGGAAAAGTTCACTTCACCCTATATATAGTGTCTCCTGAAGTTTCTTTATGTAGCTGTCATTTACTCTGAGCTGATGAACTGAAAGAGAGAAGAGCTGAAGTTTCAGGCTGAGGTAGGAAAGGAGGGTGTTTTATCCCTGCTTTTTGGGGGCCTCTATCTTATGCACGTGTCACTAACTGGATTACCAGTTAGGTGACACGTGCATATCACCGGCCAGGTGAAGGCCAGACTTCCCAACTTTCACCTGTAATACTGAATTTCATGTCTCTTTGTCTCCTCAATATGCTGCAGCTGAAAAATGACCAGCTAGCTCTGTTAAAGGAGTGAATTGGATCCTGCCTTTGTGCCAGGAGGAGTTTCTGCACAGGACTCAGAACGTGATATCCTGGGGTCAGTGTGTTCTTTGCTCTGGTCAGATCATGCAGATGGAGACTCCTCCAAGCAGTGCTGCTGGCACAGTGGTGTTTTGATTGGAAAGCAAAAACTGGGAAAATGGTAGTAACAACTACATAACAGATGCTACCAAACAGGCTGTTGGTGTTGAGGGATCAGGCAAGTGTTTCCACCTCAGGGTGGTGAGTCAAACACTGAAGTGTACTGTAGGCTGAGGGAAATCTGCCTGTCCTTTTGTCAGCATAAGGCTTTTTTTTAGATACAGGAGAGTTTATCTGAGTGCATCAGCAACTTGAGCAGTTTGGACTTCTGCAGCCTTTCTGGGAAGAGAAGGGCTCTTTCCAAGTCCCTACAGAAAGTGCCACTGCCTAAGGACACCACATCCTCCTCTCCTGGGGCCTTCCCACACCAGGGCCAGTGCTGGTGGAACCCATGGGTGCTCCTGTGGTGGGCTGTGTACACCTCTGGCAGGTGGAGAAAGCAGCATCTGTGTTGGTTTAACTTGATGGCAGGATCCTGCTCCAGAACTTAAAAATTAATGACTTCAGCTCAGGAATGAACTCGGCCAAAGCCGAGGGGAGGCTCAGAGGCTGTCTCTGTGTTCAGCAGACCACTGGCTAAAACCAGGCAAAAATGTGGTGTGCCTTGTGCACAGTGTTGTGTGTGTGGATGTTTCTGGGACAAGGAGGTCTGATCTAACTATCCACTGCTGCCAAAAAGGGATTGTTTGGCTTTTCCCTCTTGTTTTCCACATGGAGCCATGTTCTCTGCAGTCACTCCGTGGTGGCTCTGGTGCTTGGTGGGTCAGCTCATACCGTTCAAGTGTCTGAAATGGGTTGTCTTATTCTTCCTCTGCTCAGATCAGTGAAATGAACTGACTTTCTAGTGGAGATTTGATTTGTCAGCACTCTTTGTCACCTTTAGATTCCATTTTACTTAGTGACATCTGTAGAAGGATCTAGAGGTGTCAGGTATTAGATGTGTGCTATTACTACCAAGTATTAGAGAAGTTTTGGCTTTTCCATGTTGAAATTAAGGCTATACTTAGACTTAACTGTGTACCAGAGCATGCACAGGATGGGTATCTGATACTGGTTTGGGCAGTTAGTGCATTTGGGAATGGTCTGTGTGTGAAATGCAATCTAAAGTTGCCATTTTTAACTTCAGCAGGGTGGTGGTTTCAGTTGAAGAGATTTTACTACTTCAGGACAAATGTCTGATGTGGACAAAGCCTTAATTCTTTATTTCTTAAATGTGATCTTTCTGGTTTTAAAAAACCCCGACCAAAAACTGGAAAAGAAAAAAGAAAAAGAAATAATCTAAGTTTGTCTACCACAATCTTTAAATTACATTTAAAGATTCTTGAGTGCTTTTCTTTGCTATTTTTTAGTGGATTGAAGTTTCATTAGTGTTACCAAACAGTTCATGAGTAGACTTGGTAAGTGCAGGAGTGTCTGAAGGCTTGGACAGCCTGTTCATACTGTGCAGCAGACTGTGATGTCCCTTGGGACACAGCTGACCACAGTAACATCATTGATCTGCCTCGAGGGTTCTGCTCTGCCTCTTTCCTCATACAAGCCTTCCAGTTACCATTCTGTGGATGGTTTCCAAAGCCTGAATGTTGCTTGGCAAGCTTTGTCACTGCTGTTAGGAGTTTGATTACCTTTGTGCATATGTATGTGGAGACTGCCAGTGTCTGTGGCTTTTAATAAAACAACCTCCTTGTTGTCTAAAATGTTTAGAATTAAGAAATTATATAATTGTGCAAGAGCAGGAGCGAGGCTGGCTGCCTTAATTTGACTGTCCTGCTTTATATGTTGTGTCTCCTTATTCTAGTTTGGCATCACTCAGAGGAGGCCACTGGCTTCCTGTTGAATTTTAAGGCAAATAAAGGGACAAAACCCTGTTTCAGAAAATAAATTTGAGAAGCAAATCTTGCTGATTCTTCATGCATCCACTTGTGCAGCATTACCAATTCTCCTTGCTGGAGTAATTCTGTGCTCTTACGTAGCTCAATCTCCCTTGCTCAGAACCTTTCTGTTCACCTTTCTGAAATCAGAACTAGGAACACTGAACATGAGCAGTAAATACCATCTTTACAGCTTTTTTTGCATCTCATTAACTATGTTGGGTCAGGCTTAGTTTTTGGCTTGGAGACCTACCAAAAACACCCTCAAAGCCACAGGAGATGGGGCTGCTGGGGCAGAGAGGACACCCTTCCTTCTTGGTCGTATTCCACATTGCCAGGGCTGTGGGCACTGCAAAGCTGTACAAATTGTTTTCTGAATGAGACCACTAAGGTTCGTTGGATTATTTCACAGAATATGCTGGCCAGGTTCAGTTTGAATACAGCTGGACAGAATATAACTATTTAAATTAGAGCAGTAGCTAGTGCCCTTTCTGCCCTAAGAAGACTTAAGTAATACAGCAAACTAAAGTAAGACAAATATTATTTAAAATCCTAATTGCAGAGTGGTTACCAGCAGTAAAGTGCCTGTAGATTGACACAGACTGCAATAATGTACACTTGTTCACTGATGATCTTGCATTTTGCTTGCCATGGGCCAAATCCTTACTAGTGCAGCTGCCTGCTGCTGCTCAAGCGACACAAGTGGAACTTCAGCTAGCATATGTTCAGCAGAAAAAACTTTATAAAGGTCTTTTGTTCAGCCCTGCCTTGATTCCTGCTTCTGCCTGTAGATTGTGCTGCAGGAGAAAGGGTTTGGCCAAGAACATTTGTGCTCCACTGTAGATATCTTCCACCAGTGGGCTATCAAAATCGTCCCTGAGATCAAACCAGAATTCCTAATGGAAAGTGATTTTGCCCAAAAATTTATTTGCTCACATGTAAAGCTTTTGTTTTGTTAGTGTCTCAGACTTCCAAGTGGGGATGACAGTGTTTGCTGACTTGGCGTCAATAAAATGAGGCTTGGATTTAATGAGCATTATCTTTTGTATTTTATTTAAATTAGCTTTGAGTTAAACATGACAAGCATTGTTGCTAGTTTTTACACTGCATCAGAGATTATATTAATTCGGGTAACAACTGTTTTCAGTACAGTCTTGAAAATTGCATATTGACAAGTGTGTGAATTGGACTGTTTTCTGGTGTCTGGGCAAGGGGATATGTGGATAATTTTGCATATCCTCACTGAAGTTACTTTCTGCAGACCATGGATGATTTTGAAAGACACTGGTCAAGCTTTGCCCTGTTACCCCTACATGGAGCCTCTTTTGATCAACCGAGAGCTAAGGCTCAAGAAGCTTATTTCACAATTCTAGATTATTTATGGCAAACTTGCACCTGTTATTCTTCTACCAGATAGGTCTTTAGTTGTTTCTCTGATGCTTACACTCCTGATTTATTTAGAGATCCTATATCCCTTTCAGCCTTTGTTTTTCTGGGCTAACGCTTCTATTTTTATTTTATTAGCAGATACGATATTCAAACAACTTGATTTTCCTGAAAAACAAAATGTCTCATCTATAGTCAGTGAAACCAAACAAAAACAACAGTGAAAAAAAGAAAATATTAAAATAGGGCATGTGTTAAGTAATGGAGGGAGCACTGACTGACCACTCAGCATCTTGCAGTGAATTTGTCATGGGGACACATAAGAGAAGTTAGAGACTTAATTCCAGATCTGCAGAATGTGCAGCTCCAAGGAGTAAGCACCTTTTCATGTGCTGCTGGATGTTATCCTCTCTCACTGGGGTGAAATAAACCATTCCATAATGTGAATGAAGACCTCACCAGGAGTGCAACACTACATGGAATGATACAAAAAAATTAGAACCAGGCCTGTAAGTTATTTCAAGGCTAATTTCAGTATAAAGCTTCAGCAGAGCAAAGAAATTTTCTTTAACCTGATTTCTAGTCTGAAATTATTCTGCAGGGTACTTGCTTATGGTGTTCAGCAGACTTCATTTGATGAACACTGGACTCCTTTTTGCCAAAGTTCACAGAGAAGACCATGCCCAATCCTTTTCTGCCCCCAAGGAAAAGCACAGAGCTGCCCATCTCCTAAAAGGATCAGTTTATTTCTGTTTCCACTGTGTGTTTAAAAACAAGTGAAAGAACAAAAAATTGTTTGCTGCAGTAATTTCTACTCATGTTTTTATTGCACTGGAGATTCATCCATAAGAAAGGTGATGCCCCATTTGAAGACAGGAATTCAAGCTCATCTTGTTACTTTGTTTGGTTCAGCAAATCTTTCAGTGTTCCCAGGGAAGCACATTCCCTTAACTGCAGCTGACAGTAAGGAGACAAAGTGAGTTTAGTCCTGCAGACTTGCAGGAGTGGCACTAAATGCCGTGTGCTTCCCAGGGTACTCTGCTGCACCCACTGCCTCTTGGAGAGGTCTCCATTTGGGGATCAAAGGGTGAGATAGAAAGTCTAGAAAGATAACTAAAATGTTTCATAGTCATTGAGGCATGATATTTCAGCTTATGAACTTTGAGCAACAAGCTGCTTTTTCTCTTGGAGCTTATCTAGGTATTACAGTTACCTCAGTAGTTACACCCTAATAACTCCTAAGGTAACAAGACTATATGTCTGGACTAAATGTCATAAATTAAATGTAAAGAACTTGAGGGTTTTCTTGATAGCTGTTTTGCTGGGGCTGTGTGTATTATTTTTTTACCTCCAAAAAAGCTCAGTGTTACTCCATTCTGGTGTTTTGTCGTGACTGCAGTTTGTCTGTGTGAGTATAAACTGACAAAACTTATTTTAGTGAGTGTGTAGGTTGCAGCAGGACATGGTTATTCCATCCTAAACATTAATGCAGGAGAATACAGTGAATACTAGTGTTTCTTTATGTTTTCATAATGCCTGGGAGTGTTGGTAGCATAATGTTAATGACATTGGGCTCTCATTTCTGACTCAGAGGGACAATAAAAGTAGCATGAACCTCACCCAGAGTGGTAGAGTTCCACTTCAGTACAGGACCTGAGCTGTATCCTTGTACATGTGTGTAAATGTTCTTGGTAAATTAGAGCTTTTAAATTTGCACAGACAAATTTTGTATTTCCATGAGACTTTCTCAAGTCCAGCTGTAAAACTGCCTCCTGTGTAGCACTGTGGTGTTCAGGGTTTCTGATGTTCCTCACACAACGTGAAAGATGGGTTGTTGCGTATGGATGAGCTGAGGCTGGAAATCTCCAGGCTTTGCAGCTGCCCTCATGCGGGTGTGTCAGGGTGAAATGGGGCTTTGTCTTCCAACCAGTCAGTCCATATTCAGAAAAATGACCTCTCTGTTCTCACGTCCCTCCTCTCAAACAGTTGTCTGTTCTTCTGAGGTTTTGTGGCAGCCTGAGCCATAATTCAGGCAAGTACTTAAGTAGGTGCTCAAGTGCCATGTCCCTGGTAGTATTTGAAATCCTTACTAAGTGTGCTACTGGGGCTGTAGTGGGGACGTTGGTAGATTTTACTGATCCATGCAGACAGCAGGATGAATCCATTGTGGAAACTCCAAGTTTTCCTTCAGAAAGGCAGTTGCATGTAAACCAAGCCCTGTTTTCCATGACAGTGGGTGTATGCAGGGGAATGGTCTGACAAAATTGAGTTTTTTCTTAATCCCATTGGAGCTGAACAAGATGAAATGGAAGCTGCAGAGGCTGGGTTGTGCTCTGTGCTCCCCATCTCCCCTGTCACCCTAGCAAAACGTTGGACCTGCTTCAGTTCCCCCTTCAAAACACCTACTCTGAAAGCACCTGTGCTGAAACGCACTTGGGTATTTTTGGTGTGAAACCAGCACAGGCAAGATCCAAAGATGAGTGTAAAAACCCCACTACACCATAGATTGAAAAGGCTGATTAGCCAGGTGTTTGCATGTACAGTTAGTGGTGGAGGTTGTACCTTATTTATCTGTGAAGCTGAACGTTTGCAATTTGTCCTTCTTGCAGCAGCAACTGACTATTTCATACACAGCAGTGAAATGAATCCGTGTTGTCTGGTGACACATTAAAGAGATGACCAGGTGCCCATTGAACTGTCTCTGTGCATTTCAAACTTTAAAATAGTAGGAAAAATGCGTTCTGGAAATATTTCACTTGTATAACCAACTCCTGAGAGAGCTATTTATGATTTCTCTACCTGTTCTTGGCACAGGTTTTTTTTCTGTTAGGAGAGGTTTGACAGTTGCATGAGATCACACTTGGATTTGTGCCCTGCGAGCTGAAAACGCAGAGTCACTGCTTGTGAGGACAAGACTTAGCTGGAAAAAATAGAAACATTGCCCTTGTGTTCCCTGCTAATACTGCATGGAGAAGTGGAGCTCCGTCAAGCTTTAGTGTGTCTTGGTATTTATGAAGTCATTATTTGCTTATAAATAGAGAACTGCTTTAAAACAAAACCCAACAAACCAAGAGATCTAGAAATATTAATTAAATACCTGGGCTGTTCCTTTAAGATTAATAAATGACTGGATGAGATGAGCTGATAGGCTGACTTGGTGCCTCTGGCTATTTACAGCTGCTGCTTTTTAACTCAGAGATGAAATAATAAATGCTATTATCAAATTATGCTAAACAAATAGTCAGATCACATTTTTTGTGTGTGCTCATTCTTCCTGAAGTGGGAGATGGCAGCGAGTGGGTGCCTGGGGGAAGTGTCACTGTCCAGGCTGGGGAGTGCCCTGAGCTGTGCCTCTTGTGCATGGCCCAGCAATTCAGGGTGCTGCTGACACCCCCGATTCAAATCCCAGTTCCAGCCTCAAGTTGTTGCTGAAATCACAGAAAACCCCAGTCAGTTTCCCAGGATCTGGTGGAACAGAGGAGCTGTTGGCTGCGTGGATGGTAGGGACAACTTCTCCAAGCTCCCTCACCGCCAGCGATGCCGGGACAGCGGCGCACAGAGACTCGGCCTGTGTTTGAGGTGCCCCAGTGCATGGCAGGTGTATGTGAGCCTTCATCTGTCTGTGGCTTTCCAGCAGGCTGATGCAGAAACGTGCTTAAAAAAAAAAAAGGTGTGGTTATGCTGTTGCAAAATGCAGGTTGATGTATCCTTTAACTGGCCTCAGGAAGCCTCCTGGCTGCCTGTGCACACAGTGCCCTGCTGAACTGAGGCTTCTCACACACCTTGATCTCGGGTATCCACTGTTCATTAGAAATTCAGATGCCAATAAGAAAATAAAAAGGCCTGTGGAGCTGAGTGTGCCATCAAACTGCCAAGGTGTGGCAGCTTTCTACTTGAGCAAGCATTCATAATTGAGGATGGCTTTGTTAAAAAGGCAATTAAAATATTTCAAATTGAGTACAAAGTTATGATGCAGTGAAGTATAGCACAGATTCCTGGGTTTTGTAACAAGCCCTGCTGTCACGGGCTGCTTCACTGACACAGGCTCACAGCAGGTGCCCCACACCAGCAGTCTCTCTGCTGCAGGTTTTCCTCCTCTGTGCTTACACAGACCCAGCTCATCACCAGCCCCATCTGCTTTTTGAAGCTCTTCTGCAATAGCATGTGGACTGCTGCCCCTTTTCTCCCCTAAGTAATTTTTCCTTAGCAATCTGTTTTCTCTCCTTTCCTTATGCTGTGGCAGAGCTTTGTACTGCGTGAGATTCCTGCTCTCCTGAGTCCCTGTTTGCTGTGAGGCCTGATGGAAAATTCTTCTGTCAGGTGTGGCAGAGGTTTGCACTGTGTGAGACTCGGCGCTGCAGAGTCCCTGTTTGCTGCTTGTCCTGATGGAAAAATGTTCATCAGGTTTCTGCTTGGCTTCCCTTGCTCTTTCAGACCTCGTTTTGGTGCTTGCTTACAACTGGGTGGCAACAAAAAGGCAGTTTGTGTCATGGCCTAGCATAGTACATGAATGAGGGGCAGATGATCTGAGAGAGCTGCTGCTGTGCCTGTTTGGTTTTGTTACCTGTGTTACCTCTTATCTGAATCTGAATTGACACCTCACAGAGGCCTTACATAAAGGTGATGTTCTCAGTCTAGCTGGGACTGTTGTGTCTATTTAAGTCCTGTTTTAGGAACCTGATGTAGGAGGACCTATGCTCCTCGATAGGATGCTTTTGGATGTCTGTGGAAAGGAGCTTAAAAGGCTGTTAAACTGCATTCTGGAGAGTCCTCTTTGCCCAAGGAGGGTGCTTGTCATGTGTTGAACAGTAACGCTCAGCCTAGAGATGAGATCATTTGTCACTTGATTTCTCCGATCCTTTAATATCCTACTCACTCTTTTTCTAAAATCCTTTCCTAGTTCTGCATAATATTTCTCTGCTATGTGTTAGGATGTTCTCATTAGTTCAAACAAGCACCCTTAATACACACATATTCATGTCTGTTTACACACTGAAGTACAGCCTGTATTTATGCCTCCCCTGATGGATTGACTGCTTGTGCCTTCAGCTTATGTGCATTTTCATGTTTAGTCCCTGGCTTGGCCCCTTGTCCCCAGTCTGTCCTCTCGGCTAATTAGAGCTGATTCCCGTAATTTTGCTACCTTGTACCTGAAGTCCTCAGAAGGGCTGTTTTGTTCTTAGAATTGCCATTGAGCTGACCTAATTTTTGCCAGAAGATATATTTTAACACTCTTGCTATTTTTTAAGTGTTTGGAGTCAGGTTTTCACACTTGGCTTGAGTCCCACCAGGGGCACTCCTCCCATTTTCCTCTTGCATGCCTGTTCCCAGCTTTCCCAGCAGCTGCAGAGGTGGCGCTGTCAGTGGCAGTGGCTTGTTTGCTCTCCATGAGGGGCAGAGTCAGTCAGAGCAGTGTCCTTGGAGCCATTGCAAGGGACGTGGCAGAACCCACAGACCTCAGGCAGTGCTGTTTTAGACCAGCTGGAGTCAGCTGTGCCCTAATCCCCAAATGCCCTGAAATGGCACCATAAGCAGGGACTGCGTGTGCTTACTCAGCTGCACTGAGTCTGTCGCTTCAGTAGCAGTTCAGGGCACAGTGTGCACTGCTGTTCACTCTTGGTGCCTCACATTGCCCACCTGAAGTCCCTTATATCCCTGTGCTCTTCCCTGGGAATGCCTGTCCAGTGTTCCAAGCCTTCATACAGAGGACTTGCACACACTTGTCAGAGTGATGCAATGCTTTGGGAGCTTTGGGCCAGGCCCGGGTCTCGGGTAGCAGAAGCACGTGTGAGCTTTTTGTACCCAGAGGTGAGTCAGAGCCTCGGGGTGCTTTGGGGTGTGCATGGGGATGGTGTCCAGGGCAGATCCCACGTGTCCCACATCAGGGACAGATCCCGTGTGTCCCACATCAGGGAGCAGGGCAGGGTGTGAGCAAAGCTGTTCGCTGCCGCACACAGGGCCTGGCTCAACAAGAGTCACAGCTGCCTGCAGACTCTGTGTGTTCCCCAGGATGATCAATACTGCCATTTTTTAGCTGTTACCCCTTCGATTTATACTGTAAACAAGTTGTAGTGACTGATATTTACCCTTTGCAGAAAGCAAACATGTCTAAAGGAAGTGTGAAGATTCCCCGATGTTTGTGTGGACTGCTCCTGTTCTGTCAGCTTTTCCATCATAGCTTCCCCCATCTCTTGTGCTTGAATGCAGCCTCCAAAAAACACATTAACTCCATTCCTTTTTTTGGGGTGTTTTTAATTTTTGCTTCCTACTACCCAGCAGTTCCACAGCAGTAAGTGGGTGGCACACAGTAGGTTCACTTTACTTTTCAGCAGAGGAGACAGTCTGAGATACTTGTTTTCAGCCTTTTTCACCTCAGAACTGTTTTCTTTCCCTGACAACTTCAGGTTTTTATTTGCTGCTAAATCTGCTTTTCAGTTTTCCAGCAGCCATCTCACTTGAGCCATAAGTGCTGTGTTTAATGCAGCCATAGCACTGTAATAAGTGTCTGCTCTTGTCAGGCCTAAGGAGGGGTTTCTGCAAAGAACCACTTGGCATAAGTGGGAGAGAGCATGTACCATTAACGCAGATGTGGGGTTGCTTATGGGGTAGGACAATCCACATTCACTTGCTGTTTTTGCACCACCAGCTGCAGAATTGATTGCTGGCCCCTTCTGCTAGACTTTCTCTCTACCCAGCTGCTTTGCTCTGTAGTCCCTGGGGTTTACCAGTCTCAGGAGGCTGCATTTTGTGCCTGAGTGTCCTTAATTTAATGTTTAGGTGCAACTGTTCTTTCCTGGCTTTTCTCACTGCAGCAGCCTGACAGAAAAGCATGAATTTTTATAAATTGTTTATGAATCTTTTCCTTCTCAATATAAAAAGAAGCCTATTAAAATAAACATGCTGGGAGCTGTAACAAGAGGGCTTTGTTATCTCTCAGAAGTTGTGGCCTGATGCTGTAAGTTGAGCTGTCAGTGAGGCTGTCTGGAGGGAAAGAATCAATTCTCTGGTGAGCAATTTGCTGGTCTGGGACATGGTGATGTATAAGTTACTGACTTAGGTAAAAAAAATCACACTCTGGTGTTTGATGGTGTCTCTGGAGAAAGCAACAAGGACACCTAAAACTGACACAAAGCTGGTGAACAAGAAATCAGCAAGTGGAACCATCAGTACCCAATGTTGATGCCCTTGAGTTAGAGAAACCTGCTGTGCAGCCTGGAAACATGAAAACTGGCTGTGTCAGGAGATTGTGCTTCCAGGGAGTAATTATTGCTTTTTAATTACTGCTTTTTCCCTACAACTCTTTTTTTGATGGTCCTTTGTATTTAGGTTTGCCTTGATGGTTAATCAAATTTCAGAGCAGGTGACTTTGCCGAACTGCAGGTGATTTCCATCTGCCAGGTAAGGCTAGGTTTCCTCTGGCCAAGCTGCTTGGGCACTGCCAACTGTTTGTCTTGGCAGTAGGTTGATAGCCTTTTTGGGTTTGTGTGACAGGACAGGGACAAGACTTCAAAGTCCTTTTCTCACACCCTTGTCACTGTCTAGGAAAGCAGCAGGCAGGATACATCTACTTTGTACCTCCTCTCTCTGTCCCAGCCCTATTTTTGGTAGCAAAGCTGAGCTCAGGGGACAGGTGATATTTTAAGAGTCAGCAGTCAGGAGGCACTTTCTTTCATGGTTATTACTCTTTTCCAACTCTTCAGATACACTTATTACCCAGTAATTTCAGTGGAATAATTGTGAAGAATGCACAATACAGTTTTACGGTTTTGGTTATAGTGTGAATGAGGCTATGCCATCTCTGCCAGAACCGTGGCTTTCACCAAAAAACACCTCTCTCTGAAGTGTGATCCATGACTCAAAATGGGTTTTGCTTAACTGGAGTCAAGTTCAGCTGGAGAAACACAGCACAGATCCTGCAGGTTCCTCTCCTGTGTGCAGACTGGTTCCTCAGTTGTTATATTAATTACCAACCATATTTGCAGTGCCCAATTCCTACAATGCCAGAATTCTTAATAATCTTTCCCTAGGAGCACCGTGGTGGGAAGTGTGTGTGCACATCTGTCTGATCTGTCTGTCCCAGATGTCCCCTCCAAAAGGGAGAGGGGAGAGGAAGGGATTTTTCTTTCAGAAGAACTTTTTAGCATTAAGTTGCAGTTATTAATACTGAGTGACTACTTGTAAGCAGAAATATAAAAAAATTGGGCAACAATTTAATTACATGATGTTTTATAGCAACTGCTATTCACCTTTATAAATTAACTGCTCTCTATGGCAGAAAAAGGCTTTTATACTTGGCAGGCTGCTCGTAATATTCTAAGGATTATTAAAGTAAGCTGTGATTGTCGTATAATACACATTATAATGGCACGTGGTTTTACATTAATGTGTCTTGGGGGAGGATATTATTTCAGAATGTGTATTCACATATGGATGAAGTTTGAGTTTTTTCACCCTGATCAGAATGACATTCGTAGGAAAGGTCCCTGGACCATCATCCCAGCAAGTTCTTTGTGAGTAATACAGTGGTGAGAAGAGAAAATTTCATCAGATTCAGCAGGAATTTTTGAAACAAACCTCAAAGAGCACAATTTTTTTTCTCACCTCCTAACTTTACATTTATAAACTGAGGTTGTTCATACTTAGGTGAGTTATTTGGGCTCCCTGCTCTCCTTAGAGGTGAGAAAGCTGGGGAGCAGCCAGGCTGAGCTTTGTGTAGGGGCGATGAGTGCTGCAGTGGGGCTGCACTGTGGTGGGGGCTGGTGTGTGTGAAACAGGGCAGCTGCCTTCAGACATCCTGTTCCAGGCAGGACATTTGCAAGTTGAAGGGATTTCAGAGCAGAGCTGTGGGAACAGCTGGGGAAATGCAAATGGAACTGTTATATTTGCACTAATTAATTAGGCAGCAACCGCAAGGAGCGTAAGCGCTACAGCTACTGGTTTAAAAAGTGTGAAGAAGACGTAGGATAAACCTGGTTAGGGAGGTGTTTGTCTCCTCTGTCCGACTGAATTAACAGATGCACTGTTGATCTGGTGATAAAATGCAAATTAATATCCCAGGGTGAGACACACAGAGAGCACTGGGTTAGGTGAGGAAGAAAATTTAGAGATGTAAACAGGGCAGAGCAATCAGTAGAGGAAAGCAGGGGCTGTAGACAGGATCTCAGGGACAGCAGTGAGGCTTTAACCTCTGGAACTATTCGATGTTAGGAATTATTCATCTCACCTTTGACCATCCTGAAAGGATAATTTGGGCATGTTGGTGCAATTATAAAAACAACAAACAAACAAAAGCCCTGATAACATACTGCTGATATGTAGCATAGAGGGATCTTAAAATAATCTTTATCCAGGGATTAAGAGTTTCTGATCTGCCACTGACCTGTTTTCAGAGTATTACAAATTCATGGTATTTGCAAAAACAAGACAAAAAGGCTGTAAAACAAGAGAAAAGCAGATTTACAGCAGCATAAGTTACTAAGGTAAGTTGCATTGATAAGGAAACCTCAAACTAAAAACAATGCTTGGTGAAACCTTTTTTGTAGTCAAGAATTCAAAGTGTGCTTGGAAATCTGTGTGTAGAAAGTTTCTGGGCCTTTTAGGCCATGTGTGAAAATGGTTTTTTTCATTAGGAGTGAGAAATGCAGACCTCCAGATGCCCTTTGTGATTTCTTTTCCCCCCCAAGGGAGGAGGAGCTGGGGTGAGATGGAGACACAAACGCTGCTGTAGTCCTTGAGTCTGAATTAATGCTGCTGTTTTTAAGGGCTGAATAAACATTGGGAGTGAATGATTTCTGTGCACAGAAAGCCAGGGAAACTTGTGCTGATACCACTGACTTTGTGAACAAAGAGAAAGTTGTGTATCTCCAGGATTATGGACATCTGAGGTGTTTCATCATTACTAAATTGTTATGGGGAAAAAATAATTGACTATAGCAAATTAAGTGCCAGAAAGTGATTTTTATTTCATTGGCTGACAGTAATATGTGGATTTGATTATTTGTTTTGGCCTTTTTAAGGGGTTTTTACATGAAGTAATAGAGTTAGCATGAAATTTCATCTTAGTTTGGAGTGCCTTACATCTTTATCAAATGATAAATAACACAGACTTTGGCTAGAAGTTCAGTATTTTGTAGTTTTGTCTGCAAAAACATTTTCCATGGTCGATAAGAGAAACGCAAGACACCAGAGCAATAAACTGATGCTCGTCTTTGGAGTAAAATAATAATTACTTGGGTAATACAATCTTTTTTATATACACCCATGTCAGGGGGCCCCTGGCTACAAATGTGAGCCGAGTTTCGAGTGGTTCCCCTTGAACACCCACCCTGGAGGAGCAGCACCTTGGTCAGTGAAAGCAGCTTTTATAAACTGTGAAACATTTGCAAAGGGGTGAGAAACCCACACGGGACTGGCAGCTTGGAATTATTGTTCATGTTTTAACTCCCAAAATCGCTGCAGAGATTGGGTAGTGGAGAAATCGAGGGCTGCAGCTGCCACGTGGCTGCGAGCTGGGCCAGCTGGGTGTGTGCCCAAGGGGCTGCCGGGGGCAGGAGCCCAGCTCCACGCAGGGGTGATGGGCAGGGTCTCCCGAGGGAGCTGGGAATGTCACTTGGCAGTCAGAGCAACCCGGACTCTCAGACTCTCATGAATAAGTAGTTCAAAATAGTTTTAGAATCATGCAGGTATGAACACACCTTTTCTGTCTACCCGCTGGAGGGGAGAGGGCTGGTTTGAAAGGGGCGGTGTCGATGTACCCTATAATGTGACACTGCAACGTGTGTGGCTGTGTTCTTCACTTCCCTGGTACGTTCGTGTGCAGGGCTCAGTTTGGGCAGGCTTTTAGGAGCAGTCGGGAAGGGAGATCAAAGTGCCACCAAGCAGCGTGTTCAGTGCCTGGGTATCGAGTGGTCTCTGTGGTTTATTTACAGTAATTTGTTCTGCATTTTTCACAACAGCCGCACCAACCCCAGCTCTCTGCATGCAGGAGCGTGAGGGCATCGTGGTGAAAGACACCACCATTTTCACCCAGTTACTCCTCTGACAAGAGGTTCTTGCATAGAATGTGAAACTGTAGAAGCCCCCAGCTGGCGACTATAAATTCCTCCTTAATGGGCTGTGTCAGACACATCGGGGGAGGGAACCCGAGACAGGATGCCAAAGGGAGGAGTTTCCATCCAGCCTGGCAGTCGGGAAAGCATTTGTGTGTTTGGCACGCCGAGGGGGCCAGGGGTCCCTCCAGCCCCTCTGCAGGGAAGGTGACACCCAGGGGAGAGGGGTGATGCAATAATGCACAAGTGGCTTCCCCAGCTGCAGGGTCCCTCAGTGGTCACTCACAAGTGCCCATAGAAGACTAGAACAAGAGAATGAGGTTTTGTTCTTGTCTGGCCTATTGCAGTTTTAAAAGTTGTGTTGATTTCCTGTCCAAAACTTAACGAAAGCAGTTGTTGATTGGGCAGTGTGTGACTGTTGCTCACTTCAGAGTTGTCCAGGTGTGACTGTTCTAACTCACAGCAGATTCTTAACTCTAGTTTCCTTTTGTTGTATCTTTTTTGCTGAGATCATCAGTTTGCTGTTCTTCTGCTACAGACATACACCTTCAGTTTTTGTTGCTACTTTCAGACATTTTGAGAATTTCTTGTGTCTTTTTTCCTCCTGTTTTTGCCTTTCATTGAATTTCTGTGTTATCACTTGCAGCCATGGCTTCAGCAAGGGGAGCTGTATTAAATACAGTTCCCTCCTCTCCTCCTGCCCATGTTGGCACCAGCCTATGCTGTGCCCATGGTTCGTTGTACTGCTCCTCTTTTCTACCTAGATGTGAAGGGGGTACATCCCTCTCCAGTGCTGAGTGTTCTCTGTGTCTGTGTAACAAGTGAAGGAGGCAGGAGCAATATCCTCCTATTGCGTTAATAGCATGTTCAAAGAAGTACAGCAGAGCCCTGGGGAAAAAAAGTTACTGATAGTTTGTGGTGTTAAGTTCTTGAAACATAAAACCAGGACTAGGCTCTGCTTCGAGCTGAAGTGTTCAGGGCAGAGGGTCTGCAACATTTGTCAGGGGAAAATGTTTTATTTTGCTGGCACCAAAGGTTGCAGTCACGTTCTGAATACTGTTATATCTGACAGGCCAGCCCTAGGTTCAGCTGGTGATTTTCTCTGTCTAAATGATGATTAGAGAATACTTTAGATAATTTAAAGCACTAGAAGGCAGCTGATCCAAAAGAATTCTGTGATTCTGTGAAATATGGTTCAGAGTAGTCAGGAAATTAATCACTTGGAGAACCCTTGGCGTTCTGTCTTTTGAACCTTCTCATAATTCCTCTGAGTTCTGCCAGGAAATGAGAGGGGGAAATCCTAGGGTAGCTAAATTAAGAGATGACTGTGGATTTTACCCGACAGCTGAATTGCCAGTGGCAGGCACTGTGTTCAATGAAGAATTGCCAGGGAGACTTGTATCTGTAATTAGCATTTCTCACGAGCAAGGGCTTCTGCTGCTGGGTGGCACCAGCGAGAGGCTGCTCGCTCCTGGGACAACTTTCTCCTGGCCTTCCAGGAGTCCTGGCTGGCTGTCCACTTGCTGTGATTCCTGGCAGTGAAAGGAGAAGAGCTTTCTTGGGTTTGACAAATGCAGTGTTACATGTGGAAGGTGACCTGTGCTGCCTCAGCTACGCACACCTGCCCTGGGCTCAGCTTCCACCAGTGTCCTCTAAAACAGCAAATTCGGCATTTGCCAAACAGACAATTCGCTGCATTGTGTGTCTGATGCAGCAGGTTTATTTTCAGACACATCTATAAGTTGAATTTTTTTCCTGCTGTTTAAGAAGAAGCATTAAAATGGGTCTCTTGCAAGAAATCGCCTCCCTGTTAATAGCAGATTTATGGCTACTGGCCAATATAGTCCTAATAGTGTATCCTGTTCAAAACTGGTATTTATGTACCAAAAAATACTTTAAAAGCAAGTAAATTAAATACCATGTTAATATAAATGTTAGTGAAAGTGTCTGATCTAAAGTTCATTAACATTCAAAAGAAGCTTCTCAGAATGTGGTTGAGGAAGAACTGCATAATAGCTATATGTTGCCTATCTTTCTTTTGAAAATATATACCTCAAACATATCCATAGCTGAATCCAGCTTGGGGGAACTTGTAAAGTTGTATTAGTGTATGAGAAGAAACATAAAACTTGGGTTACTTACTTAAGCAGTTGTTTGTACTGTCCAGGTAACATCCTTTTGACACATGAAAATTAAATCTACAGTTCTAGATTTAAGCTTGTGTGGCCCAAAACAATTCACAAAATTTTAGTTATTGGAGAATAAGTAAAACCTTCCTCTCTCAAAATTTTGAGAGTAAGCAGCGTCCTCATCCAAAGAATTCTTCCTAAATGTAAAAAGAGGATAAAAATCATAGAATCTGCTTTCAGTTGCAGATACTTAGGGCTCTCCCTAACCCCTTACATTGCTCAGTTCTGTACCTTAGCTCTTCACCAGGTGCCTGTAAGGTTTATTTGCCTGTTGGCGTGTGGCTTGTGTCCATGTGTCTCCTGTATGAACAATTCCTGGAGATCAAAAGCTTTTGCGGAGAACAACCACAAAGAGCTCCTTGCTCAAACACTGCCCTCAATTCTCTATCCTGTTCTCATTATAATTATAGCCCCAAAATTGCAAAGTAGGAGTGGGAGTTCATACAAATATTTGTAGGACTGTGAATTGTACTGTGCTGTGGAAGGCTGGGAAAGCCTCTGAGGTGGTTTTTAATGGCACCGTTTTGCTTTCAGGAGCAGGTGCCTGTTCCTGTGTATCACCCCACGCCGAGCCAGACTCGGCTGGCCACGCAGCTGACGGAGGAGGAGCAGATCCGGATCGCGCAGCGCATCGGCCTCATCCAGCACCTGCCCAAGGGCGTCTACGACCCCGGCAGGGACGGCTCCGAGAAGAAGATCCGAGAGTGAGTCCCGGGGCACAAATAGAAGGGATGGGGCTGTTGCCTTGCTTTGGCACGCTACCCTGGGAAACCTGGCCTTGTCATCTTGGGTTTGCCTTATTTTCAGGGACTGTAAATTTTAATGTAGCTTTTTTTGTAAAAAAAAAAAAGTCCTGCAGGAGGCTGATGGGGTGAGTAGCATCCCTGCCAAGGGCAGGGTGTTGGAGCTCCCTGGGCTCCAAGGTCCCTTAAACCCAAACCACTCGGTGCATCTGAGGCTCTTTCCTTTGTCTTACACAAGGCTACTCCTCACAGTATCTACAAATACTAAAAGCATCCAGGAATAGCTATTACACTGTTTTTAATTTCCAGGTTGGTAACAGCAAGCTTAAGTATTTTATTTTTCCCCCCCAGATGTGTCATTTGTATGATGGACTTTGTTTATGGGGACCCTATCCGATTTCTGCCGTGCATGCACATTTACCACCTGGACTGTATAGATGACTGGTTGATGAGATCCTTTACCTGTCCATCCTGCATGGAGCCAGTGGATGCAGCACTGCTTTCATCATATGAGACTAACTGAGCCAGGGTTTCTCTACTGAACCTTCAAGGAGACCATCCACTTCAATGGGTTTGATCCTTTTGTCATTCAGCCCAAAGAGCCAGGAATTAGGAATTAAGATCATGCACAAAGTATACATTTCCTAATAAATAAAAAAAAATATTCCTGAATGGCTGCAAATATTGGAAAACATAGTATTTTAGAGACTATAGAAAAGTAGGTTGTTATTTTTAATGTAAAGCCTTGACCCACCATTGTCTTTTAATGTTTGTTCTTACACCCATATATAGGAATTGTGTAAAGTGTTACAGCAACTGTAAATGTTTAAACTGCGTGTATCCAATTTTATTAGCAGCAAGATAAGAATATTTTTTTCCTAAATAAAGTAACCAGTTTTGTTCTGATTCTTTTCACAAGTCCTGGCATTTGGGTCAAGGCTTTATTGAAATCTACATTTTATAACACTGGCACAAAGAAATAGTTTTACGCTTGTTTGCACAGTTCTTTTTCTTTTTCTTTCCATTGGAGATGGAATTCATTGCCTTAGGTCTTTTTAATAGTGTATTGTTATTGTTGGGCTGGCTCTATGCTTGAAAACCAGTTTATTTATAACCTGTTAAAAGTGCTATATTTTGTTTGCAGTTAGGAATATGCAGACTTCAAAGTGATCTCCTAGCTTGTAAGCAAACTGAGATGCATTATCCCTTTCCTACAAGTGATGCAGATTATGAAGATATGACACAGGTCCTGCAGTGAATTTCATGGGGTTTTTTTATAACTTCCTTCAGTTTTGATGAAATAACAGTCCTTAAACTTTAATATGTGACCTTTAACTTGATCAGATTAAAAGTGGGCCGGATGAACAATAAATAGTTAAACTGCCATAACTGAAAAAAAAATACATTTGGAACTAATGTAGTGTTAGCATTGATCACTTAGTCTACTTTTTTCTCCCTAAAAATGGTTGTCTTGGATCATAGCAAATGGATACTGCATCTCTCGTTCTTGTAGTTCTTAGGTTATCAGAAGTTAAGAATAAACATACTGTATCTCAGTCTCCTGTATTAAATGTATCTGTTGAGCCCTGCTGGCTGGCACATCAGTCCACCAAACAGGAATGAACGCAGAGAGGAGAAAAATAGACTTTGTTCTGCACATAAATGCAAAATTTATATAAACACAGAGTGTCAGGGTAGCAGTGGAGGGGCAAACAGTCCTGCTATAGCCAGAATGACACAATTCCCTGATTTCTGTAGCAAACAGTATGTGCTTTTTAAGAGAGGCTCCAGCAAAGATTGTAGCTGTAAAGAACTTTTTCCACTTAGCATGATTTTTTTCCTTCTCCCCCACTCCCTTAATGTACCTACCGTGACTTCTGTGCATTCAGTGCCACCCTGACACAGTGAGAAGCCCTGGTCTCATGAAATGAAACACAATCTCAAGTTAACCACAGCAAACTGGGGGATGTTCTTTGATTGTGTTTCAGCTATAGTTTGAGTTCTTGATACAACAAGTTGTGTTTAAAGACCCAGGTCCTTTGAGGACTTTAGTGCATTTACAGTAGAGGGGAATTGTAGTTCTGTTGCTTATGGATAACTGGTCAGCACAATGGAGAGTCAGCATTTGTTTGTTATTCCTGCAGCTGACAGCACCCTGCTCCCTTAGAGAGCTCCAAGGAGCAGTGAAAAGGAACTGGAAACACTCTGCAGTTCTAGATTCACTCAAATGGCCACACATTTATCTGGACACAACTTTTTGCTGAATTCATACATACCTAATTACATGGATCAAAATCTGGGAAGAGAGACCTGAAGTTGTGCAATATCATTGTTCCTTTTCATCATTCCATGTGTTTTCCTTTGTGTCCTCCTTTTTGTCTGTTTGTTTCAGGGGTTGGGTTCTTTTTTTGGGGTTTTTTTTTTTTTTTTTTTTTTTTGGTAAAACAATGTCCACATTAAGTATTCATTTCTTTATCTTGTTAAAACTGGCAAATGAACAATTTGAAAAAAACAGTGTTGTCATGGTGGTATTAATCTTTATTTATTACAAGACTTGATTAAGAAAGATTTAAAAGAAGTAGGAAGTGATGGGTTACTGAACTGAATGCTTTCCAAGGCAGCTGACACCTGAGCAGCTGAACTTTTAGCACTGATACTGACTGGGCTAAGGGAAGAAATTACTTTTATTAAAATACTTGTTAAATAGCAAAAAGGTGTGAACGGCTAAAACTGAAGCTGATGACACAAGACTATTCAAAAAAAGTTCAAATTTTAGCTTAATGATGTGTAAATATAACAAATAAATCAAATTATTTTTCAAATTTTTAGGTACTATACTTTTCTGGGTGATTTCTAATTGAAAGAAGAATTGATCTAAATCTAATGCAAAATAATGTATAACCTGAATTTTAGCTAATTGTGGAACCAAATCTGTGTCTTATTTCTACCCTCTATAAGATGAAGATATATTTACCTCCTATCTTAGGTGTCTAACAAATCACTTGCACTTCAAACACATTAAGACAGTCCAGCACAGCACAGCTATTCCAGCTGGAGTCTTCTGCAGCTGAGTCCTGTTCACCCAAAGCCCTTCTTATGCCAGGGTGGGCAGGCCCACAGAAAAATGTCTGCAAAGGAGTATGAAGGAAAAAACAAACAAAAAAGCCTCTTAGAGCCACTGTGTGCAAGTACCTGAGTTTGGAGGCGCTCGACAGCCCTCAAGAGCTGTTCCTTTGGAGCATTTTCAGAGGGCCTGTGCAGTGTGCTGAAAACACTGAGAGCAGTGGTGGCATTTGTAATTTAGAGCTGGAAGTGGCACAGCAGCCCTGGCACAGACCCAGCTGGGCTGAGGGATCACCAGGCTCCATTTCAGCAGCACAAGGGACACTGAGTGTGAAACCCACATGCCCCAGGTCAGTGCCACCACATCACTGCTGTCCCCTCCACAGCCAGGGCTGCCACAGACACTGCAGGGAGGGAGGGCAGCACCTGCACCCAGCAGGACAGCAAGGACCTGCTTGGGTTCCACTTGCACATTAGAGTAGGAAATGGATTTTGTCTCCTACATGAGAGGGAAACTCCCACAAACCTGAAGCCAGAGATGTAATGACAAGTGAGGAATACTCAGTTCTGTACAGACTTAAAAATTCTTGCATGCTACAGGAATTACCACTTTAATAATTTTAGATCTGAGGATGGTAATCCTTATTACTTATTGCTAGTTCATTATGTAAATCTGGGGGAGAATCTTACATACACAAACCAACCCAGCCCAGAGCATTTCCTTCTAAGGAACGTGAGCCACATAAGGGTTTAAAAGCTCTTACAGTCTTGCAGCTTCCCAGGGCTGAAAGCAATTCCGTGTTTGGAAGGCTGACAGTTTCCAGTGGCAGAAGGGTACATTTCTGGGTTGAGGGATTATGAAATACCTGAACTTACTTCAGTTGCCACAGTTTCAGGACTTCAACATTTCCTGTCCTTGTGCAATCATGGTAAAGATGAAAATTCTTTTGAGTCAGACTGCCAGTGAAATAAATAACAAGATGGCTGAAACTAAACATACAGGGTCTCTCAGCAGTTAAATCCTGGATTAAAAGGACTCAGAAAAAATGCGGATGCTGGCTGATTACAAACACAGTTTGTTACAGATACTATATTCTTATTAAAATCATACATTCTAGTTGACAACCTGTAAAACACATGAATAAAATCTGTTCAGAAGAACCCTTCTTGACTTAATACCCAGAATAAAAAGTAGCTTCAAGGATTAACTTTTCCTTTTATATAGCATTTATCTTTGAAGAATATAATTTATGCTAACCGTCCTTTGCAGATTATCTTGCATTTAAACCTGTTCTGGGATAAGGGTTCGGGGCTTTGGAATTCTTGGTATGAAATGCAAAGTTAATGCTTTGTGATAAAAAGAACAGTCTAAATGCACTCTGCTAAAGCATCTTTTTGATTTAAGCAAAAGAAATAACTATTTTCATGCTAGCAACTGATTCATTACAACATCCACTCTGCTCTGACACTTTGCTAAGTAAAAGCTGCAGAGAGGAGTTTATAATGAAGAAATCCTTTGTGCAGAGCCCTTTCTGTGTTCCCACAGCACCGAGGTATTTGCTTACTCAGCAAGAGGGGCCCAGCCACACGGAGCGTGCACAGAGAGCCCCCAGCCCTCCTCTGTCCTCCTGGCTGGAAAACAAGCAGCAAAAACTTTATAAACCTGCTCTTTGCAGCACCAACCCCTACAAAACATTTGTCTTTCTTTCCAAGAAGGCATTTCAAGAGCTCTGCACACAGCAGTAAATGTTGGATTCCCCACACACGCTCCACGGGCCCTGGCTGCCCACACCGAGCACTTTCCAAGCCCCACTTTGCTCCCTTGCTGCACTTTTGCCAGGGTCCTTTACTGCACCATGACAGACAAACTTCACCTTTTCAGCATCTTTTGCCCACACTTTGCCACGTTAGCAGGAGCTGCCTGTGTAATCCAGGATTCACGCTGGGGAAGCAGATTGAGGAAGGCAGACAAGGCAAGGATTCAAGGGGGGAAAGGATGAATCACTCCAGAACTGTTTTCTGAGCAGGACAGTGACATCCCAGGCACTGTTCCACTGAGGCAGAGCTCTGCTAGTCCAGAGTGAAAACTGATGCCCTCCAAATCTAGAGCTTAAAACTGCATTTTTGTGAGGTTACCCCACTGAAGGGCTCTTGCTAGATGCCTGTTTGCCTTGGGATTTCATCTTCTAGAAGGCTGCAAACTGCACAGTCCTGCAGTGTGATCCTACTGCACACCATTAGTAAAGGTCTTTAACCTCTGCATTTTCCTCAGCCATCATCAAAGCTTTCTTTTCTTTTTAAGGTATCTTGCCATTTTAAGTCCTGAATTTAATAAATAGTTCAAGCAGTTCTGATAACTTTTCAAAAAGCTTTGGCTCCAGAACCTGTTACATACATGTGTGAGTACACATACATACATAGATGTTTTATGTATATTTATATATGCTTTTCTTTATGTATGTGTGTGTGTGACAGATCAGACAACAACAGAACTGTAGCAAAGACACTATGCATGGAATTCCTGCTGTTCCTTAGAAATACCAAGATTTATTTGTATCAGTGATGAGCCCAGCCAGCACCACAGAATGGAAACCTGACTTGGGTATCCACAAGCCGTACGAATGAAAGGCAAAACAAATTTTCACAATTGCATCAGTCGTTGGAATAATCTCCCCAGGCAATTTTAGATCTCCCAACACTGAATATTTCTAAGATTCAGCTGGACAGGGTGCAGGGCCATCTTGCCTAGCCTCTGCTTTTGGCAAGAAAGGTTGGACCAGATGACCCTTGAGGTCCCTCCAGCTTGATATTGTATCCATGACTGAAACAGCAAAACTGTAACTGGCCCTGATGATTGCATCTAAAATCCTCTGCAGCTGCACAACCTTAGTGGTGGTGAGAGCAGTGCTGGGTACCATACCCAAAGATGACATTGAAGATGAGCCATTAATTCTAGGGTGCTCTGTAGTTAACAGCATTGCTTCACTCCCCAGAATGATTTACTGAACTCCACTGAGATATAGTTCCTGTTCCATATCTGCAGAGCAGAGGCAGCTGCAGGCATCTCACACCAGCACCTTCCCCAGAACATCAGGGAAAGCACCACATCCACAAAGCACCAGCTCCTCCTGGGACTGCCCCTGTGACACAGCTGACATCAAGCGTGGCCCCAGGGCTCCAGCACTGCAGACAAACATCCCACACAGCTCCAGCACCAAGGATGTTGTTCTTACCCTGTGTGCTGCAGGATGAAAGGAATGGGAAGAGGAAGTGTCCAGAGTATTGCAGCTTCTGCCTGTCTTCTTTCTCCACCACATCACTACATTACTTTTAGGCCACAGGGTGAAACTGCTGTTCCTGTACTTCGCTAGCACAGGATAAACTTTTCTTTGCCTTTTTTTAAATTGAATCATCCCATAAAAAGAGCATGCAGGGGGTTATGACTGCTCTGTTTTGTATTCTTTCTGTAAAATAGCCAAGAAGAGAGAAAGCAAGTATATTTCCCTGCAATGCATAATTCTAAATAAACATTTTGCCTATGTTTAGCCAGCTATGAAAATCAGTAGGTCCTGAGGTTTAAAAAAACCACAGAAGATAATGGAGCACAGCCCAGTCCTACAGAGTCGTGATTGAATTTGAGCAAACACTATGCAGAACTTTACCACAGTGCAATACAGGTATTTATTAGCTCTGTTGCTATTCATAAATCTTGGAGACAGGGGTTGACTGGGCATGTCCTTAAAAGAAAGTACTTGGATTTTTTTTTTAAACACCTGAAGCAAACCTAGATAGCATCTTTAAAAAATATTCTATGATGACAAATCATTCAATTAAAACACTTGCAGGTACATGCTTTGCACATAATCTGCCACCAAAATGTATTTACAGAACATAATGAGAAAAGAAGCAAGTTCTTTTCTAGTCTGTTCAGGTTGCCCAATCTCATTCATCAGTAATGTTGCCAACCATTACCCATTTTCCTGTAGAGCAGTAAACAACATGACTCACCTCTTTATCTTCTCCTCTTCCTCCCAGAGGGGCAACGGTGTTGAATGCCGTTGTTTTGCTCATTTCATATACATTTGCTTTACTGCTGTGTTTTTATGCTTAAGAAGGCAAAGAAATGCATCTTGCAGGTGGAACTGGAGGCTGAGTGTTGTATTTAAACTCCTGGGAGTGCTTTCTGCATTCTGGGACTGACCTGTAGGAAAGCCTTGTCTCACATGGAGAAGCATTACTTGATGCCTTTGTTGGGCCAGAGGCACACGAGCTGTCAGCCTGTGAGCTTTTAGTGAGCTTTTAGTCTTGTACCCAGGCCACAGATAACTAAAAATACTAAAGCACTCAATACAGAATTTAATGCCAAAACCAGTGTGAAATGGGAGGAAACGTTTGATATGATCCTGTTCTATGCTGCTGTATTTCATAAAATGCTGTTTCCTAAGCCAAGTTTTGAGGTGTAAACAGCCTGAGGCCAGGCACAGTCAGAAGGGGACAGTCCTTAAACCATCCATCCCTGATGGCACGTGTGAACTGTGGATGGCAATTGAACTGCATGTCAGTAAGCAAAACAGGCTCCTATGACACAGGTGGAGTTGAGCAAACTTAAGTGTGTGCTTCCACACCACAGTAGTTCTCTATCGTGGATGTGACTTCATCAAATTCTCTTCTAACCATCCAGAAAAGCTGTGTCCAGGTTCAGCTCCAGCCCAACATCCTCCACCCAACAGTTTGTATCTCATCTCGTGTTACTTACAGGAGCTGGGAGCTGATGCAGTTGCATCTGATCAGACCTCAGCAGGAGCTGCTGGCTCTTCAGCCCCTCTCCTCCCTCAGCTCACCAAGAGACCTTGCACACAGGGCTTCCACGTAACAGAGCCCATGAGAAAAGGGATGCCCCTCTTACTGCCTTGCCCTTCCTGCCAGCACCACTTTGAGGTGACAGCATTATCCCATGGGGCACCACAGCCACTGCTGCAGACATCCAGAAAACTGAGTAGGAATTTCTACCCCTCCCTGGTTAGTGGCAGGAAAACATTTACTAGTTTAAAAAATTACATAGAGGAAGAAATAAAGTTTGTAGGTTTTATGATAAAGGTCCTACCAAGTGCAGAAAACTTTTCTGCTGTCTGAACTAGTAATTTTTGTCTTTGGGTAACATCTCTGGCTTTGCTGAGGATGGGGAAGAGCTGATTGCAGCAGTTGTTGGCTAAAGCTGGTGCACAGAGTGGGTTTCTCAAGCATTGCTCAGACAGTTCAGTGTTTGAATGCAGAAGGAACTGCTTGGTCTGCAGTTGAGGTGTGGACTATGTCCATCTGCAGTCATACTTTCATTTCCTGGATCTTGGGCCATGCTTCAGTCTCTTATGTGCCATTCAATGACAATATCTGCTGTTTCCTGCTAAGTGAGTACTCTGAGGTGAGAACTCACACCTTGTGCTTCCCCCGATTCACTGCATTTGGGACTCCAGACTGATGAAGCAATTTACTGTCCTGCAGAGCTACTCCAGGCACCATGCAGCAGCTTGTGGAGGAGCAACGGAAAAACCAGCCCAGCATCGACCTTCCAGCCCAGACTGACCCCATGGAGTTTGGATCCCTGCCATGGAGGAGCACCAAAATGAAGGAACTGATGAGCAGAGTGATGTTGGGCAATTGCAAATGTAACACATCAAAAAACTTACACAGTGACAATATACCAGACCTTCCACTCATCTCCTCAAGTGAATCCATACTATTACAGTCCATAAATCCTCATTGCATAAGGAAGGTGATTATTTGCTATGGCTTGGGAGCCAGGGAATCAGAGTGAAACATCACAGTGAACTACAAAGCACTCAGCTGAAGCTGGAGATCAGGTCCACAGTGTGACTGTGCTGGTGTTTGAGTAAAGATGACTGTGAAAATCTTAGGAAGGTTATGAAAATCTTAGGAAAATCTTGGGATTTTCACTGCTGTAAAGCATCAGGGAAGCTGGCTGAGTATGACACAGTACATTCTTTGTGTGATGTATCTAAGGTCAGACAAAACCTGATCCTAGTAGTACCTGAGTAGTGGGTGAAATTTCAAAGATGAGAAATGAAACTACACTCAGAAGGATTGTTCACTTTCTGTAAAGTACAATTTATGCTAATTTTCACATGGCATTGCTTGCTTAAAAGATGCTAAGGCTGCAAAAATATTTGAGAAGGACACAACTGGAAGAAGAGGCGTTATATGCATGAAGTAGAACAAGAAACTTTTTATTCTATACAAAGAATGACTGAATTTTTACACTGAAGTTTTGATGTGCAGCATGTAAATAGCGTAACTGTTTATACTGAATTTTATCTGAATCGAGAAATTTATCAGAACTGAATTTATCTGAGAAAGTCACTTTAAAAAACACATTCTTCATCTATGATTTTTAACTTGCAAAGACTTTTATAAGGGTATCTATTTTTAAGACAATGCAAGTTCTCCTTGTTGAGGAACTAGTGGTTCTGTCTCCTTGCATACTAATCTACAGTTATAAAACAATTTTATTTCCTTTGAGGAGGCAAAGGCAGAGCTATAACCTGTCAATTTTCTCTTCTTCTGGGAACAATCACTTTAGAAAGGATAGTCACTGTGAGGTACGTAGATATGAATCTTCCTGACAAATGTCTCCATTGGAGAAAAAGGGCTGTCAGAAGACCTCCCATCTCCACCCATCAGAATGGGTAATGGGGAAGAAGCTCTTTCAAAAGGGAGGTAGAAGTGTGCCCCAAAACCCCAGAGGCATACAGACATGGAGCTAGCCTGGAGAGCAGCAAACACAAGGCAAAGCTGTGGTACCACTGACTTCACCAGTTTTCCAGCAAAGCAGGAATTCCATGGCAGCGTATTCTCAAAGCCCCTTACACAGAAAATCTCCCAATATTTCACTAAAGAGCAGAAAGATAAAGGGCTGTCCCTTGTGCTGAGGGAACCTGCTCCAACCCTGGCTTCCTCCCACAGGGAACACTGGCCTTGTGCAACAGGGACATGTCAGCTTGGGAATCCTAGGCACAGTCACTGTAGGAAGGGCTGGACTGTCTCAGTAACTCCTGTATTGCTCCAGCCACTGCAGTGTTGCCATTCCCTAAGTGACCTTCAAGGACTTGTGCTTTCAGTTTGACATAAGCTTCAGATCATGTTCATTCTGACAAAAGACATTTCTTAAGAACCCCCTAAGAACCTTCCTAAGAACTGTCAAAGAAGAAGTGATGCAGTTTTATGCCATCACCACCTTTCCCCCTGCAATCCTCAGTAAATTAATTCAGCTGCTACAAGCAGCAGACTTGACAGGAAAACCAAACTAAAGAAAAAGTCAAGGTACTTGCATAAGGGAGACCATTCTTTTCACCAGCAGGTTTTTTACAGAAGCAAAAATGTGACTTGTAGAAGCTGGTAAAGAGAAGCTTTCTGTGCACAACTAGATATGCCCAGGATCCAGAGCTCCTCCCTGCTGTGAGATTTTCTCACACCATTCCAACTAAGCAGGTACTGGGAAAAAGCAATGCTTCCTTCTCAGCTGCTAGCAGTATGGATCCAAACAAACATTTAGAACTAACTGAGATTAAATCTGGAAATCTTAAAATTTTGCTGTTTTTTTTTTTTTCAGATGTTCCCCTTTCACTAAGCAAGCTACAACATGATGTTGCAAACGCAAGAAAAAGGCACATGATTCAAAATGAATGACACAGATGTAAGTGTGTGTAAGTGTCAAAAAGACACTGTTGGAAAAACAATATTTTTTAGGGTTTTTTAGAGATTTTTTGCCATGTTATTATACTAGATAAATATTTTATGCATCACCTTTGAAATTTTAAGTTATTTGGTTTTTCACTGACTTGAAAGAGAAGGAAAAATAATTCTAAAATGTCAGTAATTTTCTGCACCAAAGTTTGCAACAAACAGAACATCAAAGAAAGGAAAAGTTACGACACTGCCGAGGCTCCACAGTGCATTCCATTTTCTGGGGCGGATTTGGCTTGGTGCAGGGCAGCTTGAATTCTGAAATGTGTCCTTGTTTCCATGGAGTAATTCTTGTAGTTTTGTCTGAAACAAAAGAAGATCCACTCCGATGAATATATATTTTTGAAACATTTCTAAGTTATCTTTGTATTACTGTTTTAAGCAAAACAACAGTAGACAGCAAAAAATTCTTTCTTCACAAACTCCTTTGTTGCCTATTCTAAAATACAAGGCATGTGTTCCTGGCCAAACAATGCAGCTCTTTGTTCTTTATTTGTAGTTCCACTCTCTGGCAATTACCAGAAAAATATAGCTTAATAAGAAATTGAATCTGGTCCACTCAATCAAAATATTGAGTCCATATTAATTATCTGTAACATCCATTTAGTTTAATTCAGAAATTAGAATTTTTTCCTCCTCTCAAAGTGTAACTGACAGATTTGAATACAAATATTTTTAGCATTAAAAAACCCATCATTTTAATAAGGCAGACTCATTTCAAGAAAGTAAATAGGAGGAGGAAAAAAAAAGAGAAAAAAGAGAGAGAGAGAAGGGAAGCTGTCCTGATCCAGAGGAGAGAAACACCACATCTCCATCCTATGGTTGCCAACAATGTGAATTCTATGTGTAGGAAATGAAGGCAGACAATTTGCTGCTCCAGAGCTTGGAAAGAGAAAGTGGGCACACATCAGATTCTGTATCAGCTTTTGAGGAGCAATTCACCATCCCAGGGAAAGACTGGCAGGATTTCCACCACACATATCTAGTGCCTAGCTCCACACTGTCATCTGCCTATAGTTTCCAGTAGTTCTGTCATGCTCTAAAGAGTTACTGGAAGATTCAAAGAACCTGTATTTTCATGGAAAAGCTTATATTAAAAAAAGAAAATTTGCCCCAGGACCACATAGAAATTGCAGATCCTACTTAGTAGGAATTAACATGTCAGCTCCTACAGGATGGATAGAGAATCCAGATACAAAAGAGGATTAGACCATGCTAATTTTCTTGTAGAAGATATTTGTCATCTTTACAGAAACATAACATTAAGTATTAAACTCTGTGTATCTTAACAGCATTTCAGTTCTAAATTCATAATGCAAACCAAGCATGGCAGCGTGGTATCTGTCTGTGGCAGTGCCAGTCTCTTGGTGAAAACAAGGAATTCCATGCCCATCCCACACCAGCTTACAATTTTATGTATGCAACACCCAGGAGGCTGACTGAGAAAAGGAGGTGGCCGGGTTTGCTGTGTGCTGATCTGAAACCCCTTGGAGTTTTTCCTTTAAATGAAATTGATTTTGTTATGCTGAGCCTGTATTTCTCATGAGTACACTGATATTCCTGTTTGTAGTTTACAGTCATACAAATAGAAATATTTCCATGCATGACCAAGCCAAAACTGTTTATCATCTCGTCCCACTCTTTCTCCCAGAGCTGAGGATCCAAGCCAGCAGCAGGACGTGGATTTAGGTCAGGCAAATCAAACGTCAGGCACCAGCCAAGCGCTCGCCTGCGCTCCTGCCAACTGCAAACTGAATCCTGCAGCCCCAGCCCCACCAACACTCTGCTCTCCCTCTCGTGGCTGCTGAGACATTCAGCGTTGGTAGCTGAAAGCTCATAAACCCAGAGCATTTTAATGCCACAGGTGGAATTGTAAGAGCTGCACCTTTATTTATGACTGACTGAAACAAAGGGGTTTGTAATGAGGGTAGGTTTGGTTTTTTTGTTTTGGTGGTTTTGGGGGGTTGTTTGGGTTTATTTCCAGTCATTACAGTTTTCAAGAGTTCTTTGAGCACAGCAAGTCTGAGTAGCAGCTTTCATACACTGGGCACAGCACATTTTTCAGAGCTGCTGTCTGTTAAGCCAAACACCTTCTCCTGAGGGGACCTGAGACTCTCAGAGCTGCCAGGGAAAGATGCAATGGCCAAGCAGCAATGACAGAAGTTCCAGCTGGAATCAGCAGCTCCAAATCATTCCTTCCTAGATCTCTTGTTAAGAGAGATTTGAACAAAGGAAATGAGGACAGGAGAAGTGTGTTTTGAGGAACATGAAGCCAATTGAAACACTTTCCATGCACTTCACTAATGCAATTTTTGCCGCTCTTAATATCTTCCGCGAGTCTACAGAGAATCAGGCTCAGAAGCACAGGAGACTAAAGATTGCAATATTTTAATTTTTGTGCTGACAGCCTTTTGGCATAATCATTGGTAGGCTTGATTTGCTACTGTGACTTGCAGAGTTGCCTGACTTGGACAAAAAGCAACATAAAAACTCCATCTGACCTCTCTGACCCAGGGGCAAGCATCAGTTTTGTAGCTGCTCACACCTGTGGCAGTGACTCTGCACATCTGGACTCATTCAGGATCCAGGCAGAGGCTGCTGCTGGATGCTTGAATAGGGGGCTAGTAGTTTGGATTGGATTTCCTCCCTCCCCCATCACTGCCAAAATTTTGGCTCAGCAGAGAAATAAAGGTTCAAACAGAGGCAAAACCCATATTTTGTTAATTTTACAATAAAGAATGCACATGATCAAGTCCAACTTCCCATAAACCTACTTTGCTAGAAAAATCAATCACACAAAACAGTAAAAGCAGGTGTTTTAGTTGCCTTGATGCAGATGAAACAATACAAAGATACCAAGTGTAACCTGAAGAGTTATGTTAAATGTATTTCATCAAGAAAAGAAACAGGCACTGCTGGCCATCAATTTAAGTAATGCTATTTTAGCCATAACACTGGGCTTTGATTGAATTTAATACATCTTCTATATGGATAAGCAAATAGACTACAAAGATTATTACATTTTGTTACACATGGATTATTTTTATGGAAGCCTTTGACATTCCTATTAAGATACTTAATTATTTTGGCTCTTTTTGCAAGTCCAAGACTGAACAAATGCAACACCTACCACTGGAAAGGTCCAAACCAAAACTAAGGCATGCACCCTCCCATTGGGAAAATGAAATGAGTTTCCATTATATTAATGAAATTATTTTGCTTCCTGCTAACCAGTGAAACACCAAACTGATCCATCAGACACCAACACAGGCTTTTCACTTACTTTGCTTTTTCCAGAAGTTTTATTGCTTCTTCTCTTCTATCCTGGTCCAGATACAGTATCGCCAGCTCCAGCAAGGCATTTGGAATTAGATAATGGTCATATTTTATCTTCTTCTCACTGCATTGGAAAAGAAATAGCCTAGAGACCTTGAAATGATACATTGTTTCCCTCATTTAACAGCTCCAAACACAAATAAATAGGAGATTAGCTAAGATCAGAAGGAGCAATCAATCTCTATTACAACACTTGTCACGTTCTCTATCCAAAGCTCCCTTCTGGGTTTTTAAATGCGTATTTTGCATAAGCATCCTACATGGTATGTATAATCGCAGGATCAGAAAATAATGCCTTTATTATCAGGGAAATGTTAGAAAAGATGACAATATCATGAGCTGTCCATGTGAGCTGACAAGAAGAGGTGCCATTCACCACATGATGTGCAGAAGGTCCCAGTGTAATCATGCTCTCACCTGTCTCTGCAGAGTGCTGTGGTGATTATGATTTTGAGTTTTCTGAATTTCCTAGCAGCAAGCCTGCTAGGTTTTATTCCCAAGGGAAACAAGAGAAATTTCTGTGAACAATCTAAGCTGTGTCCTTTGCTCAGGGACACAGCTGGTGTCTCTCTGCCCTGTTCCAAAAGCATAGAGAGATAGTTTTTCTCTATCTAACCAATAGGAAGCTCATCTTAGTTATCAGCTCCTCACTTGGTATCAGGGACAGAAGCATTCTGGCAAGGACAGAATATTCTAGCAGGCAGCAAAGCAATTTCTGGTACTAGGCACTGAGAAGAAAGCATTATACTAAGATTGTACCAGGCTGCATTGTATGAGGCAAAAACCTCAGCCTGAACTTGGAGCCATCATAATAAAACTATCTTAAGCCTTCTGATATATAGTCAGAGTCTTTATACACTAGGGAAATAACCAGGATAACTGGTAAACCCAGTGCAACAACAAACACCATCAAATGGCATCCAACCTGGAAGAACCAGCAATAACTCGGACCCCCGAGACAAACAGCTACAATAGAGTGCATTCGATTTTTTGGGTTCATGACTGGGAAGAGGAAGGGGACAATAAAAGCTAAGTAGTATCTGAAAAATTTTGTGCACCTACAGCCCTCCAAAAAGGAGAAATTATCTCAATTAAAAAAATATTTTAAAATAAAATAAAAATTGAAGATTTGAAATTCTTCAACACATGGCTAATAACAGTGGAAATTAAAATTGAAATACCTTGAAGCAAACACTAAAGATACTGCAATCCTCTCCCTTCTATTCATATCGTGGTTGCATCTCCTCTTACTTGAAACTCAAGAGCTCTCCTACATGCCAGGTATGAAAACTTACTTTAAATAGATGTAATTAAAATGGTCTTCTGCTTCTGAGATCTTGCCCAAATGCTTGAAGCATAATCCCTTTAACAGCTTTATCACACACTGGTCATCTACCAGTAGTTCTGTAGCTGCAGGAGGAAGTAAATGGCACATTTGAGAAAACTCTAGAACAGAGAAGACTTTCCTGCCTATAGGGAAACTTTTGAAAGGTAAGTGTGAGTACAGTCCATCTGCTGAAACACAGGAAAGAACTAGTTGGTGAATTTAATTTAATGCAGAGACAAACACACATCAGTCTTTTCACAACTTGATCAAACTTCATCCAAAAATTGTTGGGCTGTTCTTTCCCTCCCTACTCCCACCGAACAGTTATTCCACAGTCTTACTGCTCTGACACCTACAAACTAATTTTACGTGTCCATTTTGTAAATACTAAAGTCCAATTTACTATCTCTCAACCCTTTGTCTTTATTGCCCTGTACAGCTCTTTTGCTTCCTGACTTGTAGTCACATGGCCTATTCATGGGCAAGAATTTTGTCAATTCTCCACCTTCATTTGGCTAAATAAAAATATGTGAACCTCACATCTTACCATATCTTCTTTGGGGTTAATACTTCTGAGAGCCCAGAGTCTTACCAGCTTCACCTAGTTCAAAATCCTTACTATCAACATGCTTTCTCAATCAGAAAGTTTCTGCATAATACATATCAAAGAAAACTGCTGGGTTTTTCATAGCCAGTCTGCATAGGCAGCTTACTCTTAAAAGTTTACAGGCAAGATCTTCAGCCTGGTTGCTCATTTCCAATTCATTAAATATGCCCGAAAACAGCAAGTCAATATTTTGAACAGGCAACACTTCAAATTGTTGGTATGTTTAAAATAAATCCCACTTTTGAGTTGCATGTCCTCATAGTGGCCTACAAACATGAATCTGCTACAAATCCCTGCAAAATACAGCCTTAGCCACAATTTGCCAACTAAGAAAAAAGGGAACAGGGAAATACTTCACTTATTTAAAATGATGAAACAAAATGGGTGACAAAGAAGGTGAATAGGTCAAAGGCCTTTTTCTAAGATGTCACCTTCACTGAAAATATTTTCCCATTCTCTTTTTCAATTAATTAAAAATAGATAGTTTCAGCCAGTCTTTCAGGCAACCCTTTCAAATCTTGTGTAACTCACTGCACAGAAGTCCAAGGCCCTAGAAAAGACTGCAATGCAGTGTTTTAGCCTATATTCCTTTGTCAACAGGGGCTTGATCCTTTTGCAGGAAAGCTGTATATAATAGTAATAAGATTAAATATTGGTCAAAGAAAAACTGACAAATGCTGTGCAGACTGCTTGCACTCCCACAGGAACTGGGAAAGACTGACAAGAAATAAACACCAATTCAATTTTCTCATGGATAGCTAATTAAGAGACTGACAGAAAATGTGGTAGCAGAGCCTGTTTCAGTTGAATCCCATATTGTGCTCGTTGACAGGAAGGCCATCCCTGGTGTCCTGGATTTCTGCAGCACACTGGTGACACCAGAATATTCAGCCCAAAGGTCACATCACAAACTGACAGCACTTTTAAAACAAAAAACCAACTCCTCTCCTATTTATCCTTCAAAATTGAGGATTACAAAATCTGAGGATAACAAAGCTTCAGGATCCAAGTACTGAAGTCAATGCATATGCTGATTTTGATCTAGCAAAATAAACAGACCTTTATCACGTGTCATAAACCATTCCTAACACACTTGTGGATGGAAAATCACTTGCTATTATTGTAAGTTATTGCTACGTTAAAAATAAAAAATATTCCTACCTGCATAAACAGTTTATGATTTCATTATCTATGTTCCTCCTGTGACCCAATTAACTTTACTAATGAGTGTGTCTCTATTCACAGATAATATCTCTAGCTATTGCAGTGTAAAATAACTGCTTAAACCCTTCCACTGGTTACCTGAACTTCTTGCCAATGCTTCTTCTGCTTCATTTAAAGTCTCTAACATGCCTTCTGTTAAGTTGGGACATTTTCCAATTACAGCGTAGCCATTCCAGATATACATCATTTCCTGGGGTCAGGGAGAAATGACAGCACCATTAATTACAGCACTGGATAAATGTAGTTGTCAAATTCTTCAGTTTATCTCTGCATGATGAAAAAGTTACAGGTTCCTTAAATAAAGTCAGTTTGTCAAAATGTATTTTCATTGCAACTTAAAACTTGTTACACTGTTTTTCAGAACAAATTAGCCCTGGAAGACACCTCAAGGGCCACTTACTGCACACAATGCAGAGGAGATTACTTGAACAGAATGCAAATACATTCTCACTTATAGCAGAAGGCAAGTACCACCAAAATAGACTTAAAACATTCACAGCACATGGCTAATTGTCCCTTCATTAAGGTCTCCTCTTGTTTTTCAGTTCTAGCCTAGCAAAGGCGGTAATACCCATAAATATCTGCAATGTACTGCTTCCACAGGAAAAGTATGAAATCTCAGGACAGCAAAACAAACCAAAAAGAAAACCAAACCCTCTAACCTTTAAGCCAAGTTTCAAACAGACAGAATTTTACATCTGAACGGTAAACTTCTTACATTCCTCAAGTTTGTTTGATGTTTCCAAGGAAAGCAACTTCTTTATTATTCAACTTTCTTAGAGTAAGTTTTATTAAAAACTATTGGCTGAATTCCTAGTTGCTATTTGGGTTCTTAGAGTATATCACCAAATGTGCCCATTGCTAATACCAATCACAAAGTGAAAAATGAAAATATTATATAGACTTACAACTGGCCTTCATGACATATTATTTAATCATAAAATCACAAAACATCCGGAGCTGGAAGGGACCCACCTGGATCGTTGAGTCCAGCCCAATAGCACCCCAATAACCCCTCCCTGTGCCTGAGAGTGTTGTCTACAAACTTCTTGAGTTCTGTCAGGCTGATGCTGTGACCATTCCTTGGGGAGCTTGTTCAGTGCCCAACAGTTGTTGGACCTTTACCTAATACCCAACCTAAACCTTCCCTGACACAGCTTTATGTCATTCCCTCAGGCCCTGATCACCAGAGAGAAGAGATCAGTGTGTGACATATTTATTCTATTTATTTACCTGACCTTATCTGTGTGTGATAATTTAAAGCATTTGGATAAAATTTCTTCTATATAGAACAACTGAATTGTGGAACTATGGCACAAAAAGCTGTCAGGCTAGAATAGCTGAAACAGCATGTTAACCCCAGTCACTGTTGCTTTCACCATCTGGTCTCTGTTGATTGGAAAACCTGTGCTGAGCTTACTGGACCTAGTGCAGATTCATTAACATGGTTTTCAAACAGAAACATTCAAACCACATTTATTCAAGCTAAATCTCTGAGCTAAGACTTGCTTGAGGACTCACTCTTTCCAGCAACTCTCCTGATAATGAAAAGAAAAATCCTGGAGATGAGATTCTGTCCCCAGTTCCACATCCATGAAGTGCTTTTATCTGTTCAGCTGCGGCACCTGCTGCCTCGGAAACGCAACTGCACAGCAGCCAAGGACACGGTGCCCGGCCTGAGAGCTCCTGGTACAGAAACCTGCTCTGTCAAAATCCCATCAGGATAGCCCAGCCAAACCCCAGGTGTGTACACTCCTTCCCCTCTGAAACCTGAAAGGCACATCAAATTAACCTAATTATTTCTCTCACTTCAGTCTTACTGGTGGAACGTGGCCCTTGGTGAATACCCATGCTCTGCTCTAACAACTATTTCAAGAGGCACGGTGTCACATACCCCTGGTGGGCTGGGGAGTGGTCTCCAAGAGACTCTCCTTGTTCTGGCATTTTCTTAAAGAGTATTTACTAATTATCCATCTCTTTCTTGAAAACACAACAGCTCAAAGCACTGCAAGTGTTAATACTGCTGCACTTGGCAAATCCCTGGACTCAAAACCCTTTTATGTTCTTTTTTATGTGTTCTTTGTGGACAGATTTTTGTTAAGTGCAATGGGTGCCTCATGCAACTGGCCACAGGGAACAGGCCAGCATTATAGGGAAAAAAAATTAAACAAAAACCCCAGCAGTCACAGTGGTTTTCTGGGGTGGCCGAAGGAGTCAGTTGTTTCATCCCAGCACCCATGAGCTGCTCTGGAGAGCACCAAACTGGAAACATTCAAGGGCACATTAAACAGCTCCTTACATGCAGTCCCCAAACCTTCCATTGTTTCCTTGACACCACCCCTCCTTGTACCTTATAGTCCTCTGTTAGCAAGTGACACGACAGAAGAGACCCAGGGCAAAGTTCCTCCAAAGGGAACCAAAAGAAAGCTGTTGGGAGCACGCTACTCTATAGCTGGAATAATGAGTTACACATGCAACACATTTCCATGTCACAAACAGCTGGCTGAGTTCCCTGTGGCTGGTGCATGCCCCAGTTTTACAGCATTCCTTGCATTCATCTGGCTTTGCTTTGGGAACATTCCAGTCTCCTGCAGAGGTTTTACCTTAGAAACACGGAAAGATACTAGTCCAATTATCTCGGGTTTATTTCTCTAAACTACAAAAATGTTGAAAAGGTGGTGTGTGTGGATAGTTCTAACTTACCAAAGGTGGGACAGGCAAAGGAACGGGGTTTGAAGAAAGATACCTTCGTGCTTTCCGAATTGCAAACTTTTCTGTGGGCAGAGATTTCCCTGCAATTTTCAGTTTCAGGCGGGGAACAATCCTGAAAGTTCAAAGGAAAACATAAGGAATTTTTCCCCTGTGAACCTCTGAGATGAAGACACTCAAACTTAAAAACAAAGAAAAAAATCAAACCAAGGAGAACTTTAAAAAGCTGTTACACACTGGTCTATTTCTACCTCGGGGAAGCTGAGCAATACATACTCACAAAAGCTGTCTTTATGCAGGGCACGTTTATCTCTAGGCTTCCTCTTTAATCAAGCAGGAGGAGAGGGACTCTTCCCCACTGAAAGATTAAATTAGATGATGCACCTGACTTATAATGGGCTCATCTCTCTTCACAGACTAAGAAAGAGGCAAACTAGCTTTTGTCTCCCCATTCTCCCAAAGACTAAAGCTATTCTCTTCATAATGGATTCCAAATTCAGTGAAATCTTTTTATAATTATTACAAAATACAGAGAAAACTTGAAAAGAGTAATGTAATCACATTTAAAAATAGATTTCATGTAAAAATTGTAAACCCTAAAGTAACCAAATTTTCTTTGCCCCAGCAAGCCTTTTTGAGCTTAAACATTACATTAACAGAGTGAGGTTATCTCACTGTGTTTATAATGCATAGACTCACTTGCACATTTAGTTGTTTCTTACTGCTCTGAGACTCAGAACCCAAGAATCAAGTTGTGCTGATGTTCCCACTAAGGAAAAACACATCTTGCAGCACAATCCATTGAAGGCTTTCACATCTTACATTCCATTCCTTCCTTTGCTAAAGGAAGCAACTGAAAAAGAATGTATTACATGGAACAGCAGTAGCCACTGTATGGCCAGGAGAAATCTGCTGTCTGAACTCAGGGTCCACTTTAGTCTAAAGGATGTTTAACTCTGCAATTTCTTACCAATCCAATGCTATTTGCACAATTCTTCAAGTCTGCACCCTGAATAATTTTGCTTCTCTTTCCTCAACACTGTGACATGAAGAGATAGTAAATTGTTGTAACCGAGTTTGCAAGTTTTACCTAAATAATTCAACTTCGCTGTCTCCAAAAGGACTGCAGTCATCTGGTCCAAACATACTGAGATAAGCAGCTTTCATGTAAATGTAAGTAGCCTGCAAATGCAATGAAGAATATCTATACAGAAAAATGAATTTACAGCATCACCTTTATTCATATAAAGCACAAAACAGCAACATAAAGGGAAGAAGTTGCTGCTTTTGCTCACAGTCTTACAAAAATTTAAGTAAGAGATAAGTATTTTAGAAAGTCAGTATAGAATATTGTTTTTAAATCATGTATGTGTTTGCTTAGTATGTATCATCTTATAGTTTAGGTCCAAATTCCAAGAACAAATCTCATGCTTGAGGAAAGTAAGTTTTTAATACTCTTAGGAACACATGTTAGGAAACCTAAGATAAGGTCATGCTCAGAGAAAAAACCTAATATTATACAGTCTGTTTCCCATCACAACTTGGTAACATATCCCAAATAGTAGGTTCTAGAAAGCAGTCACTTCCTGGAGTTCAGGAGAGCAGACTTTGGCCTCTTCAGGGATCTGTGTGGTAGAGCACCAAGAGATAAAGCCCTGGAGGGAAGAGGGGCCCGTGAAATCTGGTTAATATTCAAGGATCACCACCTCCAAGCCCAGGAGCAATGCATCCCAAAAAAAGAGGAAGTTGGGCAAAAACTCCTGGAGGCCCATGTGGGAAAAATTATCTCCTGGATAAACTCAAAGGAAAAGGATCTCCTGGACAAACTCAAGACACAAAAAGGAAACCTACAGAGGGTGAAGGGAAGGACAGGTAGCCTGGGAGGAATACAGAAAAATTGTCTGAACGGCTAGGGATCAGGTTAGGAAAACTTAAGCCCTGATGTCTGTCCAGGGATGGAAAGAGCAACAAGGAAAGACTCTTTAAGAAAAAGGAAGACTACAGAAAATGTGGGCCCTCTCTGGCAGAAAACAGGAGACAAGGTTACCCAGGGTCTGGAGAAGGCTGAGGAACTCTGACTTTTTTTCCTCAGGCTTCACCATCAAGTGCCCCAGCCACTCTGCCTAAATCACAGAAAGCAAAGGCAGAGAATGTGAGGTGAACTGCCCAGGGCAGAAGTTTGGGTTCAAGACCATCTAATAAACCTGAAGGTGCTCATGGATCCCAAGGGAACTGGTGAATGACGTTGCTAAGCCCCTGCCCATCAGACCTGTGAAGTCAAGCCAGTTCAGGAAAATTCCCACTAACTGGAATAGGGGAAACATAACCCCCATTTTTAAAAAGGCAAAAAGGGAAGAGAAAGGCAGGAAAGCTACCAGGGTTCTGGACTGAAGAGCTTCTCCCTTCCAGATGCACAGGGATAGGTGCCACTTCTAATTGTATTTATCACCCTGGAGGCACCACCGTGGCTAACCTCACTCACCAGCAGAAGAGCTTTTATCCATAGCATAATTAAAGAAATGGCAACTTGCAGCATTAATTGCAACATTTGATGACACAACCAGTCAACACACAGCATCTTTTATAAGGTGCTCTTCATCTACCAGTTGGGCCCAAAAGATTTCTGCTTGCCCACCATCTGTTCAGATTTGGATGTTTGCAATTCACATCATTCTGTAGCAGCCAGCAGGCCAGGTTTTACTTTACAGTCTGCACTTTCAAAGCTACAAAAAGTCAACTCAATTGGCTTGAAAGTTAATAGATACTATGGGGCCTCCTGCCCTCCTGTTCTGCTGAACTTACCTTTGACCAAGTGTTTTCCTTGCTCAGCAGGTCTGCATAGAAAAAAGCCATCTTCCACTGGCGCTTGTAGGTGAAGCACCACATCAGCTCCCAGTAGCACATGTGGTGAAACTGCTTCCAGTACTGCTGAGCTTCACAGCATTCCTCGTACCTATCGACTGCCTGCACACAGACATTTCCAAATACTGCCTTAGTCAGGTGTAAATGCACACACAGAGGAGCTGTAACACACACTGGGGCTCCAGGATCTGCCTGCATGGCTTCTGCAGCTTCCAAATTATCACCAGCCCAGTGTTTACCAAAATCACATCTGCTGGCTTCACACAAGAGATTCTTGGCTACACAGTCATCCTGGTGTTAGGAAGTTTACCCTGCCACAGAGCTCTCCATTCCTTAAAGTTGTGTTTCTAAGCATACTCAAAATGAATGTTTGTGTCTTGGGAAATTAGGAAATGGAAGGCAGAGGACAGATGCTCAGCTGACATTTATTGCTGCACTTCCATGGATTTCAAGGGACCTACTGCCCAGCACACCAGCTGATACTCTGTCTCAGAGTATTTTGGACATGCATTCTTCATCTTAATAATTTTTTCAAGTCTTTTATGACTCTCTGTTCACACTGAAGACAAAGGATTACCGCTGGGTCTCATTAAAGATACAATCTGCTGCAGGATGGGAAAGACAATGATAAAACTGTGTCATTAATCCTAGTGGACTACATTATCACCAGAAATTGAGAGGGGTAGCAAAATGAGGTGGAGAAACAAGTTAGTCAAAATAATTTACAAAATTCCTATTTGCAATTCAATAAACTACGAATTACATATAGGCCAAAGCCAGAGGAAGCATGAGCCAAAAAGGAAATGACATTCCTGGAGGAATTTTTCTAAAGCTTTTGAAATTTACTTTCTCAAGAGCAAAATGATTACTTACCGCATCAATATTACCCTTTAGTGTTTCTATCCTGCCTGCAAAAAACAGGAATATGGCTCCCTGTAATAAATAATAATAAAAACACGAGTATTCTATAACAGTTTTCAATCTGACCATACAGTCTTTCATTTTTGGCATGAAAACATTAAATGATCACACCAAATAAATTATGATTCATTTTACCTTTGGATAGCGTGCCAAGTAAGGCTTAAGTAGTTTTTCTGCCTCCTCAACATTTCCTTTTCCTGTCCCTAGAATGTGTAAAAATGCAAGTGATAAAAATAATTAGAAAACAAAGCAAGAAAAGAGAGCAGGAATGCAAGGTATGGATTTTCCATCCTCAGTTGGCCAACATGTTGGTTCCTCTCTCCATTAAGTAAGGCATAAATACAGGTTGGTGCTGCACTCAGGGAGCAGCACAATGAAAACATTGTGCTTCCTGACTTGAAAACTCAGGCACAGACAAACACATTTTGTAGAATGATTTAGCAGGAGATAACATGGAAGTACACATTAGCAGGAAGCTGCCACCTCCCAAACAAAATCCAATGTCAACAAAGCAATTATCACTTACTGCCATTATTTAACCTCCCCAATAATACACCTGGCTAAAACAGATTTTAGTTCTCACAACTTTCTTGGCCATCCCCAGTATCTCCCTTCTCACCTGTTAAACAAAGCTCCACCTTGAAAATTAAAACACACTCTTCAGTTATGATCATTACTATAAAATGGCCCACAAATGAGCTACATTTAATCTGGTTACAAACAATTCACCAACAAATAGGTGATGGAATCATCTTTTTCCCCTTTGTGTCCCACAAGAACGAATCAAATCCAAGAGTTATTATAAACAATCTTACCTAACACAAAGGTCATGAAAGTATGATAGCAAAGCAACAGCATGGTACACAGCACCGACCTAAAGCTGTATGATGATGCTCCTTCTTGAAGCTGCAGCAGACCATGTTCCTGTGCAAACACAGGGAGGGGGACAAGGGGTTGGAAAAGAACCAGGGCTGTGTTTTGCTGGCTTAACTTCTGCAGAGTCAGCTACAGATTGCTCACTCACCAAATTCCCTAAAAGGCACTGACAAATTCCTCAAAAGGCACTGATTGCTTACACAACAATCAAAGATAAAAATACACCTATTTATTTATCTACTGGCATGGAGTTACTGCTTAGCCTGGAAAACACCTGGTGACAGAGCAGCAACTTGGGATGTATTACATGGCTAACATAAGAAAACGAGAGACAACTTATCACCGTGATCCAAGTGCTGCTAAACAGCATTCCAGAAACAAAACACAGGGTTTTGAAAAGCAAGATAAAACCCACACACCACCATTGTACAGTGTATTCTTGTTTGCTGTGGTTCACTGCACAGAAGAGTTAAAGGAATCAAGAAAATAAAATCTGCAATGAGCAGAGCAAAAGATGTCAGGGCAAAAAGACATTTTAAAGTATGCCAAGAACAAAAAGAGCTTTGCAATGATGTTGGCCCACTACTACCAGTGGAAAAATATGATGAAAAGAAGAGCATTTCTGTTCCCTTTGGGAAGAACTAAAGCAATCAAGTATATCACTGTGTTCATAGTCAATGACAGCATGATGGATAACCAACTTTAGGGATTCAAGTTCCTGAGGCAAGAGCATTTATTAGCCCATTCTAGGACTAGTTCCATGATACCATCAGCAAGAATATAAATATGCAAATGTATCAAACAAGAGATCTGCCTACTTGTACATATGCACAGTAAGACATCCACTGTGTGCTGGGACAAAATCAGTTTAAAAGTTACTCCATCCCTGCACTGGAAGGTCACTGGAACACGATGTGTGTGACTACAAGGACACCCTTTCAAACCAGCTACACTATAAATAGGAACCCTGAGGGATGTCTATCAGAGGCACCAGGAAAGGCATCAGGGAGAGCCCTCAGAGCACAATCCCAGCACAGATTTACATCTTTACTTACATCCTTGTGGACTGAGGGGTGTTACACTGAAGCCTGTAATCATATTCTCATTTTCCTCAGACATCTATTTTTGCACCCAACTAGTGCAGTTAATTGTTTTCACATAAATACAGGGGAGGTTGTGATTTTGCTTCTGTTTGTTTTTATTTCGAAAACTCAATGTACTACATTAATTACTGCTACAAGGAAAAATATGACTCATATTTGCAGATAAATCATTATAACACCTAGTTGGGACAAAATAATGAAAATACTGACTTGCATGTCACTACAGAAAAAATTAAAAGATAGTAAAATCATTGCAGAAAATCAGTGACTTAATAGAAATGAAGTACTTAGCAAAATAAAAAAAGCTTCATTTTCGGCTGAGAGGAAAAGTTTGATTGATACAAATAAGTAACAAAATATGATATATTCAGCTTCTTCAAACTGCCCAGATGAAAACCACAAATATTTGTATTTTTAAGAAGTAGCACTTCAAGGTAGAAGTAAAACAAAACATTCTGGGGAACGAATTTTGGCAAAAAAATTTTCCAAAGTACATTTTTTTGCAATGAAAAATCTTCAGGCTTGAAATTTCACTGAGCCTTTACTGACACTAGGCCTTACAGCATTTGGTGTCTTCCATATTATATAAAAATATATATTAAATGAATGTGAATAGCACTAAGAATGATTCAAACGGACTTTGTCATATAAAATAATGTAACCTTTGTCAAGCTGATCTCAATTACATTTTAGTCTCAAAAGCATATTTGAGTGCAGCCAAACACAAAGTTATAATCTGTATGGATAAGGAATGAACCCACACCCATTTCACACAAGACTGCATCCTGGATAGCAGTAACTGGATTAAGAATATTGCCCATTCATCAGAAGAGGGCTGCAAATCTGATGCCCTTAATTCTAAATTCTTGAACTGAGTAGTTCCACAGGCATGAGGAGCTCACTGAGCAAGTTAGTTCACTCTGTGGAATGTCCACAAGCCTATCTAGTCCAGCAGAGGTATTAAATGTTGTTTACTTTTCCCTCTGCCACCTGAATATCCCAAACTTTCTGTACTAAAGTAATAACAATCAGTAGAAGACACAGCCTAAAGAAAAGAAATCTAGAAGTAGCTTTTTTTAGCGTTATAATACTTGCTTGTAAAATACACTGCAGCAAAGCTGCTTCTCCTCAAGAAAACCTCTTGCAAACTGCTTCTCTTGCAATGGGATACCCAGAAAATAGGAATATGAAGGGTGTCACTGGGAACCATGTTTTACATCCCACACTCCCTAGCTGGCCTCCTGAGGCTCCCTCTGTGCCTGGCTGAGGCAGAGCTGCTCCTCCAAGGAAGAGTTTGGCACAGCAGCGTGGATCAGGCACATGAATCACCTTTTCAAGCACCACCCTTTCTCCACAGGGAGCCTACAGGGATTAGCCAACAATCCCCATCAGCCAAGGGAGTGCCAGGAGCTGGGCAATGTGAGGCTCTCCGGGATCAGACTGAGGGTCTGGGAACCAAATCACAAGCAGCTACTTGAGCCTAAGGAGTAACTCTGCAAACACACTGCACTCACTCAGGGACTGGCACCAGTGAGTACATTATATTTAATTGTCAGGATACACCTTCTAACCATAAATGACCCATAATTATCTCCCACACCTATGTCAGAACTGATAGAAGCAATCCCAGAACACCAGGAATGAGCCTCCAAACAAAGCCTATTACAGGGCATTTTGCAACAATATAAAACAGATGTCAAGGCAGTAACTGCTCATAATTCTTCCATAAATACATTTTTGTAATTTCCCTAATTGACACTAGCACACTTCAGCTTTATTTTCACACAAAACATAAACTAGGAAGGCTATAAGAGCACAGAGCAGACATGATCTAGTGTGGTAACTCTCGGCATTCTGCGCAAGTTCCTTGTGACATCCCACAATCTAATTCCCAAGACTGCCACTACATCATATTATATCAGGATCTCATTGATCCAGTTCTTGTCCCAAGACTTTTAATGCTCTGTCATTCAGGATCCCCACGTGAGCACTGGGGATTCCCACAGCAATTGCAGGACGAACAAGGACAATGCTCAAAATCATTATCACACAACACTGAGATTGGTTCATATTTATTTCAGCTGTTACTCTCTAAAATCCATCAACTTTCCTGAAGCAAAAGTTCTTGGATGTTATTTTTAAATCATTCTTTTAATTAGGGATCTTGACAGTGAAAGAAAAGCAAGGTCATTGTTCATGTCCCATCGCCTGATCACATTGCTGCAGATTTAGCAAGGAGGATGGATACTACTAACAGCTTTACAAAGAACTGACTAATTAAGCTGATAGGGCATTTGAATGTATCCCATTAAATAATATTATATTTAAGCATCATTTAAAATTTGAAGAGACCAAAATACAATTCAAAAGAGATGCTTAGTGAGAAACTGGAATTCAATTTATTAGAAATTGACACATCAAAAATATTCTTCAGCTTTGGGAAAAATGTCCTCCCGCATTAAAAAAAAAAGTATAATTTGAAAGAAATTGGTTCTATCTGGCAGTTTTCCTGCCTTCTCATGAAATCATGCCGTCATCTGACCCCCTGACAAATTGCACTTAACATATGGTAGGCTCATGTCAAACTGTTGTACAGTTCAGCAGCACAGCATTTGTAATCACCTATAAAATAAGCACAAGAGTAAATAGTAGCCTGAGAGCGGGCAGAGGAGGCAGTGAGGAGGGTTCAGGCTTGCAGGGAGACAGAGCAAGGAGTCTCCTGCTCTCACATCACAGGTTAAACACCCAAGAGCAGATGGGACACACACTCCACCTACTGCCCAGCCAGGCTGCTGTGCTCCCCAGCACGGGGTGCCTGACACACCTCTGCCCAGGAGACACCTCTCTCAAAACTGGGCAAAACTGCACTGAATTTCACTGCCCAAATGTGGGGCCTGTGCTACTAAACACAAATAAGCCCCTGATTTGACTGCTGATGTGAGGGAAAGGAGCTTATCCAGTGCGAAGCGCACAGCTGGCACATCTCGGACTGGAAGGGAACAAACATGGCCTCAGGCTCCTTTACATATTTTCTTGATCTTATCCCCGCTACTATTTTGAGACTCCAGACTGCTTTTAAGTTGATCATGATGCCCACAGTGCCTGCAAATGGCTTAGGAAGTACTGGAGCTTTGGGCATGTCCTCATTTGCTGTTCCCCACAATATGACTCAGGGACAAGGAGAGTCTCCAGGGGCAAATGTGCTGCCTTTGAGGCAGGTTGGTATCGTGGAGGATCACACAATGCAGATTTATATCTAGTTTTAATAAACACATGACCCACACCAAAATCAAGCTGTCCTGCAGTGCACTATAGCTTTCCCAGGTAACCTGCAAACAGCTCAAGGCACTAACCACAACTCTGCTGCACAATCTGACACTCAGAGTAAGCATTTAAAGGAAACCTGCAGCATCAAACACAGGTGTATGAAAAACTCCTGGACAAATGCAGCACAAATGAACAAACTTTCCTCTCCCCCTCTGTCACTGTTTCTTTCACCCTCTAGACTCCTGTCTACTGTCTTGTTGGAAGCTTTGGAAAACCACCACTGGAAAGGACTGCACGTGCAATTGCAATTTTGCTTTTGGCTTTAGGCACCTGACTCACAAATGTTAAATCCAGAAAGACTTTTTTAGGATGCTAAAATAAATGGCCATCAATGAACTTTGGTCAACATGTTTAAAATGCTCCTTTGTATGGTGTGCAAACAACAGGGGTTTGCTCAAATTTATGGTAATCTAGATCATGCTTCAGTGAGTGATTAAGGAACTGTAATAGGAGCTGACTCATCAACACAAATAGCCCACTCACAGTCATGCAAAATCCCAGGACCAAATGAAAACTCAATTGGAGGGACAATTTCCATCTGCAGGAGTAAGCTGAGCAGTCACCAAAGTATTCTCAGAACTCTGCTGATACATGAATTGCCTTTACACTTCTAAGAGAATATTTTGCTTTAAATGCTCTGTTGAAACTGACAGGTAGAACTCTTTGATTTTTGCCTTTACTGCTGTGAAATAGCTCCTGGTCAGCTCCTGGAAATTTCTAAACTGTAATCCACACTCTGCTCCTTGCTTTTAAATAAGACATTTTATTTTCAGATATAAGATCCTTCCTGTAAACCAACAAAATGGTGACGACAGTCATTCACCTGTCATGTAAGGTTTCAGCTCTGATAAAAAAGACTTTTCTCCTTAAAACTTGTTTTGTAAATAGAAAGTATTATAAAAGACTTAAAACTTCACTTGTTCTCATGGATTTTCTAGTGCTTGCATCAGATATTTACCTTACCCAGAATTTATGAAAAATGTGACTAGTGGTTTAGGTTAAAGGGCTCATGTTCTGCATCACATTTTCTTAATCCAGGAGCCCTGCTTTGGGTGAGTCTCATGTTCTGCTGCTAGAGAGACAAGGGCAGGTACAAAGTAGCAAGGCCAAGATGCTCCCACCAGTTTAGTATCCTTTTGAAACAACATATCCATAAAGCAGTAGCACAGCTCATCCTCATCTTCATGTGAGTTTTCTGGTGCTCCATTACTGAACTTGTTTTCTTAAACATCTTGCTCAAACAACATAGGTCAAACTGGTTACTCTACAGGCAAAAAAAGCACTTACTCCCTTAGGTAGGAGAATTTAGGTGCCACACTCAAATTTCTAGTTGCTATTAAAGCAGAAATGAAATATATTTTTATTTTCCTCTGTCATGCAATAACTTGTCAGGAACATTCAGACCCCATAATGACAGTAACTACCAAGGAAGCTATATAAATATATTAAAGGCTAGAAATACACTTTTGGCTAAAGTTTTCTGAGCACAAGCCTACATCAAAAGACCAGTAACCAAAAACCTAAATATGCTGGCATCCCTGTTTTAGCCATTGCCTTTACCATGTTTCACAACTATTTCAACACTGAACAATGGTATGTCAACCTTTGAAGTGGAATAGTTCAGACAAAAATATAAAGCAAAACTGAGCTGCATGAAAGCATCAGTGCCACAGTGCACATGTGTGATACCAGAGGGTCACAGCTAATGTGAGGGAGAAGAGAGAAACTCCTGTCTCTGTTTTTTAATTTAGGAATGAGGGGAACGTACAATAAGATTTAGTTCATGTTTACCTTATTCCCAGAAAATCCAACAAACTCCAGTAATCTCAGAACCCGTGCAGGAAACATGGACAATGTCTACAGAGAAAAATATAAGAGTTATGCAGTAACCGACTTTCTGCCTTTCAGCTGCCAATTGCCTCCTACAATTTTTCCAAGCAAAAGAAATAATTAATAAAATTACTAAAATCATCTCTATATGACATTTTTCAGGGTAAATGTATACACCTGCTGTATTTTACATGCAATTTAAACAGAGCTATGTTTAATATAGGCACCTTGTGTCTCCAGGGTGCCCTACACAGCAATATGTTTACACAGCATGTGCTTAGTAACTCCAGTACTTCTTACATGTTTCAGAAATGCTATTCATACCATACAGTCCATATTTGTTCTTTTTGCAGTAAATCTGATATTTGGGCACGTCCCAGACTCATGCAAAGCAATGCAAGGAAGAGGAAGCTCCAGGGGCTTTCTGCAGGCCATCCCCTGAACAACCACATCACCCCTCACCATCTCTGTGTCAGTGTCTCCCCAGGAACCAACCTGCACCATTTGCTCACCTGCTTTTTGGCCAGAACACCAGCAACAACAGCCAACAGTGGCTGGAGCAGCACCTCAAACTTCATTCATGTACCCCACCCCTTCCAACTCCCTGCTAACAGCCTAGATCCTGATAGTTTTCCAAATAAGAGGAATTTGACAGTCACAGGCAACTGGTGCTCCTGGGCAAGGCTTCTCCTGGCCCTCACACCACGTTGTGGGCAGCAATCCCTTTATTTCTGAAGTGTCATTATCTGGTGTTCTCAGACCAGACACTGGGATCCTGCACTGTCAGAGCACACACCTATTTTTAACCACGTGGTCAGTATGATGCCAGTGGAACTTCTCAGAAATTCAAGTTAAGGTCATTTACAGGAGCTGGCAGGACACCAGCTCAGGTTAAGACTGTTGGTACATACCAGGTTAAATGCTCCAACTCCAAGTTTTACACCTCCCTCAAAATGAAGATGGTTCTCTCCTTTGACATAATGTGGGGACTGTATGAGACTGTCCAATTCCCTGGAAATGAACAAGATTCTGTTACAGTGTCAGTAAATAACATGATTAATTATAATTCAGTAAGAAAGTAATCCCATTACCTTGAACTACAGAGTAGTTTAAAAAAGGCCGATTTGTCATCTCACTCAAGTGAACAACATCTACATTTTGTTGGATTTATCAACAAATCATTTCTGTCACATTACTACCAATTAAAAACCACAGAGTCCTGGAGAGGAATTCTTGTCAAGCAGACACAGTCAATATTCAACCACATTTCAGCCTGAAAAATGTTTCAAGGATGGCTGTTGGGAGCACCACCAAACTTTGCTACTGCAAAAAGAGATGATGGGACATTGCACAAGACTTAAATTTAAATTAAATTGGAGTTGAGTTTCACTAATCCCTGGATTAAGTGCATGTTCAAAAGGATATTTTGTTTTATATAGGAAAAGACAACTGTTATAAATATTCTAAAATAGGCAGATGTATCAGAAATTACTTTCACTCATTTTTCTAACTTTTATAGGTCTCAGCTTTGCAGTGTCCCTTTATTTCCCACGTAATCCAGCTCAGTTTGAAATCAATTTGCCTCCAAGCTTTCTATAACTATGTGCTTTTTACATTAATGTTTTAGTTTATTTTGTTAATTATTAGGAGAGGAAAAACATTGTTTTAATGGAAACATTCATTTGTGTTTAGGCTGTCACGCTTTATTGATTGGCTGCTGCCAACAGACTCAGCACTATTCCCTGTAAGTGCAGTCTTATGGACCTGCATTTAGGGCCACCTTCAACCCACACAAACGTGGACCCTGTCATCTCTCTCCCTTCCAGGGGACTTCTGGAGAACCTGGACTTGATGCTGTTTTGTGTCTGCTGGACACAAGACATTCTGTGCCCACTCTGAATCAAAATTTATAATCCTAAAATAAATAAAATATTATGCATATTTAGCCTACACTTTTTACTGTGCTTCAGCTATTGGTATTAAATGCTCCAAAAAGCTGTAGCTGGTACTATAAATAAATGCCATTTCATTATGCCTAATGCCTACAAGACCTGCAAACTGTGCTATGCAGACACAATGAACAGTACATCATTTAGAACAGTTATTATTTGACATAATTTCAAGGATATAGTACTTGAAGTAGGCAAACCTTGGGAGTTAACAGAGCTAGGGGTCCACTGTCTCTACGATCCAAATCAACCATAATGTTAATGTCCTTTGGTATGCAAAGGAAAAATCTGTGTGGGGTGAGAAAATCTGTAGACATGAGGCCCATAATAAAGACTCAATAAATACAACAGTAATGAATTTATGAAGTGGATAATTTCACCAGCAGCACTTTTTACTGATAGAGTGCACCTAATGACATCATCACTCTGACTCACCTGTAGGTTTGGTAACTGTTTCGGACTTTGATGCCTCCTTTTATGAAGCTGACCATATTCTCATCCTGTTGGAATGGAAACACATTAGCAGTATGAATTTGTAAGCATTATAAAGGGCTTTTGTCTTCTTAAGCTGAATACACACCTGGAACATAACCAGCATGACACAGACAATACAAGCCTCTAAGACATAATACATGGATTTAGGATTTCCTTTCTATATTAAAATACTTTTTACTCTGTTTAGACACAGGTATTTTGTTTTAATGCTTTCTGTGATCAGTTTAGCCCTTGTCACCTTTGAAGAATCTGAATATGCATTAATGAACACAGGGACTCAGCTAATAGATGTCACCTAAGGTACATGCATTTGTGACTCTTTCAAAAAATAGCTTTCTCTCATTTGTTCTTGAGTGTGGTTAAGATGCATCTGAGCCAGGAAATGTTCACAAGCAAACTGCCTGTCTTCAAGAGTCTGCAGAATACAGTTTCATATCCTAAGAGTGAAGCAGGTTCAGTAAAATTATGCAGGATATGCTCTTTCTGGTTTGAATATTCATATATATATATATCTGAGATCCATACTAGTAAGATAACATGCTACACGATAAGCTATAACAAACTGAGAAATTACAGCAAAGTATGTGGGGGACCATTAATTAGAGGGTCTTTAGTTTCGTAACTTTTTGGAGGCACTTTCTTGCCTCACTTATGTAATCTGTCATTCTGGTGTGTTTTGATGTCTTCTGTTACTTTAAGACAGGGAGTCTACACATGTTTTAACAGAAGATACCATCACAGAAAAATCATAAGAGGGCATTGTGGAGAAAATAGCATGAATTAGATGAATTAATTAGATGTACTAACTAAGTACAGCATATTGGGTATACACATACCCAGTCATGTGTAAATGTTCAGTTATATTTTCCTTTGAATGGAAAGTGGAACAAGGAAGGAAGATGGTTTTAAAATGTTTACACTCAGAATGATACCAAGAACAGGGATAGCCAATGTGAGAATTTTTCAGCCCTTGAAAAATGCTGAGACTATCTTTTATGTGTTTTCAACTGGATTTGGTCATTTTTACTAAGTATCAAAACTAACCCACTTCAGTAGCTGTTGGAACCAAGTGCCTCTGTTTAATTTTTCAAACTAGTTCATGTGTTCATGAAAAATTAAATGCACAAGAGAACAGGAAGCAAAGAGACCTTTGCAAAAGAAGACAAGAAATTGTTTTTGTACTCTTAAATCTCATGTTTCTATAAACATTTTCATAAACAGATATCTGTGAAAAATAGTGCTTAAAACCAAGAGACATTGCTTTAAAATGCTCCTTTCCTATGGACATAACAGAGATGTTCTCAAAAGTCTTCCTTCCATAGTTTCAGTTCTCACCCAAACTGCCTCAGTGCTAGAGGCTACTCATCCCAAAGGAAAATGGAAACAGGTAGCTACACCTTGGTCATTTCAAAGTCCATCATCAGCACTCTAGAAACTACTAGAAGCTCCTCCCACTATGGGTGTTGCTACGAAGCAATAGTTGCTAGCAGAGGGACTTAGCAGATGGCTGAAAAAGGTTACACGGTTCATAAACTGTGAGCAACATAAATCAGAGCCCACCTGGCAACTCTCAAACACTATAAAACCACCACCTGCATTCCATTTCCTATCAGCACCCTTGAGCCAAGAAGCAGCAGCCTTTTTCTGACTGTGGCTTTTATTATTCCCTTGGTAGACAAAGGGGCCCACTTTCATACAGCAAGTAGAGCCAAATCAAGAAAAAAATCAGTTATTTCAACTGTGACTAACAATTAAAATTGCATGCTGGAGCCCTAGTAAGTACTGCTAATGTTGCTCCATCAAACAAATCAAGCTTCATTAGGACAGACAGATAAAACCCACAGAAGAGGGAGAGCTCCCCTTTGTTAAAGTCAGACAGCACTGTTAAGGAGAAAGCATGTGTGGAGCCTAATAGCTATGCAGACCATAATTGCTGTTCAAGAATAAACCAGTGAGAAAGCAGTCTTGGGAAAACGAACACCAGCCAGACTCAAACAAAAGTTTTGCTTGTATTCCAGCACAGTTTCAATGACCATCTCATCTTTTCTTTATTTTTTTTTAATCTGATATCCCAACACATCTTTTGAAAATTGGTGCTTGCTGCACTTACATTTCACACATCCAAAAGAGAGTGGGGAAGGGTGTCATAGGGCGCTCAGCACTATGTGTCTTGAGATAAGTATTTTTTAATAATCATGAGGGAAAATTAAAAATTCTAATATCTCATCAGATAGTTCAGATAAAATCTAGACTTAATCCAGCTGAAAGATCCATTAGGTCAAACTATAGTCTTCTACCAGCCCATTTAGGAAAAGAAACCTGTATGGTATTTTTGCCCCCAAGGGCCATGCAGGAATCCATACCTGGAGGAATGTGAGTGCTGCTCTCTGAAGTAAACATTCAGCATAACAAATTTCTGCATGGATTTCCTCTAATGTCACACAGAGAGAAGAAAACAAATCAATCAGTCAAAAAGTAATTTAAAAACACTTAGCCCATTAATGTAGGCATAAGATCACAGAGCTCAAACTGAGAACAATATTTTCCAAATTTGCTGTAGTGTTTCAGTTCTAGACTACTGATGTAATTCCAAACAGAAATGACAGGAAGTTACAGAAACTTTGTAGAAATTTTTCTAGTGCTTTCCATAAATTCCTGGATCTAGAACCTTTACAGGCATTTTAATACTTCTTTCTAGATATTTCTTTACCCAGCAATTTTTGGGAGTGCTGAGTCAGAAAGCAACAAGACCAGTGATTTTGGACTGGTTACACAGCAATGGCCAAAACACTGACATTTGGTCCAGCAAATCCAGATCAGTGATTTTGTCAGTGAATTCACAATTTGCAAGCACATATGGAGTGAACAATTCTACAGGATTCAAACTGCATTAAAAAAAAAAAAGGAAAACTTTACACAAGTGAAAGATGTTACCTTCAGTGAAGTGTTCAAGGCTTTGCCTATGCACAAGGTTGTTGATAGAATCAGCTACAGTAGATTTCTTCCTAAATCTGCAAAAAATCAGTTTGATCATTCTGAAGAAGGAGCATCAACATCAGAGAATTATATCTTTCAGCTGGCCACCCACACAGTCACTAACGTGCCTCCTGTGCCCACCAGCCCCCTGTGATCTCACCAGACACACAAACTTCAGCACAGTCCACAGAGAACTCAGTCAGCGTGGTCCTCCTGGGATCTGTCTCTTACCCTTTGTGCACAGAAATCTGTCTTGATGAAGGAGAGGGATAAGGAGGTGTTTTGATTTATTTTGTGAGTGTATGGGTGAATGTGGGTGCAAAAGTGGGAGCACAGTTGATTCAGACAGACAACTGCAGTACAACCATCACCCATGGGAACATTCTGCAGTGTTTGAACACTGTAAACAACTTCCAGATACTGCAGAACCAGGACTACAGGTAGGACAAATTCTAATTGACAAGAAAAATCAGATATTGCAGTAAACTGAAGTTTTTAAGATTAGACTGCTGAACACCCTCATTTATGTGCTGTGATCCTCTTCTGAGCAGGAGGCTGGACTAGATGACCTCCTGCTGTCCTTCCAACCTCAGTTTTCCTGTGATTTCTGTAAAATTACATTTCCTTTTGTATCCAGTAGTCTTTCAAAACTTACCCAAGAAGGAACTATTTACTGACAGAATTGCTCCAGTCTTACCTTTGACAGGTGGCTTGAGCTTCCTTCATTGTGTTCCCTGCATTCAGTATGTCCTGAGGATCAAATGTCATCATAGCTTGCATCTCCAGTATGGTGGCATAAGTCAGGGCATGATACATGCTGTCTTTAGTCCTGCAAGAAAACACAAGGTGCAAAGCACAGCTCATTTGATTGTATTATTGCTTTTGAAAAGCAAATACAAATCCAATTCTAGAAATGTATCAGCTTCGTGGGAGCAAGGGCTAAATTAACTAGAAATCGAACACAAAGGACACGCAAAATAATCAAGAAACAGTAATAGATTGAGATTTGTACAAGAAATCATATCTGCAGTTCTACATACTCTGCTAAAATGTATCAATTCTGAGCAGAGGGTAGATACTTAACAAACATAAAGCACAGGAATTAACCACATGGCTCACCATTCAGAAACAAGAGAATCACGGTGGGGTTTATTTTGGTCGGGTTTTTTTCATTATCTAATGAATGCTACAACATATGACACAAATTCAGCTGATATTCTTCTAATTTGAGACAGTTGCTCAGTACAGGCTCAAGGAGATAAGTAACACAATACTATAACCATGGCCAAAATAGAATCTCCTTGAAACAGATCTTCCCACCACAAGCATTAGAGTCTGTATAAAAAAGTACAGGTTTTTTCTCGTCTTCCTTTCTGCCAACCCTCCACCCCAATCTGTTCCGCTTAAATATTATTCTGTAGGGTTTCAGACAGTGCCACTTTGGCAGAAAGTAGAAAACTTTGGCATTAGTGCAAGGAAAACAACTATTTCCTATGTGCAGCCATTGCTGGCACCTTTCCTCTGACAGGAAAGAGTGTTTATATATTGCAGACATTTAGAGCATTCACCTGTGTCTGGTGTAATCCTCTGCAAATGAATCAAAATATCTTCAGGCATAGAGGTCTAATAAGGACAACTTGAGAAATATGTTGAAGGGCAAGCTCAGATAAATTCCTGACACAGAAACTCTATAGATCTTGCTAATCCACCCCTGACAAATAGCACGACTTAAGACAAATACTGTTAAGGAGCAACAATTGCTATTTCAATTGTTTACACTCTAGAACAGATCAGATAGCTCTATATGGCAGGGAATATTCAAAAATACTTGCAGTCAAACAAGGATATCCTTTCAAAATCTCCACCCTCAGCACACCTGTTCTCAATATGTTTACTTCAGGTGCTTCTTCATTTTCTTTTTCTTTCAAGGAGAAAGTGGTGTGCCAACAACATGCTTTGACAAAGAAAGGGCTGCATTAAGAGGAGTGTTGCTGCCAGCAGGATGAGAGAGGAGCTCCTTCCCCTCTGCACAACACTGGTGAGGCCCCACCTGGAGTGCTGTGTCCAGTTCTGGGCTCCTCAGTGCATGGACACACTCAAGAGCAGGGTGGTGAGGGTGATTAAGGGACTGGAACATCTCTCCTATGAGCAGAGGCCAAGAGAGCTGGGACTGTTCTGGCTGGAGGAGAGAAAGCTCAGGGGGTTCCTGTAATATATAGAAATACCTGAGGGGAAGAAGCAAAGAGGACAGAGCCAGGCTCTTTTCACTGGTGCCCAGGGTCAGGATCAGAGGTAATGGGCACAACATGAAGCACAGGAGGCTCTGGCTGAACATCAGGAAAACACTTTTTTTACCATCAGGGTGACCATGCAGTGGCACACATCAGCCAGAAAAGAGTAGAGTCTGTATCCTTGGAGACATTCAAAATGGCCCTTCTTGAGTATGTGACTTTCTGAGGTGCCTTCCAATCCCATCTCCTCTTATTCTGTAGGGTTTTTTTAAGGAGAAAAGCCAGACTTCAAATACACCTCAAACCATGTAATTACTCACCCCAGAAATACACTTGCCTCCCTAAGTTTTGGTATGAATTTCTACTCAAAGAAATAAATTTCTACTCTACATAAATTTTATGCTGTTTCATATGCTGAATTGAAAGAAAATCTTATGGATAATTTCAGATCATCCTACATTAATCAATGATCCAATAATTCACTGTGGTGACTTGGGCCTGGTGCTTCCCAACCCTCACACTGATGACAAAGGGCTTCTTTTCCCAACACACAGGGCACAGAGCAGGATGGCTGCACTGAAGGAATTTGCAGTGCACACCTTAAAACTTCACTGCAGTCCGTGCTCTGTAGCTGCCCTTAATTCCTACTTGCCCTCACCATCTAAACCAATTTAGCAGAAAAGCTGTTTTGGGAAATATCCTGGTGCCATAAGTGCTATAAGCCCCAGACTATGCTACCATCCATCTCATTTGCAAGCTAAGAAGAACAGACAGATAATGGAGAAATTACTTTAAAATCCAGTGGAGTTAGGACAGTTCTTTCTTGGCCTCATAGATCATGATTCTTTCAGTAAACTGATAATGTAAAGTAGAAAAAAATGAACACACTAAAATGCCAGGCTGATGAAGTGTTTCTGTTCATTAGATTATTCAGCAGCCTCACTGGGCACAGAAAAACACACTTCATCTTGTATCTACTAAACTAAAACCCTTCCAGAGGCTCAAATTCAAAGCATAGGGAAGTGACTGAAATAGTACCCTTTCAAAATTACAGAAATTTGCTTTCTAAAGCAAAGCAGATAAATATTGAATTCACTGCACTAAAAGGAAAATTGGTATTTTTCACATACATGTGGTGAAGAGGGATTTCCCTCTCCAGTAATTTGTTTCTGAAACCAAACCACCCCTTCCCTAATCAATGGTTTCATCTATTTTACTTCTAATATTTAAAGGAGATAATAATTAATGTCTATCATTAGCCAACTGGTATTTAGCAACATTCAAATTTGTTCTTTTTATTTTAGGGGTGGGGATGCTGGCAGAAATGCAACTTATCTATGCTATTTCTATTAACCATTCAATTAAAGTTGCCAGCTACATCGTGGCATTTTCCCAGGACATTTAAGGCTTGGGTTTCTTATGGATGGATGCAGAATGAAACTTGCTATCTTTTTACTTTTCTTCTTTTGATTCCTCAGCAGCAATTTCCTCAGGACATTGTTGGAGTTAACAAGCCTGTATGACATAAATGCAACTAATATTGCGATTAATGACTTATCCCAGTAGTTGGTATCACATGACTGAATAAGAGGATTATAAGAAATATCTTTAGGCACTTATGGAGTTCTGCCACATGACTCTTCTCCAACTATGGTGCAATCATTATAACCTTGCAGCACTGCCCCTTCTTGGAGCTGTTGGAGAACACTCTTATTCCTGCTCTAAAACAAGTGCTTAAGTGAGAACAGTCACAGCTTTCCAGCTGAAGTATGAAAATCAAAAAGCTTGGCTTGGTTTGACCTCAGAATTAACCCAGGGCTAGTAATCTTTTGTGAAAACTAGCACTCAAAATCTTTTCTGTAGATCCTTTAAAGTAATCCAGCAGACAGGACATGCATTCCTAAATTACAGAAACCTCAGGTTCAAGTCCATATGTTGATTTAGTATCAAGATGCTTCCAACACTTAAAACAAATCCAGCAGCACAGAGTGAGAAACACCCTCCACAGAGCAGTCAACAGTCTGTTCATCCAGGACTCAAGAGTGAGAGATCAATGCTCAAATCAAACCTGCATCAGGACAATGTGGTCACAAGGGGTCTGAAGGCTTTCCTCATCTTTGATCCCAGGTTCCACCCAATGTCTGAACAACCCACTAGACCCATGGCAGAGGCTTTCAAAGAAATGCTCAAATTTGATGAACCGATATTTTCTGATAAAAATCCTTTTCCTGCAAGACTCCCCAGTAGCAATAAATCAACAACCAGCAATGACCTCTCCAGTTAGCCACCACCACAGCTCCCTTGCTACCACAAGCCACCAGGATGGCCCAAGACAAAAAAGCTGTGTTTCAACAAGAGGATCCTTGAGCCTTTTTAACCAAAGCCATTTTCCAATGGCTTCAAAATTCAGAATCCGTTGAGCTCTTCCAGCAAAGAAGTAAAACCAACAATTTAGTTAAGTTTTGGTTGCAATTAATTTATTTACAAAGACTATAAAATTTGTGTTCTTCCAGACCTCAGGCATAAAAAGATAAACCTTCTAGAAATAACCTTGCTCTTGTTCATGACATTCTTTACAATAAATAGCTAACCCAAGCTTTGAGCAACATATTTATCCAAGCGCTGTCTAGAGCCTCACTCTACCTGGATGTGCTTCCCCCTATTCTTTCACCACTCTCCATTTGACAATCACACCTAATCTTTGGGAGATCAGCTCCCAGGGAAAGCTTTCAAAGTACAGTCATCCTAGAATTAATATTCCACCAAAAAACACCAAGTGCTTTTTGGAGTCTATTTTCAAAATAAAGTCAACTGCCTGGAATGAATCATTGTCTTATTATTCCTTTAATATTGCAAGCAGCAACACACGTGGTACACCTCATCCAATGGGCCAGATAATTCTGTCATTAATTTATCTTATTTACCATTTCCCAACAGATCTGATATCAGCAAGCTATCAGGTGATTATGTCATGTTTTCCTTCAGGATAATTATTAAAATATTAAGCATTTATCTTGGGAAGGGAAGGGGACATCTCACCAGAATAAACCCTTAATTTATTATTGTCTGTTTGTAATTACATGAGGGCTAAAATCCAGTCAGCATTTAATGGATTTACTGTATGTTTCAGGGCTGAGAAGGAAGATGAGATTTTTTTTCCCTGCTCCAGTGACTGGACAGTTTCAGTGTTATTCATGTTAACACATTACATAATGGAAATCACTGTTGTGATTGGTGACTGAAGTTTGGGAATTTCTTAAGAGTTCTTAGATGGAGTATAAGTACTCCATATAAAACATAAATTTAATTAAACTTACTGCAGAAAGCACAACATAATCAGAACCCACTATTGTACAATGATTGTTAATGATAATGAAAACTGACTCTAAAAGCTAAAAGGTAGTTCAGGAAACAAGAAAAGTTAAGTAACATGAGGCAAAAACACCAGATGTATTTTTTCTATGAAATGAAATCTTTATAATGGATTCGCTTTTCTTTGTGATGGATTTGCTTTTCTAACAGGAAAAAAAGAGCTTTACCTCAACACAAGTCTAGACACCATCCTCAGATATTTATTTTTAAGCTGCTTGGAAAGTTCTTCTGATTTTAAGCCTCACACATTGTGCCAAATCTACTGTCAATTTCACATGGTACAAATTAGTTGAAAACATACTTATTGTGGAAGCCAAACCTGAGTAATTTAGTGAATCTGCACTAATGTAACACAGAGCAGAGTGTCTCCTACACCAGAAGTGTTAAAGCCGCAAAAATCTAAGATATCCAATTCTTCACAAGCATGTAAAAACTGAAAAGTATTTCTCTAAACAGTGATAGTATGTTTATGGACTGTGAAAACTAATTTCAAATCTCAGCACACCAAAAGGGAACAGTGAGGGGTGGCTCTGAAAGAAAATACTCAGTACTACCACATGTGCCCACTCCACAACTCCTCTCATTCCTAAAGAGATGGAGTGTGTCCATAATGGATTTCATCTGTGAGGAAATTCAGCATCCCATTTCTTCATTGCACTCACAAAGACCATAAGTCTCTATTTCCCTTACTGCCAAAGGCAATAGGAATAAGGGCCTCTTCATAACAACAGGCTAACATGAAAAATTAGTTTCAAAATGGTTTTGCAGTGGAATAGAGTCAGGTACAAAAACAGAGTATCAGCTCATGAAATATGTTCTGCAGAGCCCAACAAAAGCTGAATGAAAACCATATGCAACAGAAGAAAAATGGATTTACAGAAAAAAAACCAACCCATAGCCTCACTTGCTTTTGCAGTGTTTTGGAAACCTGCTGCAATAAAATATCCCCTCATTTTATGCTAAGCACTGAGTGAGCCTTCCCAGATGGGCACAGGGGCTTTACTGTCAGGATTTAATGAAAACACAGTTATTCTTCTTACCATTTTTATTATATCTTCTGATGATATATAAACACTAAACAACTTTGCTGTGAATAAACTCAGGATTATTAATACAGCTGATGCTACAATTTATCATTAATGTCTTTCTCAGAGTGCACTTACATGGCTAAGCTACAGATTCTGGCATCAAATATGAGGCTGATACCTCAGCAAAGGAGATATGTAGTATTCACTGTCGGTACCCCTAATGCATATTGAATACACACTATGGATTTTACTTGTTTCGTATTCCAGTGTCCTAAAAGAAGGCATGATGCAATTTGCTGGTGGCTCAAAAATAAATGGAGCAAATTGGGTGGGTGGGGGAGAAATTTAAATTAACCACAGACTTCAACAAGCCAAGAACACAGGTAACTTCAGGACAGGGTATGACAGATCACAGAAATTGTAAAGACACAACAATTTTTAGGAACTATTTCCTGACCTCACTGCTTGCAGCTGGGCCAGTCATTACAAGTTGAGTTGCAACATAATTAGGAAACAGAGTGCATGACCACAACACTGAATTGCAAAATAAGCTGTGAGAAAGTTTCTGCAAGTGGTTACAACAAAGAAAGGGTTTATACCTAATGTTTCTCAAATCTTCAATTCATGGTCAGTTGCTCATTTAGACACATAACTATAATTATTCAGATTCTCACAGTGTGCAGATAAATATGGGAAAGAAGACAAAAATAAAATGTGACAGAAGATGGTTTTTACTCTTCCAGGAGGAAGACTCTCACATACTGCATTACAGCTGAGGACATCAATATTATAATTTTAGAAGATAAATAAGTGCTTTACACTTGTGTGAGTAAATAACAAGATTTTATTTACTCACACAAGTGTAAAGCACTTACCTGTCTTCCCCAAAACTCAACACATTAACTTACCACTCCCTTCTGAACCAGAACCATACAGACTTATCAACTCTTAAGAGAGAACCAGCTGTCTGGTCAAAATCTCCTGAGAGATGGTGAAGCAAAGAAAAATAAGCAGAGAAAAAGTAGGAAATCTTATCAACTTACTTTGCTTGTAGAGAAGCCAAAGCGTCTGAGAACTTGTTGTTAAGAAATAAATCCAGAGCTGCCATACATTCACGCAGTGCCACGTTGAGGTCTGACGTAGATGACCTGCCAGAAGAGATAATGAACTCAGCACATCTGTTCTCCTTCTACCAGTGCATTAGTGCTGCATTTGAATCCCCCTTCCTCAATTCCAGATTTATTCCCTTGCATAACCTGCTATTTTATCTTTAGTGATTGCAAAAAGTGGAAGTGACTCCTATTATGTTTTTGATTTGGGTTTTTGGGGTTTTTTTTTAACTGTGCTTTCATCAAATAACAGGTGAAAAGCAACTGAAGTCTTTCATTTTCTGAAAGCAAAAAGAAACTGCACATACTTTATGTAAGAACCTGGACATGCAGGATTTGCCATGTGGGAGCACAGCAATTTGATGAGCTCAGGTACCAGGAACACAGAAGCACTGGGTGACATGCACATCTCATTGTAGGGCTGCCAGACTCCAGCTGGTGACATCACGATCATGTTATCACTTTAAGGATAAGACATTGTCAATCTGCATCAGAATATTACACCAACTGCTGCTGGAACATCTGCCTTCATTCAGCTCATGTTCAGAGTGGTGCCTGAGCAACAAACCTTTACCCACTCACAGGGGGGTTAAAATTTCCCATTGTGCATGTTCACGGGAACATCACTGTCCCTAAGAAGTGCTACTGCACTCAAAAAAACCTACTGCAGTATATCCAAGTCAGAAGACTCTCAGTAACTTTGGCTGTACTTTTCTCCTTTACAACATTCAGATGTCAGCCTGACCTGTCACAAGGCTTCTCAGCTGATCTTTATGTTACTGGCTACAGGATAATACAGACCAGCTGAGTTAGTTTGGCCCAAGTTCATCACCACCAGAACTGCTGGACAAAAAAAAAAAATCCACAAAAGAAACAATAAAGCCTTGCACTAATGAAGTTAAGGTCACCTAGCCACTGTTAGGACAGTTGAAACATCTGCATCTAATGATCAAAGAGCTACACTGCACTAACATATTGTATACAAGCATGTACAAAACATCCTCCAACAAAATACAAACAAATCCTCACCATGTTCCTGATTCTGATCAGCTCCAACTAATGTGATCTATCTTGTGACTTAGAAACTGTGTTAGTTCCTTAAAAAGTGGCACAACACAGAATGCTGGAAGGAAAACCAGAAAGCAAAGTCCTGATAACATCTTAAAGAAAAGGCAGGGGAGCATAGCACAAGCAGATAGCATCAGTAATAACCACCCACTGCAGCAGTGGTTTGGTTTTGGTTTCAGGAATAATGACTGCAAAGAAATAAAGAGTATAATTATATATACAAAAAGCAGGACTTTAAATTTGAGAGAAACATTACATGACACTGTTCCTAGTGGCTTTGTCATCACAGCTTCAGATACACTGCAAATCCTTTTGCACCCAAGACACTCTGTAAGTGCTTCGCAAGCATTGCTTAACCAAGTTTTGGCATCCGTCTCATACAAAATGCAATATCATGTCTGCCTATTCTGAGCTATTTTGAGCCCTGCTTAATAATTAAAACTTGGTCAATTATTGCTTATTGTATTAAAACTCCTACCTTTCTGTTTTTAAATCTGTGTCCCTGAACTAAGCAACATATTTAACAAGAATAAAGCGCATCTTCACCTGTTTTAAAATATTTAGACTACTATCATTTTATCTGGGTTTTTTGTTTGTTTCCTGTCATGCAGGAGAATTACCCCATTCAATACAAATAAACCTTTTCAAAATGCTCCTTTGAAACAGAAAGATGACAAAGAATAAAACCACTGCTGAAGCTCAAAGCAGAAACGAGATACTATAATTACTTGGCATCTTTTCTGGAATAACAATTAATGACACAGTGCTACCCACAGCAGCAGCAGAAACACAAGCTGCACATTTCCCTCACACTCCAAGGAAACCTGCCACAGGATGTAGCTCCCAAGTCAAGGGCTTAAGACCTGGGCAAAATACACACCTCACATAAATGCTACAAACCATCACTTGTCACTGTTAATAATAGGGCAGAAATACTTTAAATTCGAGGGTGCTCAGCATTTTAGCAAACTGATTAGTCATGCTTCAGTGGGCTGCAGATTCCCTCCTGCTTCCAACAGCAGGATCAGAACTGCCTCTAAGCCAAATGCAAAATGCTGCCGCTACTCACCTCTCTGCTGAGTCTCCTGCGTGTTCTGACATAGTCATTGTAAGCCCACTCAGCTTTTAGGCTCGAACACCAGCAGCACCCGGTGCTCCTGAGCCAGCCGCGAGCGACAGCCCCGGTGGGAGCGCAGGGCAGCGCCTGCCTGCGGCACCACCCTCAGCGATTGGACACTGCCACGGGAACAGGAGCATCGCTAATTCACCGGCCACATCCTACAAACCAGCCGTTTGGGAGCCAGTCCGTGGCACAGCGGGTTCGTGTGCCACTGGATCCAAATACAGCTGGATGGCTCTCCTGTAGGAGGGGCTGGCGGCTGCCAGCCTATCTCCATCTACAGACCTGTCTGGAACGAGCAGCCGCATCGGCCACCTTTCCTTCTGCCCAGACCAGGCAGAAGCCAAATACCCTTGTAATTACAGACCTGAAACAATCGGAATTACAGCGTGTGGCAGTGGCCCACATCAGAAACCTGCGAACCAGAACGGAGAGCCAAAGGAGAGCAGATGACAGGCGGAACTCAGGCAGTAATTGCTGCGAACGTGAGAACCACACAGGCGAGAGACACAAGCAAGTGCTTCTTCCCAGCAAGGATTCTCCACAAAACAGGCTCCAATCCAGCAGCCAAACTGCTGCTTTTTGCTAGTTCCTGTACCTTTGGGAGGAACTGAGACTTTACACGCTCTTTGTAACAATCTCTCTTTAATGCCATGGAAAATGAGGCGAGTTGGCACTAACAATTTAATCAGTGGAGTGAGCTCATCTGGCTGATTTTGCCCGAAATGAGAGAGTGAATTCCCCTGAACTGCTTTGCTGGCACATCAGCTGTACCAGCCCTGTACACAACTACAAGCAGCATTACCAGTCCTTCCACTCATTACGAGAGCTGGACTGTGGAAGTTCATCAGCCACAATCTACTTACATAAATTATTTTCTCCAAGAGCATCCAATGTCAGAAATTATCTGTTTGCTATATGACCCAAAGCAGTACCAATAATGAAGACATACACTGCAGAAGGAAGACCCAAAAATGATAAACCAGCAAAGGACAATTCCAGGAAGATACTCTGAATCCATTAACATACCTGATTAAATCTCTTGCTGGTTTTATGGCATCCTGTACAGGAAAACCTGTGCTGCATTTGGTACAAAAATTACTGTAATAGATCCACAGGCTGCCCCAATAATGGCTCCATTACATGTCCCTAACAGCATTGTGTACCTGGGCCACAGCAGGAGATAAAAGACATTACTGGGTTTTTTTTCCCCCTAGTTGGGAATAACTACTGGTTACAACTTAAAATTAACTGGCTGCTTCCATGGCAGGATCATGGGTTACTCTGAAAAGGTTTTTCATCATTCTCACTAGCTGTTTGTACAATTTCTAATTAATTCTGTGTTCTCCAAACAGTCCTTAAAGCCCTTTATGGTGAAGGCTTTGGCTGTCTCTGCCAAGTTCTTCAAGACTTGATTTGGCAGGTTTTTATTTGAATACCACTCCTCTAGACACAATTATATGCTCAGACAACCTTCAGTATGCAACTTCTCCTTCCCCAGATATATGTATGTTTTCTTTCAACTAAAGAAAACAAATGTAAAAAACTCAGATCTCAAATATTTCCACATTTAGGCCACTTGCCTGCTTGTTTTACAAGGTTCTTTCCTTTTTTGCTTTTGGGCAGCAGGTTTTGCAAGGACAGTCATATGGTTCTCCTTGTGGTTTTGCTATTTATGAAATCGTTGTTCTCTGCCCCAGGGACCATGAGTGGGGTTGCTTCACAAATCACAACCACAGTATATCTGGGGAGCTGCAGTAAGAACTGCTCTCCTGACTCCACTGCATCCCCATTGGCTCTAGTTGGAAACACAATTCCTTAGAATATCCCAGGCAATGGCCCTTTTACTTGAGCACTAGATCCTTTCTATGCCAACAGCAGTATCAAACAAAATGAATAAGCAAAAATCAGCAAAACTAAAATCTGGAATATTAATGAACAGTAAAGCATCTTAAAAAATAATTATGTTTTTCATGGTCAAAAGGAAAGAGACACACAGTCTCCTTTGAGACTGTTTTTGAGCATGGGAGTTACCATATTTTTATATTCATAATTTTATTTCACTGTGTGCATGATGTTGACTGGTTTCTTACTATGAGTTTGCAGTGCCTAAGCTTTGTGATTTGTCACTGGGTTTTACAGATTTCTTCAATAAAAAAGCATCTTTAACCTTATACTGCGCAAAATGCTAAAATACTCAACCTCAGTAATTATCAGAACTTTACAAAAAAAAGGTAGGTCTGAGGTTTGTGCCTTTGTGGCAATGCTTTTAATAGTAATTCAAGAGCTCCTTCAGTACTGTGAAACATTAAAAGCAAGTTAAATCAGTCATAGCCTAAAATATGGATGCATTTCTCTGCCAAACATACCTTATCTGCATAAGTCAGCTGAGGTTGCGTGCACGGGTAACTTCATTTGGAGGAGGAGAATAAAATACAAAGAATCAGACACCATTTAAGCTTCACCAGTGCTAACACTTGAACCATTCACAGGTGTGAGGAGCCTCCCAAAGCACATTTCAAAGGTCTCAGTTTCAGCGTTAAGGAAACTTCCCTGTGTGACCATCCAGGAGCCACTGGCAGTCACACTCCCATCACCCGAGCTGGGACCAAAGCCCCTTCACAGCTGCACATCCCACACTCACAGTGACACAGGCTCGACCTCAGGTTTCCCATAACGGAGTCTCAGATGTCCCAATCCTTAAAATTATTTCATCTTGGTGCAATAACAAAATAACAGCTCGAGCTGGTGCCTCCGAGGAGGGACTCTGAACAAAGGAACTCCTGGGCTTTTATCCCCTCACAGTCTAAATAGGAAATAGTCTGGGGGTCTTCAGCCCCTGCTGTGTCCCTCCCTGTGTCCTTTGTTGTGCAAAGGGTCAGCAGTTCACATCCTATGGTATCTTCACTGACACCAGGATGCCCACTGCCTGTTTTCAAAAAGATAAAGAAATATGGAAATTCTTGCCATGACATCATTTTCTGTTCTCCTAATGCTGGATAATCACAGGACATAAGGAGATATCAGGGTACACCTGGGGTTATTTCCTTTAGCCTTTTTCAGTTCTCCAGGTCATTCCTAAATCCACTACTGCTTTTCTAAATAGTTGACTTCTTTGAGCAACACTGCATTACAAGTTGTGAGCCTGAAAAAAATCTCACCATTCAAAGAAAACAAAAAGCACATCACTTGGGAAGAATTCTTTTCTTCTGCAAGCATTTCCAAACCCACATGAGATCAGAAATAATCTTGGATGGAAAGAACTAATAAGCAGTTCTCACAATTATTTGTTACTATTCAGTTTTCAGACAATACAGAAATATCTCCATAATTCAAAAGCAAATAAGCTAATGCAAGAAAATTAATTCTCCCACATCCCTTCCTGTTCTATGTGCCAAGCTGTTAATAGTTCAGCATTTATCTTTCTGTGTTCTTGAACACTTTTCTGGCCCATGTCTAGGACTCCTCAGTGCTGCAGAAATGCCATTACTTCAACAACAAAGCAACTGGAAAGGTTTCAATATTCGTGTTCTCCAAATATTCTGCATCGAGACACAACAGTGATACAATTCTGGAATTCAGGATATCATAGTATTTCAAGCTGTACATGGAGTATGACACCATTTATTTTTGAGGTTAATTCAGCTCACAAACCACTGAGTTACTGATGCCTCAACAATGTCAAAGGTCTTTCAAAAAGCTCTTCTGTTCCAGCAAAGGCTCACAAATCAAAGGGATGTGGCAAAGCTGTCCAGTGAGCAGCACAAAGACCAGGGAACTGGCAGACTCATCTTCTGCCCTTGGTCCCACCATGTTTAACTTGGACCAAGCAGGATCTAGTTTGCATTTGGCTCACAGTTCTCATCCTGTATTTGAATGGGCAAACAATGCAATAAATTCATTAAGATAGGTTTGTTCAGACAAATAAAATGTACTGGTGTCATTTTACTGTTCCCTTTCCTTGTTGTGCTGCCATGACTGCTCAGAGGGCGAAATGAACCACTGTGGGTGAGCATTCCCAGTCAGCAGAACTGCCTGCATCAGACAGAAGGAAAACATACATAAAGACACACAACCCAGTCTGGCATGTTACAAAAATAAGCCCTGCAAAAATAAATCCTGTAACAGCACTGATCTATTGGAATGTACAAAGAAAAAGTTACCTCACACAGGATCAACACTGAAATAAAACAAATATATTCAGCATTACAGAAATTAACAGGATTGCTGCAATTAGGAGTAAATTTTCATCATAAATCAGACCACAGTAATATTTAGCAAGCTTTAATAGGTCTTCTTTTTTAATTCAGATTATCTACAATCTTTGTCACTTTGAAGGTCATGTGTGATTGATGTAATTCCTTTTGGGGGTTTTAAGGGTCTTTAGACAACCTTATAATACCCACTTGCTCTTTTTTCCAAGTCCTCTGACTTTTCAGTTTTACTGCCTCTGGTCCACCTACACTTCTGACATTATTACTCAATTTTTAAAGGTCTAAATCTCACCTCACTAAAATTAATGAGAAAAAAAATCAGCAAGAGCTGCACTAGACCACTATCATGCAATGGTATTGAGCCCATTTAGGTAGCCAGCAAACAAACAAACAAACAAAGCATGAAGCAAAATGCAAACTCACTCTGCCATGTTCATGGTAAGAAGCCAGAGAAAATCTGTGAGATTTGTTTTTCCTAAGGACTGCAAGGTCAGGGTAGAGATCTGTATTACTTGTGAAATCAGACTCAGTGAGAATTTAGGGAGGGATGTCAGGCAATTCCCCTTTTTGGCTGGATTCTGCACTTCCCAGCAGTGATAAAGGCTGGGCAGGTAACAAGAGTTACCTGGGCATGTCTGGTTTGTACTTGTTTATGCTGACTTCACGTCTTTCAGACTTCAGTGTGGTGACCAACACAGAACGGATGAAATACACATTCTGGCCCCAAAAACCATTTTCCTGCAGTTCTTCATGTGAGTTGAAATGTTTCTTTGTTTGGTTTTATTTCATTTAGTTCGGTTTGGGGTTTTTGTTTGGTGGTTTTTCATTAAATCTAAGCAAAGCATTTTCAAAATAAATTACTCTGTAACATATTTTGTTGCAACTTAAAAAAATAATCATGCTTTTGTTATCATTCCACTGCTGAACAGTATCTTGGGCTCCCATAAAAATAATATATAGGAATGACACAAAATACTTGAACAAATAGGGGATTGTTGCTTTGCCTTTAATAATTGCTTTCATGACATTCCAGATTATGTTTCCCTGAGAGCTTCCAACAGCCTGACTTTATTCTTCAGAAGTCATCTGCAAAGAATACTTCACAGTACCTTGACCAATAACAATGCCACTTCCTCTCCAATTAAATAAAAATTCAAGCATGGCACTTCAATACACCTTTACAGCACTCTTGAACCTGCCCACTCAATCAATACTCAAGAACAGGAAAAGAAGTACCAGTAGAAAGTTGTCCTGGCACTCAGCACTGCCAAAGCCATTTTGAAGAGTTATTCTTTGGCACAGTGGCTTCAAGAAGAAAATAGTTATTATTCTCTCCATTTCAGAGTGCAAAAGCAACTAAGCAAACTACCTGAGGAGAAAAAACAAACGAAAACCAAAAGAAGTGAGGCTGATGTTGAACTTGGATTCAGTTAATCTGGGATCCTTCTTTCAGTTTTTCCCTTTGCAACAGGAAAGAAGGATTGGTAAAAAGTAAAAGCTTTAATGCATATGCAGTGAGAAGATTTCATCAGTTCAGGATGGCAATTTTAGTTAGAAAGAAATGTAAAATGACATCCAAGTTCAGTACTGCATTCTGATTGATATAATCTGAGGCTCTAGCCATTGAGTCAAGTATATCTGAATGACCATCCTGAGACTTTCTTCTGACAGTTGCTTTTTCACAACAGGTGACTGAGTTTTATTATCAAGTTGAAGACAACAGCTGAAAATCTCTAAAATGGGAGGTCCTTTTTCATCACCCCTACTCAAATATTTGTTTACTTTTCAGTTCCAATCATTCCACTAGACCGTTTTTCCTCCAACTATGATCTGATAATCTATTCCCAAAACATACATGATACCTAAAGAAACCACAACTTCAGATCTGTGGAAACACTGTCTGGGAGCTTCATCGGGGTTTTAAAGGTGTGATTTAAGTAAAATGTGACTACAATAAGGAAATAGTAATCTTTTCCCACATAGTAGCCAAAATCCTGATACATGCTTTTCAACACTTCGTAGCACAGTACTGGAAACATCTGAATCCCTTTAGATCCCAGTGCAGTGTTTCCCTGGAATGGGAGAGCTGGTTCCAGCAGATGGAGCTCCAGAAAGGCGATGAGGAGCCAGCACCAAGTGCTCCAGCAGCTTCATTAACACGGACTTTAGGGACAACCTGGCAAAATTCACCCAGCTCCTTCCTGCTTCTAAATATTTTTGCACACATTGTTCCCCACGGTCAGAACTTCCTGGAGCACAATGCAACCACAGTCCCTCAGCCTGCTGCTATTGTCAGTGCAAACACAGCACCTGGAGGTCATTTCATGGTATCATTTAACATCATTATTACAAACACAGCCCAACTTTCCAGCCTGGAGTTAAAAAATATTTTTTAAATTGCTGGACCATCCGTTAAAGAATTATCAAGACAGAGCATGGCAACAAAATTATATAAAGCTCTTAAAAAATCACAGAATCATAGAATTCACAAGGCTGGAAAGGACCTTGAACATTATCTCATTCCAAACTCATGCTGTGGGCAGACACACCTTCCACTACACAAAGTTGCTCAGAGTCCCATCCAACACATTTAGTGGCCTTGAGTACTTCCAGGTATGGGTTATATATATAAATACTAATAGACAGGACATTTTTGATCATTAGCAAGTCCAGCATGATAGATTTTTAATTCCCACAGGACTTTGTTGCTTTAAATGCCACTAGATCACCTCCTTTGGTCTCTGTAATAACTCTAGCATTAATATCAATGCCACCAAAAAAGAGCACTATTGTACAGCCTATATAATCTAAAGTTCAGGAAATGGTTTTTTCCATCGTGGTTCCTTCAGCAGAAATAAAGTCTCAGGTAAATGTTTACTGTTTTCAACTTTAAGATAAAGGGAAAGTGTGCAGCCAGAGAGAGAGAGCAGACTACTGCTCCAAACACTTGATGAAGAACCGTGAACAGAACCATCACCACTCTTCTAAGCAGTAAACTTCAACAACTGCACTCTTAAAAGCTTCTACTCCTGCACAGATTATAAAGCAGGTTGTTCTAAATGTCTTATGTCAAATACAGAATCCACAAGCCAACCTCTAACGCAGCCATGTCTAAAATTTAACATGCCGTCATCCTGGGAGAAGAATGCTATTTGCAGACTGATTCAGCTTTTGAAGAAACAACTCTCTCACACGCACACAATGGAAGTTTATGTACTTTAGGGGCAGTAAGAATGCACACCTGGAATGGAGAAAGTTATCCACCTGCAGCTTGCTCTTGAGGGTGAGCAAGAAGGTTTTGGGTTACAGAGCAACGAACGTCAGCGTTGCGCTGTCAAGGTGTGTTGCAAGCTGCACAAACAGGAGCTCAAGCTGGTCTGGTCTTCCACGCTCTTCCACAGACAAGACACGCTCTTCAGCAACCCTTTGAAGCCCAAAGGCAATTTACATGTAACCACCGAAAGGCTGCTGCGCAGGTATGTAATTAGCTCAAGCTAATGCTCTTGTCTAAGAAAAAAGAAAACCCCCTCACAAAGTGCAAGAACCAGTTTGTGCCCGCGCAGTGGCCGCGCTGGGGTGGCTCAGCCGGCACAGGAGGGCACAGCCCCTGCCCACAGCTGGGTCAGGCCGGTGGCCAGAGCGGTCCGCGGGGTGGCCCGGTCCCGGCCTGGGCGGCCCCGGCCTGGGCAGCCCTTGCCCAGGGGCCGCAGGCGGCTCCGGCCCCAGCCCCGAGCGCCGGTCGGGGCCAGCCCGGGAGCCCGAACTGCCCTCAGGGGCTGCAGCGCCCGGCGGGCGGCTCGCCCGGAGCCCCACCGCCCTCACACCGTCCCGCGGCCGGAATCTCCGCTCCGGACGGCGCCGCGACGAGCGCTCCCGGCCCCTCCTCCCGCCCGGGACAGAGCATCCCCAGAGCCCGGCGGAGGCGGCGCTGCCCCCGGCGACCCCCGGCCCGCCCCAGCCGCGTACCGGGCGCCGGCGCTGCCAGCCGGGCGGGCGTCCATGGAGGCGTCGCGACGGGCAGCGGCTGAGGGGAGAGCGGGAGGGCGACGGGCACGGCTGGCGCTGCTGCTGGCGCTGCTGCTCCCCGGCGGCCGCCGCAGCCACCTCGCATGGTTTGTGTGGAGCGGCGGCAGCCGGAGCCTCGGCGCATGTTCGGGCAGGGCCGGGCCGGGCCGGGCCGGGCGGAGGGGCCGCCCCCGCAGGTGAGCGGCTGCGGCAGCGCCCGCCCTCCGCCGGCGGTGGGGATGGGAATGGGATGGGACGGGGTGGAATGGGATGGTGCCCGGGGTTACGGTCCCACCGCAGCGCTCGGGCGGGACCCGGGCGTGTCGCTCCGCACCGGCGCCGAAGGCTCCGGGAAGGGCCGACAGGAGCGCGGGCATCGCTTCTGTGTGCTGGAATTAGAATCATGAATTTCTCTCGAGAAAAAACACGAGGAAAACATAATTCACGTTTCGCCAAGTTTTCAATTAGCTGCGCTCTGCACCTGCATCCAGGGCAGGGTTTGCCAGGGTGCAGCCGTCAACCCCCAAGCCCAGGGATCAGGGAGTTCTACCACAGGAGTAACACCCCACAGAGCTCACACCTCAGAGGGAGCAGGTTATGACCAAATCACATAAACAAATAATTAGATCTAACTAATTAAATTCTTTAATCTGTTCATTAACATAAAATTCATAACCAAAATGAATATTTACAATTTTAACTTGCCTCTTCCATTGAAGAAAACCAAACCCATTGAAATTGCTAATAGAATATGCAATGCTGAAAAACAATTGCATTACTTTGGCCATTATCTATATTATAATCGTATCGATCACAGAAGAGATTAACAAAAGAAAGGAGCCTGTGGAAGGAAACTAACAAGGCAAAGGAAGGCAAAGGTACACACGGCCGAGGGAGGGGCAGGACAAACAGAAGGACTGGGTTGACACAAAGAAACAATGGGCACATTAACGGGAACAGTGGGTGTATAAGGTTAAAAAAAGAAAGAATTTAATAGCTGCACACCGACAATGTGGCTCGTGACGTGAGGAACAAGGGGTGGGTGGCAGGACGGGCTCACGCTCCAGCGCTCGGGGTGCAGCTGCTCCGAGAGAAGAGCCAGACATCCAACGACAGAAGGATGATTCCCTCTTCTGACACCAGCCAAGAAGTCATGATTGTCTCCACTAAATCAAACATTTTAGCTCAGTGAGGGATAGCAAAAAGAGTTGTGACAAGCACCTTCCCGTGCTTTCTTTCCCAAAAGAGCTATTTTGGTACAAATGCAAACCCACGTTTTCCAGCATAAAATACTTGTTTACATACATTCCATTTTCTGAACTGTGAGGCTCATACATTCCAGCTCACAGCATCCACAATGAAGCCAGACTTCCTGTGGAGTTTTGCACTTCAGCCCATTGTCAGTAGCCACTCACAGCTAACTTAAAGAATATTTTATTAATATTCACCCCAAAATATACTCTAAATTGCTTTTTACAACTTTTAGAATTATATGTTGTAGGAACAAAGTTGAAAAAGCTAAAACAGAAGGACAAATTTGCTCTTCTGAACATAGTATCATATGTTTGAGAACAACTGTGCTTTTAAAATAAAATAAATATTTTAAGTTAAATGGATAGCATATTAAGGAAAATTAGAGAATTTAAGAATATGACTTTAACATTCAACAAGTACTTTACCTGTAGTTGTCAGGATTCAGGATCAGTGATCTGAACCTCAACTGAGTTATTCATTCAGTAAAAAATTATTACTGAATGGGGGCCCAAAATGAGATTCACACTCCAAAATCTTCAGAACTCTTTGCAACTCAAGGACCCTAATTTTAAAAATAAGGAGGTATTAGCAGAGCTTCAGTAAGTATTTAAAAAATTCTCCAAGAATTTTACCTAAAAACCCACGGAGTCTTTTAAAATAACTTTTTTTCTGTATAAGTGATCACATCTGTTCATGTAGCATCTCAGGAGAGACTGCATTCTATGGAAAACAATCCTAAAGACCTTCTGGCTTTGAATACAAACATTTCAATGCTACATACTCTCAACAGAATAAACAGTAAGTCTGGCCACACAGGAAAATCAGTTTGTGTGGATCAGACTGAGTCTGGCACATGCAAACCTGGGACAGCTGACAATTTGGAGACAGCGTTACAGATCTCTTGCTGGGACAGACCTCTGCAGTCAAAGGTAAGAATTTCTCCCTGTATTACCAGCAAACTAAACCCTCAAATACCTTACTTAAAATAGCACTTCTGTTAAATTCTTAATTTATTTCCAGTTATTTGTATAGTCTTGTATAGGACTGCAACTGGCTGCTTATACCAACAGAGAAAACACCTCATAACATCACTCCTATCTACAGGATACAAAAGTAAAATTGGATAAAGTTCCTTTTACTCTGCACAAGGTTGTCTTTCCAGATTAGAGTACTTATGTAATAAGACTTGTTATCACTTACAGAACAGGAAATGGCTTAGCATTAAGTCGTTTGTCCATACTCACTTATTAAATCAGCAAGAGATAACTAGAAACAACATCCTGACCTCTTGAACACACATCCAAACAATGCAGCATTTTCCCCCTCTATCAGCAGATCACCTGCTCTAGAAACTAATGCTCTTTGTTTTTGGATAAAAATCTGAGGTCCAGGGAGCTCCAGCTGTCTCCATTTTAGCACCACAGGAATTCTAAAGTATTCTGAGCAAGGAATGGGAATGCAGCTGGTGTTATTTATGTATGTTTTGCTATTCCATGGTTTTTAAAGAGTTTGTGGATGAAAATGACTTCTGTTTCAGGACATTACTGACTGATGGGTTGTCACCTGATGAATTACAAGTTCCTTCCCATCTTTTCTAGGATAACATTATGCTGTCTTCCCTCCCTTCCTCTTTACTTCTGTGCCTTTCCTAATTTAAGCCTCAGAGGTCCCTGCAAACATAAATCTGCAGAGAATTCAAGAGTTCAGTAACACTAACATGGGCAACTAAACTCCACTCCACCTACCACATAAGATAAAAAAAATATCTTTCATTAGGGAAAATGAAAGTCCTCTTCCTTCTTATAAGAAAAAATGGACGCATATGAAAGCCAATCTTCATATTCACTCCAGTTAACAACATATTTAAGAGTATTCACTGACATGATACAGAATTCCATAACAAGAAAACATAGGACTTTAGCTGCCAATATTTTGAACAAATATGTTACTTCCCCGACTTTACCCTCTGTTGTCTAAATCCAGTATCATCTAAATTACCATTCTGTCAGTATTGCAAAAACAAAAACATGAGGCTGCACATCCCTGCACACAATGACGTCAAAGATTCAGGCTAAAGAACAACTAAAACATTCCAATACTGAAGTCATAAACTTGCTAAATATTCAGATTCTGAAACAGCCAATTTAAACTTAGGTAGGTAAATGAAACTGCTGAGAAGTTACTGGGGACATAACACAAGGCAACACAATTCTGCCACTGGATTCTGTTTCTGTGAAGGTGACCCATGGCAGGTGTGTCAGGTGGCAAAGGCCACAGACACCAGACGACAGTCAGGACACCTCACACTGAATTACATTTACACAATGCTTTACATCTCACTGCACCCTCTTGAAAAAACAGGCCAACACTTCACATTTATGTACTTAAACTTTATTTCTTCATAATTACAGGCTATTGTTAGAATTTTTAAACAAAAGGGAAGTCTATAAATAGAGGCTAATCCCACCTGAACAAGTTGTTTAAAAAAAAAACCAAAACAACAAAACAAACAGTTAAAACTTCATAAAGTAATGCCATTTAGCTCACAGCAGTGGTTTGTTGGTAGTCTGAGTAAAAGTCCTATAGTCAGAGTCAGTAACATGAAATGTAACATCAAATGACTCAAAACTTTAAATTCCATAAAGGAAAGCAGGAATATATATATAATATATACATATAATATTGTGTTGGTCCACTGAGAATACATTTTTAACAAAAGATAAGAAACTATGTAATCCAGTTAAGCATATGATTTGCAAGATTAGTGTACACTCATTACAAAGATGTGTAAGATAAGTTATAACTATTTAATACTTGCAAAATTTTAAGGTTTTTTTTTTGAGCAGGTGTTTAAATGCTCATCTCCCAGTGCAAAAGAACATCCATCCCAGTCAGATCACTCATTTTTTCCTGAAAAATTGAAAACCCTCAAACTCATGCAACAGCAGCATTGACAGGTAATAGGAAGAGCTTAAATATACTGAAGCGTGGCTGAGTTCTCCCCCTTTGCCCCAGTGCTGTGTGNGTTACTTCCCCGACTTTACCCTCTGTTGTCTAAATCCAGTATCATCTAAATTACCATTCTGTCAGTATTGCAAAAACAAAAACATGAGGCTGCACATCCCTGCACACAATGACGTCAAAGATTCAGGCTAAAGAACAACTAAAACATTCCAATACTGAAGTCATAAACTTGCTAAATATTCAAATTCTGAAACAGCCAATTTAAACTTAGGTAGGTAAATGAAACTGCTGAGAAGTTGCTGGGGACATAACACAAGGCAACACAATTCTGCCACTGGATTCTGTTTCTGTGAAGGTGACCCATGGCAGGTGTGTCAGGTGGCAAAGGCCACAGACACCAGACGACAGTCAGGACACCTCACACTGAATTACATTTACACAATGCTTTACATCTCACTGCACCCTCTTGAAAAAACAGGCCAACACTTCACATTTATGTACTTAAACTTTATTTCTTCATAATTACAGGCTATTGTTAGAATTTTTAAACAAAAGGGAAGTCTATAAATAGAGGCTAATCCCACCTGAACAAGTTGTTTAAAAAAAAAACCAAAACAACAAAACAAACAGTTAAAACTTCATAAAGTAATGCCATTTAGCTCACAGCAGTGGTTTGTTGGTAGTCTGAGTAAAAGTCCTATAGTCAGAGTCAGTAACATGAAATGTAACATCAAATGACTCAAAACTTTAAATTCCATAAAGGAAAGCAGGAATATATATATAATATATACATATAATATTGTGTTGGTCCACTGAGAATACATTTTTAACAAAAGATAAGAAACTATGTAATCCAGTTAAGCATATGATTTGCAAGATTAGTGTACACTCATTACAAAGATGTGTAAGATAAGTTATAACTATTTAATACTTGCAAAATTTTAAGGTTTTTTTTTTGAGCAGGTGTTTAAATGCTCATCTCCCAGTGCAAAAGAACATCCATCCCAGTCAGATCACTCATTTTTTCCTGAAAAATTGAAAACCCTCAAACTCATGCAACAGCAGCATTGACAGGTAATAGGAAGAGCTTAAATATACTGAAGCGTGGCTGAGTTCTCCCCCTTTGCCCCAGTGCTGTGTGTTGAAACACTTCAATTTCCTCAAAAGAAATACCACAGGTTAAAAGTGCAAGAAAAAAACCCCTTCTAGATGTTTATGCTGCTGATATCCATTTTTCTTAGATAGGGCACAAGATTATTCTTTTTGGAATTATTTTAATGAAACTGATTTTCCAAATAGAATTCATTCAAAATGAACAATAAGTTATTTTCATTAAGTTATTTTTATTAACATTCTAACAATTCTACTCTGACTCAGTGACCATTCAGAAATCATTCAGTTTAAGGTGCAACTATCAGTTGGCATTCAATAAATTACATATACAGAAAACAACTGTGGTTAAAAAAAAATAGAAATCAGACTACCTGTTTTTTCTTTCTATTCTCAATCCTATTTCAAATGGAACTCATTAACTTGCCAGTTCAGCTGCATATTTCACAGGCAAAAGTGGCTCAAATAGCAGTGGGGTCTCACAATTTGACAGTCACCTTAGCCAACAGCAAATGCACATGAATTTTCAGCTTAATTGCTTTATAAAACAAAATAACAGGTCTGTCTTAAAACCTATGATCATGCAGGAAAAGCAATAAAGGTTTCAGAAAGATGCACTCTTTCTGATGGAGACTCCATGAAGATTATGTTAAATCCAACATAAAATCTTCAATGAGGAGAAAAATAATCCATATGCATACATGTAAAATGAAGCACTCCACAACTCTGGCATTACTAAAACCCCTTCAGAAGGATAAAAGGTTTCCAGTGACTAACTGCTTGATGGGAGACAGTCAGCCATGACAGAATAATTGCTGTGTTCACTTTATGCTCAATTACCAACTGCTGATAGATTACAGTCAAACCCCAATCTCTCTAACTGCATTTTAAACTGATTTGCTTTCAGCTGGGGAAAGTACTTTGCTGTCCTGAAAACTTGAGAGAAATTGAATGCTAAACTTAACAATTACTCAAACAATAACCAAAAGGATTGAATTTAGCAGAAACATTCACATCACTTTCAGAAATTTAAAACCTTTCATAGTTTCTTGTATATATGCATTTTCTGATTAACATTTAAATAGGTTAGGTACTCAGGAAAAGGGACAAAACAGTTTACATCAGATAAAATCTTATTCTAAACTTCATGCTTCTGATATTTCAGATTTACTGAGTGCAATAGCCAGTTCCAAGTCTTCTTGCTCTTGCTGTTTTAGTCTTGCCAATCTTTCTTTTTCTTCTCTCTCACTTTCTCTCTTAGCCCATTCAATCATGTCTTCCTCAGTAGAATACTGCAAGTTTAAAAGACGAAATAAAACAGATTAATAATACAGTGATAATTATTACTGTCCAAACACTCGGTTTAAGGGACAATTAGTTTTGCAATAATTGTACATATTCTAGTCTTCAAATATTACTTGTTTTGTAGTTGTAATAGACGAAACTGGCTTAGTCTAAGGTTTAACTAGTAAGAAATGCACTGAAGCCATCAAACTGATGTATTTTAATGAAATATGCCATGTTTCAAATTTCAGTATTAAGTTTCAAAAACGTTACTGAGCAGAAAGTGCTATAATTTAAATACTGTTTTATTTTGGATAAATACCAGTCTATACAAGAAAAACTTTGAATAAATCAGGAGAACATTTTGCAAAGCACACTCTTATTCACCCTGTAGGCCATCCTGATTTATTCTGCTTTCATTAGGGATGACTTTTCCAGGTGAAAATTACTGCAAAAATTTAGCTGTAGACTGACTGTTTCTGAATGTGTAGATGAAAAATAGTGCTGCCAAGAAGCAGCAAAGTAATAAGGGTAACTGTAGAGTTAGAAGGCTGGTAGTAATACAGAGAAAGGTCAGCATGATATGAGAGGAGAAAAAAAGAACAGATTATTCCCAAGTATATTGATGAGAACTGATTGTGAACTAAATACCTCTGGTACAATGATTACAAATCACAGACAGCTAAGGGCATAATCTTAAATAAAATACAAAAGATTACGCTGAAGTTTCTTCCTAGCAAACATGCAGAAAAATTAAGAGGTAGGTGAAGCCCCTGTCCTCATGGACGTCCCAGCATTAACTGAAATGGTTAGAGGTTAGAGACCCCAGGTCTCTGCTTTGAGCTGCTTCTTTGGGAAATAAAAGCAGAAACGCCTGAGTTTTCTCCATAGTGCACTCAGTATTTTCAGAAATTGCAGCTGGAAAAGAGTACTATTTCCTTCACAAAGATAATAAACATTTTTGCCACTCCTCCAAACTGGCTTCTTAGTCTCCCTAACTACTACCACGGATGGATAACCACATTTCAGAAGTTACCATGCTCCAAGACACACCAACCAGTGCAAGTCTACTTTGAGAGTCTGACACTCCTTAGTTTACTTCAATCAAGCACGTAGTTTATTAGGCCTGAACAGAAAAAGAGCAGTATGGTCAAGATACTGTAAATGCAAATTGCATTTAACAGGTATCAGGCTTGAAAGTGAGGATGATGCCTTTCAAAACTTCTACTTGCAAAAGCTCAAAAGAAAAGAATAATATATAGGCATGCACAAACCTTTAGATTTGCTTCTACTGCTTGGACACCACGACTTCTATGAAATGAATTCTGGTTATAAAGAGACACTTACTATTTTACTTCATTGTGCATAAGTCTGGAATTTACTAACCATTCAAAACATCAAATTATATTTCATTAACATACACTGTTACGAGGCTGTTTATCAATATTTCAGTACATTAAAACTATGACCAAACAGTTCAGTGACAGTTAAATTAAAATCATATTTTGGTTCATTTTTAATTGGGTAGTTAACAGTGTGCTTGTTATAGATTTGTAATTTAAATCTGCTGCACACATTGACAAAATGGATAATCCCTAGAACATAGATATTTTTGACATCCTCTCCTCTAAAAGCTAGGAGGCCTCCTAGCCTCCATGAAAAAAGGCATAAAACCAATGCAAATTAAACATTAACTACAACATTTCACAGCATTTTTGTTTTAGGACAGCCTCAGCTCTAAACTAAATGTAAACACTGTTTTAACTGGAAGCAATATCCCTTTTGTACATGGGATATGTTTTAATAATTTAAATTAGACTGAAGACTTCAGTGTGAACATTTCAAAGCTGCCATTATACTGAAACAAATGTAAAAAGTGTTTACTCACAGTACTGAAGTTTGCAAAATTGTTGGGGTCAGCCTCTTTACTGATGCTGGTGGGAGCAAATGGATCACAGAATAGATCTGCTTCTTGTTCTTTGGGAATGTCTGGGGTGGGGAAAGGCTGAAATGGATCGCTCGACTTAAAGGAATCTGAAGAGTCTATTTGATTGATAGGTCTTTTCCCTTAGATTAAAATGAATTTAAAATAAATTTAAGATAGCAGGTAATAACATGCCAAAACTAGTAAAAAAAAACCATTCAAAAGCTACTTAGAATGCAACCTCCTCCCACAAACTAGTGGAGCTGTAGTTTCAGAGGAAGGGTTGCCAATTTAAAAAATGAGGGTACAGCCTACACTCTCTGAAAGGGTAATTAGGTAAAAAGGAACACATGTATGTTAATGAGTCAGGAACACAGCTGTATACTAATTAACTATTTTGGAAAGAGAATTTCTAAGTTTTGAGCATCTGTTCTGTCGGCACAGTGTTGTTTTCTGGTTATCAACTGTCTTTGATCATTCCAGCAAGGCTCTTCTATTATTTCTTTGGATCAAGCTAACACAATTTTATTCACAGAGCAGAAATACATTACATTTATAAGTTTTCAAAACACCATGTCCTCTCCCTATGCTAAGACCAGGAATTTCTGCAGTTTGAAACAAAGAGTATGATAACAAGCAATCACAGGCTGAGCTGTTTTGTTAATTCTTGGCTAAGAAAGCTGCAAATAAACAGAATCAGGGACAAACCCCCATTCATTTCGTTGGGTTTTTTTTCAGCTTAACCCCAGTCAACTTTCAGCACCACTGAGGACATTAACCCAAATACTTCCAAGAGTAGCTGAAAGCTATTCAAGAAAGCTGAGCTGAATTTCACCCCGCCACTCCCTCTGTATGTTACTATTTACACTAAAGGTTTCAGTGCAGTTTCTCAAATTCTACTACCAGGTTCTGCAAGTGGTTCCACACTTGCAGTGGTTGTATTTTAAAACTTGCTTCTGTTTCCATTTCAGATTAAAACTACAGAATTGAACAAAGGTGTTTATTATTTCACATATCACTATTGAAAATTAGCCTAGAATTACTTCATAAGAGCAAAAGAGATTCTCATCTGGCAATGATTTAGAGATTTGGAGAACATCCCCTGGGAAACACATGATCTATTTAGACACTTCCCAGATAACCCTGCCATCTCTCTCACTGATGATGTTCTATCCCTATACCACTGATGATACTGTGCTGCCCCATCCTTGGAAGTGCTCAAGGCCAGGTTGGATGGGACTTTGAGCAACCTGCTCTAGAGAAAGGTGTAGCACTGTGGCAGGGGCTTGGAACTGAATGATCTTTAAGGTCCCTTCTAACCCAAACCATTCTGTCATTCTACAATTCTGTTACTTGCAAATAATGCCTGCCTGTTTCTTGAAAAATATGGGAGAAGCATCTCCAAACGACAACCAGGGTATTTTATTTCTGCATGGGAAGGGTAAATAAAATTGTAAGAATATAAAATACACAATTACCAAATCTTCTCCAAAATCAAGAAATGGGTGTGTTTATCAGTATCTAGAGAGGTAACAGAATTCAGAGGCAACAGCCCTTCTACACACTCTCCAGTAGAGAGAACATTTAAAAGGAAGATTTGGGGGTACTTCTTCGAAAAAGCTTTCTATTGTTTCAAATCAGACCAAGGAAGTAATTAAAAATAATTCCATGTAAGTACCTCAAATATTATTTCCATTAGGAAAATAATTAATTGGGAATGGTTATCAAGATAACCACATTTTTTACTGTGCATATCAAAATCACCTATTTTTTTCTAATTATCTGTTGCTTAGGATGCTGCTGTTCCACCCCTTGAAGCTTGCCTTCCAAAAGTCTACCACGTCACAGCCACTCCCATACAATCAAGTCAGAAATCCTTTTTATGTTCAAATAAGGACCAACATCAAACATTCAAATTATCATCACTTGCCATGTTAGCTGTTTTAATGTTATTTACAATGGAGGTGATTACTTGCAAGGCATTAGCATGAACCACATCTCACACCAATATTAGAAACTAAGCAGACGAGTTTAATCTTCAGTATGAGCACTCCTGTATCTATACTGTGTTCCCCTTCTTTTGAGGAAAAGATTAATACACATTAAAGTTTCATGCCAGTCTCTCAAAACACCTTAAGACTCATCCATATAGTGTAACAGTGAAACAAATGATGCAGCAGACTTTTTAAAGACAATGAAACAGAGGACAGAAATTTTTAAAGGAATACTAGAAATATATTTTCCTATGTTTGCCAAAACAAATTGAGAGTGAGGAATCTGTTGTAATATGGTCTTGCTGCAACCACAAGAAGGTGTTGTTATGCACGATAATCATGGCCTTTTCTGGAAAGCAGAGTGGTTTGTGCCACAGAACATCCCAGAAACCCCTCTATCACTGAGGAGAAAACAGCCCAGGGAACTTGTGTTTATTACTGTTACTGCTACAAACCTCTGGCAAGGCCACTTACAAAAAGTTTACCTGAAAACCTAAGCCAGTTCTTTAACGTGTTCTTGCACACATTTCTAACAAGTATTTTTTATTTTTTCATGTTTTCTAAATCCTTTGTCTCTTCAAACTCTGATCCCAAATACCACGCAGAACTTAACTCTGAGGAAACAACCAAGAGATCAGGAATGGACCTGTTTCACATCTTGCCCATTCATTTTAAATTCAGACCCTTTACCCTCCCCTCATAATTCCTGGCCCTCTGCCAACATGAAGCAGCTGATTGTTACCACATCTCAGTGTCAGCTCTTACCAGGTGGTGGTGGACAGGGCCTGGTGGGAGTTCCTGTCTTAGGGGGCAGTGCAGGAGGAACATCCTCGTTTTTAGCTGGTGGTTCTTCAAATAAGATTTTAGTTATGGTGACACTGCTGACAGAGCCTGATGTAGAAGAGTTAAAGGGATCCTCATTGTTGGCCTTCAACAAAGAAAACAGCAACACACACATTTTCAGTGCAGTGCTACCAGATATTCTCTTCAATAATACAGTATTAAATCAGAACTGAAAGTTTGGACTAAGACTAAAGAAAAGACTTTTGTTTGTTTTCACACATCTCTACATACTCCAGAAGACTGCACAGAAAGAAAAATCAGGAATGGCTACTGTGTACAGCACTATAAAGTTGAAAGCAGTTAAACATGCAAAAGTAATACTTTTCCTGCTAAACTCAGCAAATTTAAATATAAATAAATAAATTATATTATCACTGGAAATAAAGAGAAAATACTTATCAAGCCGAAAAGATTACATTGCATTCTTCACAGAATTGCAGGACAATTTGCTATCAAGACCTCTTTTTCAAGCAAATCAGCCATTATAAATGTTTAGTAGTGGCAAAACTGTAACGAAACTGAGTAAGCTTTGTCTTGTCCCTGCAGTTTCATGCATTTTCTGTGAGTAGCAGCAGCTTCATATTACCTTGGACAGCGTGCTGAAGTCAGCAAAGCCACCTTCAAAGGATTCACTTCCAAACAAGGAGGCAAAGGGATCTGTAGCTAAATACACACAAACCAAGCACAGAATAAGATCAAAAGTTAAGTATCAAAGACTGAAAAAAATTCCACTACTATTATTACTAAATAGCAACTATTCCATATTTTGCAACGTAAGCTAATTCAAGTGAAGTATTTTATGAGGTGAGCACTTTAAGTTATTAAGTAGTCTTTTCAAAAACTCTCAGTGTCAACTTCCTATTAAGAATAATAATCTCCTGAACAGGAAGTAATTCAAAAGAAATACTGGTAAGTTTTCCTACATTAAAAGAAGTTAAATTCCACTGAAAGTATCAAATAACTATACAACTGGAAATGTTCTACCGAGATACATGTATGTATACACACATAGGTGTTTTTTTGTGTGCATACACCCATAAATATACNTATGAACATGAATGAGAGCGCTTTTCTGACTGCAGACCCACTTGTGGAATCAAGTACCTGAACCTCTTATCATCCCAGTCTAATTCAACATGTTTTCATTCTCATGTGCCTAAAATATGTGAAAACTACTACTGTACTGTAGTAGTAGAGCAGAAAGTGCCATACTCCTGCATCTCTAAAAAACACCGCTTTTCCCTACAATTAAAATGAACAGTTTTACAATACAAAATCACACACAGATTCCTGTCTTGGATTACCACTTGTCAGTGCAGTTTAGGAAAACAGGAGTTAAGAGCCTTCCCTAAAACATCTTTAGCCCTCAGATGGGAGAGGGTCACAGAAGGAGCAAACTCAAGCAGTAGAAAATCAATGAAGGAGTTACTCTATTCCACATCTACTCTCGTGGTGCAGAGCTATCCTGATGTTACTTAGAAAGTAACATGACATCTTTAAAAACAGCCCTAACGGGAAGCAGTACAAACCATCCAAATAGTCCAAACACTTAGATCAGGATACTGTCCCAGTTTTAGTAAAGCAGAGGAACAGTTTTTGTGGAATCAGTCTTCAGTGATACAGACTACAGATAGAGTTAATTTTGGTTTATAAACTTCCCTCCTGAAAACAGGCACCTTATGTCACACTTTTTGGGAAAATTCAGAAAACATGGGAAATCCCTATAACACTCTGTTGCAAATTCAGTTAAAAGACTAGAAACAAAAGCAAGCAAAAGCAAACATAAAACCCAAGAAGCTTGATATGTACAATCTACTTTTACCTATATCATTTGATGTAGTAACAGTGGTTCCACCAGGAGCAAAAGGGTCATTCTTCTTTGATATCTCTGTCTAAAATAAAAAATTCCTTTGGAGGGAAATTTGTTTTTCAGCTTAGAAGAGTCTTCAATCTAAGAATACAGTCACCATTTATTTTAGTTTAGAAACTGTAATATAACACATTCTGGAAATAGCTTTTATCAGCATCAGGTAAACAAGTCTGTTAATAGAAACTCTTCCTCTCTGTTTTGATTAATACTTTCAAAGGATGGAAAAAAGGTACAATATGTGCAACACACTTGGTAACAGCTAATCCAACAGTTAAGAATATCTACTGCTCATTTTGGCCTCAGATTTCTACAACCAGAGCCATCTTCATGACGATCTAAGATTTCAACACTCCAGAGATGTGTGGTAAAGATTTAGGATGAATGCATAACTTTATTTCTGAAGTATAGATCTCAAGAATCCACTGCTAATCCCACACCACAGCTCTGACCTCCATTCTTTTTTCTTCCTTTGGACTGTAATAAGACCAAGAATTGATTACCTTAGAACATCAAGACTTTGAAAAGGATAGTGTGCCAAGTATTACAGACTGTAGAAATCTAATTTTTACGGCTGGAGGTGTAGGCTGTGGTGTGTAATATGACCTTGAGATCTGCACAATGTGCACACCATGGGGAAGGGCAGGACCACCACTGTCAGGTGCAGTCATTTCTCACTCTTGGCTGCTGTGGGTCCACCTCAGGCACACTCTACAGCCACTTAACTTGCTTCTTAATCCACATGTATCTGAGTTTTATATATGTCTATGCATATTTTATGTACACACAAAGCTGGAAGTGAGGCACGAACAGAAACAGCACTGAAAAGTAAAGGAGATGGCAAAAGAATGGAGACAAAGTTAATGGCATGAAGAATTTCAGCTGCTGAAATTGTCTATCAGCTTTAAATATTACACATTCAACAAGTTCTAGTTTACACCAGAGAGAGTTTTACGCCCAACTCTACCTTCTTAAAGACTCAAGACTATTCAGTAACTGCTCATTTATAATGTGAGCTAAAAGTTAAACTGAAGTACACTTGAAAGAGGTACATTCAGTATCTCCACATTACAAGAGACCTTTGGTGATTCTTACTAAAAAAACCCAAACCACACCAAAACCTAAACGTACACCCATAGAACAATCTGACTTTTCTGAGGGGAAACCCCACACACCACATCAGATTTCAGATAAAATACAGCACATAGTTCTTGATCCTATAGCATGTGGAGGCAAAAATCAAGTGTCTGAACATAGCCTGGTGAGATTCATCCTGGCTTTCCTTTTATTTATTACATTCCATCAAATAGAGTTGTTGGAGAGCTCTAAAGCTCTCCAACAACAGAGCTTAAGTCATTGCTAAATAATGACAGAGCTTAAGTCATTACTGTCAAATGCTCTTAGCTGTGGAGCAATGAAGATCCACAATGAAATACTTTAAAAATGTTTTTATTTTTACTTCTATTTCATCTGTGACTATTTCTAGAAAATAGGACACAAAAAGACAAGACAGAGCCAGGGGATCAGACATTACTTTTATATGATTTCTGAATACCAATTCTTTAAAGCATATCTAAATGTACCAAATAGGTTATTTTGTCCAAATCACATAGAGAAAGCAGTAAAAGGTGTGGCACCAGACTTACTGTGGTATTATTACTGTTGTCTGCAGAACTAAATGGGTCAGTGCCAGCAGTCACAAAAGGGTCGGTGGAGGATTGCTTGAAGAAAGAGTCAGCTGCAAAAGGGTCTGAGCCTTTGAAGGGATCACCACCAAAGGGATCTAAAAAGTAAACATCTCCCTAATATTTCTGCTTGCTTTATTTAGCTGATATCCTAAAAACTAAACAATGTATCAATTTTTATACTGCTACAAAGTGACACATGTAACACCAAGGACCTTTGAAGTATGAAATTCGCCTGTGAATAATCTGTATTCTGTGATTCAAACCATCAGACAAGCCAACGTTTTCTGCACATCATGAAAACAGCAGTTCCACAATCATCTCAGCATATAGGTTCTTTAACCAAGTCCCTAAAAATGAAACATTTTTTTGAATGAAACCCTATTTTACTATTGCTTTCCCACTGGTTATTTAGCTTGCCACCAGTAACTCCACTCAGGACCAAGCAAACAATGCAATGACACTGCCTATGCAGTCGACCTTCGAAAGGCAGTCTTCCCACCTTTTCAATACTTGATTCTAAAGGAAGTTGGTATGCTAAGAGCCTTTAAAAGAGCACAGTCCTACTACTTTGCAAATAAAACAGGCAGCCTGTTGGGGGCCTTCTGTTCATCACCTTCATATACTTAAATCCCAACTAAGGAACTTCCAACAAGAGCAAAATTCACTGGCAATGGACTTCTCTGAAGATCTTTTACACAAGTGGCCAGGTGCTAATGTCTCATATATCCTATCATGACTTTTTGTGGCATTTCCACCTACTTTCTTCCTCTTTAAGTGGTGACAATTTTCCATACTAGCAAGAACCATTTAGAAAAACAAACACATTACGAGTTATAAAGTTACTTACCAATTTTTCCAAAAGGGTCATCTTTGAAGGGATCATCTGTTCAAAAGAAAAGCAAATATTCATTAAACAGCTTATTACCATCACAAAACACACACAAAAGCAGCCATCTCCAAGCTGCATTTCCATTGGCTGTTGTCCACAAACACCCACATTATGCAGTATTACCACTGCAGTAACCCAGGCCTGCTACTGAGATGAGTCCCAGTTTTGTTGAATTGTCACAGACACTGTGGATAGTAGCTAAGTGTTCACTTCAGTACTGGATGCATGATCCCAACTCATTTCTACTTTCCCATGTACATCTGAGAGAGAGATATCCTGTCTCTTAGCTGTGGATATCTACCCCTGAATATACTGAGTCCTCAAAGCCCAGAAGTTTGGTTCTTAACAGACAGACCTTTCTCTTCTGAAAGAAAAGCCTTGTCATGTGCTATATTGTAAGACCACAATATAAACAAAATTAAGCAGTATCTACACAGAAACATTCAAGCTGTTTTAAATTAGTTTAATTTATTCATTAAAAATATTCACTCTGCACTGACATTCTTTCAGAAGCTAAGTGATCTGAAACAAATTTAGCTTATTTTCTTTTCAAAGCAATACAAGCTAAATTGATCGGACCATGTTGATCTGAAAGTGTGTAAAATCATATTAATGTGGTTGAAACATCTGCTTCAGCAGTTAATTCAAATTAATTCCCCTTCCCCAATTGGCTCCATACAGGCAGATCATTCCTTCCATAAAAAAAACAAGAGCAGAGCAACATCATTCGTCAATGGCAAGTTCTTAAAATAAAGCCCAGCACTTCCACAAGACGAACAGATGGTGCAGCTCCACATTACCTTGTTCTGAGAGCCAAACTCACCAGAAGTAGGCCACAGCCATTCATTCTGAACCACCCACACCCTCCCCACAGCACAGCCCAGAGAACTCTCTGCTGACCTGTTTGTGGATTGGGGCTGTCAATCAGATTAGTGACACTACACGTATCACAGCCTGCCCACACCTTTACAGCCAAAATGCCACCAGGGCAGAGGCAGGGAGGGAATGGGGAAGAGAAGTCCTCAGGAAAAGCAGTGAGTGAAAGGAGCAATTTTCAGAGCTCATTAGGAAGTCCAGATCAAGGAAGGAGAAACACCCCGGAACTCTCATTTTTGTCACTTCTATTTCTGTAATGCCATTGGCTCCACACTCCTGTCACTCACACATCTTCAGATTTATTCTACAAACAGCAGTCTCAAGGTGAAGATGAGGCTGATGTATTCACACAAGACCTGTTTCTGCAAATCTGCACTTAGAGAGAAATGTTTACTTACTGCCAACAAAAGGGTCAGACTGGAAGAACTCTAAGCTGGCTTCAGAAACTAGATCAGGCAACGGATGAGATTCAGCATCAAATGGATCTTCCTGGGCAATGCAGATGGAGAGAAATGTATTAAATTTTTAAGACTTGCAAGGATGGAAAACACTTATGTCATCTCCTGTTACCATTCAGTGGTTTCTTAAAGCTTAAAGCAAAGAGACAACTGGAATTCTATATAATTCATCAATGGAGATCCAAAACATTTTTCAACAACCTGCCTGCTACATGAGATGAAACGTTTTCCAGACATCACATTAAATAAAACCAGTAGGAAGTGACATTTATTCCTCTATTGTTGTATGACTGTCATGCAAGCCTGAAACAGTTTAATCAGGATTTTTTTAAACCTATTCTTTCCTCCCCCAAACCTGAACAAACTCACTTTTTTGGTAACAGTTGCAGCTGGGGTCTCTTTCTCTTCTCCTACAGAGACTGCTGTTTCAGGACTATTCCTTATCTGTACAAGGGTAAAAGCAATTCACCATAAATAAGTAAATACAAGACTGCACAATAAAATTTTAAGTTTTAAATACAATCACAGAATATACTAAAGCATACTTCAAGAGGTTCATACTTATTATAGCACATACTTTAGTGTTCCATAAACCCTGTAAAAGTTTAAAAAAAATATCAATCATGAATCTACTGAGACATAAGGAGGAACATTTAAAGCAAGACAGTTTTAGATTTTCTGTACTTTTTCTTATTCTGCTCTCATTGCACCAAATGGAGACAGCTGCTCTCCTTTAATGTTAATTCTGCTATTCAATTTATGATACTTTGCTTTGGAAATAAATACAGAAAAAATGTTACTGCTACTTTCCAGGCAAGCTAAAATTACCCCCTTTTCTGCTTATAAACTTTCAGATATGTGGAAACACAGTCCCTCAGAAAAACACCCTGAAATTTCATTTGTGCAAGTGTTTAAAAACATAATCAATCTTGGTACATTCTTAACTTATTCCAACTTCACAGCTGCAATGCATCGTGATCAAGCAGGCAAAACACTACTCACTGGAGACACACAGTTTGTTTGTTCCTCTTCTGCTATACTTTCCCTCTCAGCATTCTCATTAAGGTTTGCAGTTTCACTGCTGCTGTTGCTAAGACTAGAATGATCCACAGTTCCATTAACAAGTGTACTATGGGGCTGAGAGTGCCAACTAAATTGGTTATTTTCCAGTTCTTTCAGCTCAAGAAGCTTTGTCTGCACCTGTAAACAGAAATAAATGTATTAGCATCAGTATGGCAGCACATGGAAGCCAGTAAATGGCCATCCCCTCCTAAATATAAGGTGGGTCATATATGTCTAAAAATCTTATTTTCAAAAGCAAATATAATAAAAACATATTCTGTCAATCAAAGGGTGAAATTTGAGAGATAAGCAGAAATCTTATTTAGCAGAAGTGCAGAGTGGTTGAAGGACACACCTTTTGCTAAGGAAAAAAACTGTGTCACTGGCAACACCAAGACTTGTTGTTACTCAAACACATCAGAAAAGTTGCAAAGGTTTCAGGGTTTTTTGTTTGTTTAGTTTTGCTGGGGAGTTTTGGTTAGGCTTTTTTTTCTTATTTTTGTTTTGGATTGGGGTTTGTGTGTGTGTGTGGTTTGGGTTTTTTTCCTATATTATGTATTTGCAATTTCCTTAAACTCGAAATTAAAAAGGCTGCTTTATCAGAATTCTCATCTTCCAAGAAGGAACATTATGATTTCATTATCATCTCCCACATGACTTCTGAAGTCTACAAAAGCCAAGTACATCTTCCTAAACGGACACTTATATGCTATTATTTCAGTAATATACTTAATGCAGTGCCTTACAGCAAACATTTACAACCAACCTGCCAGCTATGAAGGAGTTACTGGATCTGGCAGGTTATACAAAAGAATAAACCTACTCCAGATATTTGGGTGCCTAAATCCCACTGAACTCTGCTAGGTCAGTCACCTATTAGAGTTATTGGGGTGTCAGCAAAGACACCACCAGGTGTCTTTCAAGTTAACTGACCTTAGACCAGCCATTAGATAATCTTGCCTAAAGCACCAAAGCACCTACTGTTCCTTATTTAGGAGTCAAGAGCAATAAAATCAGGAGTACTGTTATAAAATGTAGTTTAAAAAATGTCTATAGTACAGTCAAGCATAACCACTTATATTATCAGTCTCAAATCTGTTCATGGCAAGCACCTCTTGCCATATAAAAACACTGAAGTGGTGTAACTTTCTCTCCACCTGTGATGAAATGATGAAAAAATCCATTTGTTCACTTCTCAGCTTCTAAACTAAAAGCTGTATTTTAAATTATGAATGTTATAAGACTCATTAGCAAGTTACAGATGTGAATTGTGTGAAATGACCTGAAGCCAGCCATTTCTAGGGTTCAAAGGTAGGCTTTGCCTTTTGTTTTCAACTTGGTATCAGTATGAGTGGCTAATACAGAACACAGCTGGCCACAGGGAAGGAGAGCCATGAGGAAAGGGTGTGCAAGCTCAGACATCACCAAAGTAATAACAAATCACTGATTACAGAGAGAAACTGAAAGTGTTCATGCAACAGCAGCCACTTCAAAACACAGGGCTCTCTGCCTCTCAGTGTCTGATCTCAACTCAATTTCTTCTTCCATCCACCTCACTTTCCCCCTTCAACAGTGCACTAAGAAAATGCTATCAGTAATTTTATACTGACATCACATCAATTAAAGAGTAGTGAGAGCATGCCCCAGGCCATGGAGGATGAAAACTTAAATAACTACTGGACACAGAGAATTTAAGTCTGCATTATCCATTTTTCATTCATTACATTATGACATATTATTTATGGACTATAATAAATTAATCCCTTGAATTAATAAACTTGGAGAAAGACCACGAAGTATCTTGAGTGACTTAAGTCAGCCTCTAAAAATCCTAACAACTACTAGCACAGAACAGATGTGTAAGTAACTGAAGACCTGAGCAAACAGTGAAGAAAAAAGGAAACAACTCCTTCCCCTTAAGGCAAACCACACTAAAGACTGCCAGCTCAAAATATTTTTGGGGGGTGGGTTTTTCACACTGCCTTACTGAATTGATTTCCTGTTGTGAATCCTGCAGATGTTGCTGAAGAGGTCCCAGCTGTGCTTTCCCAGACTCTATGCAATGCTCAAGCTCTGCAGTTTCTTGCTGCAGGCGACTCAGCTCCTCTTGGGCTTTGGTCAGTTCATCTTCATATGCTGAAATCTTTGATTCCTGGCTTGTTATTTCAGCCTTCAGCATGGCAATCTAAAGCATGAACAGTATTTCAATTAAAAAAAAAAATCAAAACCCACACCCAAAAACCCAAACAACACTTCCAACTATTATTTATGACCAGAAAAAGTAAAAAATCTCATAGCTATTGCAGAGATTATAGACCATACCCAAATGAACAGTCAATTCTCTATTTGTCTCAATAAGAACAGAGTATTTTAGCTGTTCTTCTGAGCAACACAGATATTTCTAGTATTGAGAAGATAATTTCAGACCTTAAAGAAATAGAATAGCTTTATGTTAGAAAAAAAATTATGTAAGATGATATTTTTTTAACCACTAAGAAATCAGTCCCAGTAATTAGTGGTTCTAACTACATTTATATTGTAACATAATTTTGCTAACTGTTTGCTTTAAACCTTATTTGTGTGCAAGCATATCTCAATATGTTTGTTGACACACTGACACTAAATTAGGAACACTGAAGTGAGTGATGTACTTCCTATGCTCTGTCGGTCACAAAACCTTGACACTCAGGCTATTTATTCATTAAAGCTTTTTTTCCTGCCCCAACAACTGTAACTCTGCAAGGCTGAGTTCTTCAAGACAAGGCATTTACACTTCCCAAGGGCATTGGCCACCAGACCTTACCAAATGGGCCTCCTCTGCACACTTCTGCCTGATGTCATTAAGTTGTTCTTCCAACTTGGCCTTCTGCTCATCAAGATCATTAAGAGTTTCCTGTGCTTCCTGTTTCTGAGCTTGCAGCTTTTGCAGATTACTGCTCTCCCGCTTTACTTCATCCTGGAGATCCTGAAATAAAACACATCAGCTTGACACTTGTTCCCTCTCTCCCCCAACCACTGAATTCTGCAGTACAAACTGCAGTGGTAACCCAGAATTCAAAGTATCAACAAATTATCTTCCAGAAGCCCACATGGGTACCAGACTAGCAAGTACTCTCAGATTCTAATTCAATGATATAAAAATAATCAGGTTGTTTGCCTTTGATTTTCTTCAATACAACAAATCTCACTGAAGTATTGAGATCATACACCAACACACAGATGAACTGTTTTCCTCACAGAGAGGTCAGGTTTTCAATTTGAGTTTCCAAGTTGTCTTTATGGAGGCTGCTACAGTGTCTCTGTCCTGTGCTTTAGCACTGTGTTTTACTGAGTTTCTTATTAAGAACGTGGACCTGCTGGAGTGAGCCCAGAGGAGTCCATGAAGATGGTCAGAGGGCAGGAGCACCTCTGCTATCAAGACAGGCTGAGAGAGCTGGGGTTGTTCACCCTGGAGAAGTGAAGGCTCCAGGGAGACCTTAAAGCCCCTTCCAGGAACTAAAAGGGGCTTGCAAGAAAGTTGGAAGTGGACTTTTTATCAGGACATGGAGTTACAGGACACAGGGGTATGGCTTCCCACTGACAGAGGGCAGGTTTAGATGGGACATGAGTAGTAAATGCTTTCCTGTGAGGGTGGGGAGGCCCTGGCACAGGTTGCCCAGAGAAGCTGTGGCTGCCCCACCCCTGGAAGTGTTCAAGGCCGGGCTGGATGGGGCTTGGAGCAACTTGGGATAGTGGAAGGTGACCCTGCCCATGACAGGGGGTTGGAGTGAGATGNTAGAAAAAAAATTATGTAAGATGATATTTTTTTAACCACTAAGAAATCAGTCCCAGTAATTAGTGGTTCTAACTACATTTATATTGTAACATAATTTTGCTAACTGTTTGCTTTAAACCTTATTTGTGTGCAAGCATATCTCAATATGTTTGTTGACACACTGACACTAAATTAGGAACACTGAAGTGAGTGATGTACTTCCTATGCTCTGTCGGTCACAAAACCTTGACACTCAGGCTATTTATTCATTAAAGCTTTTTTTCCTGCCCCAACAACTGTAACTCTGCAAGGCTGAGTTCTTCAAGACAAGGCATTTACACTTCCCAAGGGCATTGGCCACCAGACCTTACCAAATGGGCCTCCTCTGCACACTTCTGCCTGATGTCATTAAGTTGTTCTTCCAACTTGGCCTTCTGCTCATCAAGATCATTAAGAGTTTCCTGTGCTTCCTGTTTCTGAGCTTGCAGCTTTTGCAGATTACTGCTCTCCCGCTTTACTTCATCCTGGAGATCCTGAAATAAAACACATCAGCTTGACACTTGTTCCCTCTCTCCCCCAACCACTGAATTCTGCAGTACAAACTGCAGTGGTAACCCAGAATTCAAAGTATCAACAAATTATCTTCCAGAAGCCCACATGGGTACCAGACTAGCAAGTACTCTCAGATTCTAATTCAATGATATAAAAATAATCAGGTTGTTTGCCTTTGATTTTCTTCAATACAACAAATCTCACTGAAGTATTGAGATCATACACCAACACACAGATGAACTGTTTTCCTCACAGAGAGGTCAGGTTTTCAATTTGAGTTTCCAAGTTGTCTTTATGGAGGCTGCTACAGTGTCTCTGTCCTGTGCTTTAGCACTGTGTTTTACTGAGTTTCTTATTAAGAACGTGGACCTGCTGGAGTGAGCCCAGAGGAGTCCATGAAGATGGTCAGAGGGCAGGAGCACCTCTGCTATCAAGACAGGCTGAGAGAGCTGGGGTTGTTCACCCTGGAGAAGTGAAGGCTCCAGGGAGACCTTAAAGCCCCTTCCAGGAACTAAAAGGGGCTTGCAAGAAAGTTGGAAGTGGACTTTTTATCAGGACATGGAGTTACAGGACACAGGGGTATGGCTTCCCACTGACAGAGGGCAGGTTTAGATGGGACATGAGTAGTAAATGCTTTCCTGTGAGGGTGGGGAGGCCCTGGCACAGGTTGCCCAGAGAAGCTGTGGCTGCCCCACCCCTGGAAGTGTTCAAGGCCGGGCTGGATGGGGCTTGGAGCAACTTGGGATAGTGGAAGGTGACCCTGCCCATGACAGGGGGTTGGAGTGAGATGGGCTTTGAGAACCCTTCCAACCCAAAACATCTGGGATTTTGTGACAATAGAAATCCTTTATTCTGCTCCTTCCCCCTTCAAAAACACAAGGCCAAAAATAGGAACAGTTTTTTGGAGCATGGTGAAAGACCATTAACCCAAATGCACTGCCTCCTAGGGCATTCCTGCCCCCAGTTTTGCAAGGATCAGCCAAAAACTTATTTTCTGTGTACCAGTACAGGTAAGAAATGCACATTTCATACACAACAATATGGAATCTTTTGATTCATGTAAGAGCAGCAAGAATGGGTCTTGTGTTTTAAGTACATTAAGTAGCATCATAAAATAATTAGCTCATTTCTGAGCAACAGGAATGGTTATACTTCAACAAGCTGCAGAGATAACACTGAAAAACATGTCAAGGGAAGAAATTAGGAAGAAGAAAGAATCGTCAAAGTCAAGAGGAAGAGATAATACAGGGAGATCAAAAAGGATTAATACAAAAGGAAAAGTATTAGATGAAAAGAGAAGATTGCAGCCTTTCTGAGAAAATACAGCAATTCCAGGAAGAATCATCAACAACAGTAAAAAATGAACAGAGAGCAAAAAAATCTAAGGAGGGTAAGAAAACAAGTAGATGTGAAATTCTGATCATACATTTGTGTGCTGCTCTAAGCTACAATCCTGCTCTCCTTTTCTAGGGGTGTTTTGTTTGGGTTCTTTTTGGTGAGGGAGACAGTTTATCCACATGTTGTGTGCTAACACCTCCACATAATGAGGACAAAAAGCCAGATAGGAATAGAAAGGCATATGATGCAGCAGTCAGATGCTGGGGAATTAGGTAAACTCAAGACAACTGGAGGGCTACCCAAAGATACATCACAGATACTTTTACGTTAAAAATCAACCACAAAACCATGCAAAAAAAATCTCCCAAACCAAAACACAAAAACCCCCAAATTTAATTTGAATTTCAGTGAAGAGTATGTCAGTATACAGCAGTCACACTAGGAAAAATACTGGTTATTTCTAACCCATGAGAGAAAAAACAGCGTGCACACAAAAAGCTCTTAGAGCAGCTACTGACTTGGATAATTGGGACACTCTTGATCCATTCATTTTCACATGGCTTTGAAAAGCAAGGATCAGCTGACACTTAACACAAGCAGTGGAGGAAAAAAGTAACAGCTTAAAGAGACTTCAGCCTCCTTTTTCCTAGAGGGAATTCACATCCACATAAGCTAAATATAGATCACCTCCACTTTTGTCTGTCCCAGGCACAGCAGCAGAGAAGCACTGAAGAGACCTAACTAAGCCTGATGGCTGCCAGAAGAGCAAAGAAGGAAAAAAACCCAACCAAACCCAAAACCTGTGGTGGTTTTTGTTCACATGTGCACCAAACCTCTCCAAAATTAAAGGCTGCAGTAGATACAACACACAAAACTGGCTATAATACTCAAAGATGCCTCTTTATGAAGTAAACCAGGCTCCAATTAAGCTTCAATTTCAAAGAACACCCTTCAGCATAGAAGCAGCATCCTAATGTTCAAGCACTGACTGAGATTCTAAATGAAAACCACTAAGATACTTGAGGTGTTACAAACTGGCATTCTGATTGTAATAGTAATCCTTCTATTAGATTTATGATCACTGTAACTCTTTATGCCAACATAGTGTAGGATAAGGAAAGTTTAGGAATCCATATTTCCATGGACAATGGATTTAATAGCTTGCTAGTCTGTCCTTCCCAAGACAGTTCATGTGCTAGAAAATGTCAAGCCTGCAAGTGGACAGAAAAGTAAAACTTCACTGACTTTCTAATGGCATTGGTGCACTGCAATAAAGAAAATCCAGTTCTGGGGAATACTCAGGACATGTAACTTTGAGGAAACACCCCTTAGTCTCTGCTACTAAAGACCTGATATTTTAACAAGCACATTAAACCCCATCAATATGCTATATCTTCCTTATAACTCTTTTTTTGCCTTTGCTTTTTAGTACCTATTTACACAGTTTTGAAATTATTTTATACAAGAAAAACTGTCATTCTTTCCCTCCTCCTATGCTAATCAGTTTGACTGATCACTGACCATGGCCATATTTGAGATTACAAACAGGTCTGTGGAAGGAATTCTGGTACCAAAAACCCTGAAGTGTCATGTCACAAAACTAGCTTGAAAAAAGGAAGCAGGTTAGAGCAAACTGGTTTTTTGGTAGACCATCTTTAGGAATGTCCTAATTAGAATAAAACCAGAAGAAAAAAAGCATGAGGCAAAAATATCCTTAATCTGTCACATTATTCTCTGAAGTTCTAGAAAGTTTGTTGAAACATGCAGGTCCTCGACCAGTCAGGAATAAGAAAAGATAAAGAGCTACCAGATTAAATAAATGCTGCAGCCATTTCCTGTTTGATCCTGGAGGTTTCTTGTTTTTCTGACAAGCCAATAATAGATTGCTCCTTCTCTGCAGACTGACAGAACTCTGTAACTATATTTAACAAATAGCTTGTGTGACCACTAACAGGTTAAAGACCTGAGACAGCTGCTCCTAACACCAACCACTGCTCAGGATGCAGCGACTCAGGGGATTCTGTGATGCTACTGCCTATCAAACACACACAGATGACACTGTAACATTCAAGGTAAGGTTTTTATCAAGCTTACAAACCTTTTGTGCAAAGGCACCAGAAAACTCAAACCTCACACAAGCAAACACAGATCCCAGAAGACACCAATAAAATCACCTTGTGTGCAAAGCCAGGAATACCCTGAGAATTCTGTGAACAGTGGGAAAGGGAATCTGCAGGGTGGGGAGGGGAATGACTGTGGAGCACAGGCATGGGCAACTTCCCCACGCATTCCTGCAGCTGCTGCCAGCATGGCCAAGAGGCCAGCATCTGATTATCTCCTCAAAGGTCACACTATTAATTATCATCCAGACTCCAAGGATATTAAATAACCCTGCACAAAATTCACAACTCTTGTAACACATTAGCTCCTTTTCAGCCCAATCGAAATTGAAATGCCAAAATCTTGCATTATTTGCTCTTAAGTAAAGATTATGGAAAATGACAGATTCTTAAAATAAATTTAGAAATAAACATAAGTGGTCAGATATCACATTCAAGTTTTTTTTTTTAAAAACAGAAACTGAAAATTTAACTGAAATATTGCTTTACAATATTTAATTCAGAGCATGGCTAGGCTGTCAGCACTCTAAACACTGATGCTGACTGCATAATTTTTAACATCTGCACAACACTTGTAAATTTATATTTTCAGATATTCAAGAAATTCAGTATCATCCTTTCAAATAAAAATCAACAGATTCTTTTTAAAATTCACTTATATTAGGCAAAATTAATTTGAGGCAACATTTCTCCCTAGCTGGTAATTACTGCACCTCTTAAGAAGCAGCCCTATACACAAGCCCTTTCAATTCAGCCACTTAAGTTTATTAATTAATTTACAGTGCTACAGTGTCCTCTTTAGCTTTAATTACACAGTAGATAATCTTGCTTAAAAAAACAAAAAAGAAAAATCTAGACTTTTGTAATATTTTTCATTTGAAACTCCATGCATGCTATATATCCTATAGGAGCTTGCACATTTATATAAATATACACACCTACACAAACCCAAAATTATACAGAAAATACACTTCAAAGTACATTCTTTTTCTTAGTCACCAATTTTGTTTTTTACTAGATAAATGATGTGATCTAAAGACTCAGTAATCCCACTGTCATTAAAACAGCACATGGTGCAATATCAGGTGTCTGAACAATAATTTGGTCTTTTATTTACCTGAACCTCACTCGTCCTCTGCTTGATAGCATCTTCTTTCTCCTTCAGGTCTTGCTCTACATTATTCTTTTCCCTGGAAGACCAGCAGACAATGCAAGAATATTTAAGAACATCAGCTACAGCAGGTACAGTTATCCAGCCCCCTAAGCCTGTATCTCTCTTTAAATACATAGTGAAACATTAAACACAAAGATGTGGGGGATTTCTGCTTTCCAAATTATTTACAAGACAGAAGCCCACATAAGTGTTCTGCATAAACCCCCCTGTCTTTCCACCAACTGCACTCCAGTGATAAGAATGGCTCAAAAATGGAAGGGGGCGGGAGGCAGAAATCAATGAAATACTGTCTCCAGTGATCTCACTGTTGCTATGGAGCACTTGTCTAATGAAAACTGCTAGGAAAAGTGGGAGGGATTGCATCAGATTCCATCTATTAACCCCTGCAAACACAGCAATGCCTGTGCTCACAGCAGCCAAGGAACACTCCCACAGGCCAACAGAGCCCATTAATGCCCTTGGCCTGTCAGATTGTGGATCTGTCTGTTGGGAAGCTCAGGCAGGAGCAGGAAGCTTGGCTTGGCTTGCTGGAATCACGATCTGCTCAGACACTCCACACGGAGTAATTTGCTGTGTCATATCAAGCCTGCCTCTACAGACATTTATTCAAGTTTAAGTGACTGCTGATGACAGGGGAATTATCATCAATAAATTCTCATCAGTCAGACATAACAATAGCTTTAAGAAAGGGAACAAACCCATACAACGCAGAAGTGTTACTGTTATAAAATAATCATGAGTGTTTCTCTCTAGACAGCATATGGAATCTTTTCTCCTTTCACAGATGCAGAAAAACATTAAGCATTACAGTTTTTACACAATCTTCTGTAGATATTCACTTTCATAAAGATTCTGTTAATAAACCAACACAGACACTGAAGCTAGAATTTGAACAATAAACCTAACATTTCTAAATGAAATACCATAGTGAAGAACTATTAGACTGTATTACTGGTATAAACCAAAATTAAGAAACTTCATATTTTAATAGCAGTAGATTGTTCATCAATGTAAAGCTATTTCTTTGTTTACTCTTATTTGCTACAGAAAAAAACACTTCTCTGTTGAAGTAAAGCAGGTCTACTCTAAGTTCTCTTTACTCTAGCTGAGAAAGTTTTGTTTACAGCTAAACCACACACAACAGAAAATAAAAAGAACCCAGAATGAACACTAAATGAACACTTGCTCCGACAAATAATTACTATAGATTATACTCTGCTATTATTTTTCTCATTATCTGATTAAAGAGCAACTTCCTGATTATGCCCAAAGGGGAAGTTTAAATGGAAGGAAAAGGAAAGATGTGGAAAGAGGAACTTTGAAGATCAAGGCTATTTATTCTGTTAAGTGTGATCCTTCAAGTTTCATGAAATTCCTCACTCTCCATTCATCAGAAACTGGAAATTCTAAAAAAATCTTTACCTTTTCAATCAAAGCTACAGCACACTCCTCTAGTTCAATAAGCATCTGTAGCATAGCTGTACTTAAGTATTTAAAGCATTGCAACAAAGGCTTGAAACAAGCTCTGTTGCTTTGGGCTTCCATAACTTTCCATGAACAAAGGTCTCAAAAAAGCACTTCTACAGATCTATGTACAAATCAGGCTGAAAAATATCTTCAACCCCTCAAACACCCATCAAGCACAGCCAACATTCATATATATTCTTCCTGATTGACGAGAAAAGAGAGTAGGAAAACAAATACTTGTTATTTCTCCTGCTGGGGTGGGAAAACTCAGCAAGAAATAGAACTGGAAGCAGGTATGTGTAGCTAATACACAGCCTTTCCACATTACTGTCACTGATGTGCCTTAGACTGTCAGAGATGCAGATCACTTCCTTTGTATTTCAACACAAGTCAGGTACCTAAACCCTTGCAATCTGGACTAAGCAACAGGATACAACACCCACCCACTGGCACTTCCATGAGCCAAATCAGAGCACAAACAATGAATTGGAAAGAATCAAGTGAAAGAAGTATTGTCAGACAGAACAAGAAAAGCTTAGCCAGCAGTCTCAGGCAAAGGAAAACAAGCTGAGTGTATATAGTCTGCACATAACACATCCCATCCTCCCCCCAGAAATGCTTCTTTGTTTCAAAGAAAAGACAACACAGACCTACTTAATTCACTAATTCTTCTGAATGCCTCCATTTATTTTACAAACTATCTGCTATGCCCCTTTAGGAATACTCAGCAACTGAAAGAACCAAAAATAAGTAACAAAATTAATTTGTTGGATATGACAGATTCCCTGGATCATAAAGTCCTTACTACATCCAAAAAACAACCCAAAAAGAACTGTGGTCTTGCCAACAAAGGACACTTGTAACCAATTCAAGCCAATTTTTGAAAGCAATACAATTTCCCTATGCATTTTAATAGTAGTCAGGTTGGGAGAACCTCATCAAATAAACTAAGAGCAATGACTAATAGATGGTTTCTCCCATACAGATGCTTCATGATTTACCAAATCCCTAAATTTAATACTAATTTCTGAATGGAGTTATTTATAAATGGGAGCCAGCACACTGCAAGTATCTGTCATAGCTGAGAACTGCAAAGTCCCCATGTCAGCAGAGGCATTCAAGCCACTCAATCCTGGCCAGGCTGAATTACCTTAGATACAAAAGCAAAAAAATCATAGTTCTTTCCCATAATAAGATGATGACTACTCACAGAGCTGGTGCATTATCTACACTCATAGTTGCCCAATACTTCTTATTTTCACATACATCTGTAGTTTTGGGAATTCCTAATGTAGTAGCACTTCAGTCTGGCAATACTAGGAAAAATGCCAAGAGTTTGCCTTGCTTCTTCTCACGTTTGTTACTCACAACCTCTTCTGCTGCAACAGCTCAGTTACTTCCAAACCTGAGGTTGAGAAGAAATGATCTATGCTACATTGAAGTTCTTTGCTTAGCTAAGGTGATGTAGATCTCTGAAATTTAAAACAAGGGTTTGATGCAAGTGTATGGCAGGGAGAGACTGTTGTGCTTTTCTGGAGGATGTTTTGCTCTTTCATTGCTATTGAGAGACTCACCAGCTTTATAGTCCTTTTAACCTGATTTATAATTCAAGACAATTTAAATGTTGCTATCTACCGTATGTGAAGGATGACATCTTTGGTGAGATATCCCAAGTTAAGTTCAACTACTCCTCTGCTTAGAAAGGAATGTAGTGTCAGTAAAGCTTGAAGAAATTCCATGAATTTGTGGGCTCTCACTAACTTTGAAAGCAAGAAAGCAAAGCTGGGTTTGTTGGGGAAGAAAAAGGTTTTATGGCTCAGAAAAGAACATCAAGAACATCTGGTCCAGCCTCCCACCATGCTGATCAAGAAAAGCTTCAAATAGCTTTCTAAAAATACAGTGCAACTGGAACAGAATTTAGAGACAGCAATGCTAACAGGCTCAAAATGATACAGGTTGCACAATGTCCCAAGGCAAATAATTCCCCCCACCAGAGTGGTATTATCCTCCCTAATTAGTGCTCTGCATTTTATTCTTCATCTGATCCTCAACCTCCACCTTCCTGACACTGTATTTATCAAATTAAGATTAACAAAGCTATTGGCCACCAGACCTCTCTCCCACACAAACTGCTGAGCCACAAAGACATCACCTCTGTATTCTTTGCTCAGTCTCTCCACAAGCTGTTCTCCACACATTGCCATTCTTTTGGCCACTTCCTCTCTGCCTTTTTTTGTTTTTTTTTCACATGCACTTCAAAAATAGATTCAAATTCTATTACTGGGTCTCAAAAATGCAGCTCTTGGACTATTCTCAATGGAATCAGAGACTAGAATCCTTACATATTGAGTCCAACAGCTGAACAATCTATCTTGTTTACTAATGAACAAAAATAACTTCAGTTCAAATTACATTTTTATATGACAACTATCAAGTCTGAAAGCGTACTTCGCCAGTTGTAACAGAAATATGGATTCACCAAAGATTAAAAGTTTTCTACATTTAGCACATTCTGTTCTGAACCTCTAAATCATATGAAAGTAAATTTCCCCTTTCTAAAAACAAATACACATTAAGAGTTACCTCTACCCTATCTTCAACAATCTAGTATCATTCAATTTAAAATAATTGTCAATGTATAAATGGAAGTAGTGACTTTTTCAGGGCCATGGTTCATTCATACCTCACAGTAAGAAAAGAAAACCAGACTCAAACAGTCTGGCTTGCATGTTAGGCTTCAAGCCCACCTACTGAAAACCAACTTCATCTAAAAATTCATGCCAGCCAACAATTTATTTCCTTCTAAGATACCAACAGTAAATATACACAGCTGCAAATCCTATTTCAGGTTAATAAATGTGAGTGTCCAAAACTGGAATTAATATAACCTGAATAACAGTCGAGAAGCAAGGAGGCAGTGGGAGTAATAAGAGAGAATAAGCAAGTGAAATGAAAAAATATTTATGCATTTAGGAAACAGACTGTGCTCTGACACGCTGCCAAGTTAAATCATTCCCACAAGTGACATGAATTAGAGAGGCAGATTTCATCATGACAAAGCACCAGCACTTAAAAATAGGAGAATTTACTGTTCTTAATAGAATTTTCAGTAGATTTATGATAGTAACAAGAAAAACACTGAAGAAAAATACTTGCTGTCTCAAGAGCATGACCAAGACTTTAGAAAATATATGAATTTGATTTTCTTAGTCACTTGAAGTCATCTTAATTACTTGAAAAATAATTAATGGAATCCAAGAGTCTGCAGACATCATAGCAATTTTTCTCAGTCCAGCAGTTTATTTTATTACACAAGAGAAGCATCCCCATCTTTATCTCCATCAAAACCCTAGCAGAGGTCCATGCACAGTCATCTTCCCACTCCCTATCCTCCATACTTACTGATCTTTTCCATCTCACTTCCTTACTGCCACCAAAAACAAGTCCTTGGAATGCCCTCTACAAATAAAAGATAACTAACACCATTTATATATGGTTCCAGCATCCAAAAGATTTGCTCCATTCACATCTGCCAATAAAGATGAACAATGGAGAGTATTTCCATGTCAGGTTGCTGAGATTCACAGCTCTCTGAAACACACCCTGAAGGCACCAGGGACAGACCCTTCACAGTCCTGCTGTTACTAAGTGCACTCATGTGAGTGAACAGAGAGCAGCAGTGTCACACAGCACTACAGACATGCTGACCCTTTACTCAGCAAAGCAGAGTATTACCACCTGCTTTTCTCCTATGCACTGAATTGTGTTTTAAAAAACAGTAAATAGCACAACTGAATCCAAGGCAAGTCTGGCTATTCCTCCCTTACATACCTCTGCAGGTCCACAATTTCATTGTTTAATGTATCAAGTTCTTTAATTGCAGAAAAATCTGCTACAGAATTCGGTCCTTGAGTACTCTGAAAGATAAAAATAAACACTGTTAGTCTAGAGCTTATGCTATTCAACTACTACATTGACTTTACTTTTTGTGGCTACATGAGCTATCTTCTTGTAACAACTGCTGGTAGCATTTCAAACGTATTTCAAACCTTCAGTCTTAGAAACCCCAAAAGAGTACAGATGCTGTATGAGCAGAACACAACATGGAGACAGCTTAATTCAAGGAGAGTTTGTCTCCTACACACCCTTGAAGACACCTGCCACAAAAGCACAGGACTACCTAAACATACAAAAAACCATAGAATCTTGTTCTAAAATAAGACTTATCTTACAGCTAATATTTAGGTGGTTTCCTAGCATTCATTTGAGAGAGGTTTGCTTACTACTTTTATATTTCTTCACCTTGGTGATCCTCACGTTGCAGAGTACAGACACTGATTTGTAAGGCTTTAAGAGATACTGAGCTCATTTAACACAAACTTCCAGAGTACTCAATGAAACTTTGATAATACAAAGTCACAGGGTACCTTACACCCATGAGCTCCCAGTTACTTAATGTCTTTATAAGACAATGACTGTAATACAAATTATTTGTTTCAAAAAAAGTACACATAAATGGATAGAGAACAAATGCTGAAGACAGAAATTACAAATGCTATAATTATTCTTCTGTGCCTTGTCACAACATGAACATGCTTAGAAAACAAAAGCCATTGCAGCTACCTCCTATAAATACATCAGTTCCTTCAAGTCTTGAATAAAGTCATCCACGACAAACACAACATTCCAAGGACAAGTATATACATATAATTTAAAAAAAAGGCAAGTGATACCCCCAAAATAACACAAAAGTTTTTAAATGCTGAAGTTTCTCTACAGATAAATCAAGATGCTATTAACTGTGTGCTTACTCAAACTGATACTCTGGGGAAGAAAAAAACCAAGAGCTATGAACACCTAAACTGTGAGCACACTGTGGCTGACAGTATTATTCAGCAGGGCTACAAACTATTCATGCATATTTTACTAGCACAAATGGTATGAACTGGGAGTTTAAAAAAAAAAAAAGGCAAAAAACCAACCATACAGCTATTCTTAAACTGGTTAGTGTACAGCTTCTCAACTGGGCAATCTAGCTATGATGTTCAATCCTGTTCTACAGCAATTACACAGGAGTTTTGCACAGTTGATCATGGCATTCCAATGGGAGTTTTTACTTCTCCTACGACAAGGATAGAAGGAACACATGGAAATATCAGCTGCGAGAAAATTTTTTTCCCAGCCTCTTCCTTTCACCAGTTAAAGAAATTCTGCACACTAATGCCAGCATCAAACTTGAGAAAACTGTATCTTATTTTCAATTGTTCAGGAGAACTGGTGGGGGGCAGGAACATAAAAGCCAACATTTTTTAGCTTCAATATACATGTTAACAAGGACAAATTAGAACCATAGGCTGCCATTACTATATTGCAACATGCATGCAAAACAGCACCTCCAGTTTTTAACTCGAAGGCATAGTAAAAGGAAATTCCCATCAAAATTCTTTGAGAGCACCTTACATAAAAGTTTAAATTTTATGGCTTGTCATGCATGTGGTGACTACAAACAGTTCTAGGTCAGGAAACACAGCAACAAGTTTTAAACCACAATGGAATATCATTTTACTTACTGATATTTCTGCTATCACCTTTGTATGGGTCAACTCAGAAGATAAAGCCTAAGTTGGTGTTTTGGGGTTTTTTTTTTTACCATGTACGCCACACCACGTCAAAAAAAACCAGGGAAAAGCCTATCTCTGCCTACTGACTCAATCTTTTGAGTTCAAATCTTGAGCAATAATCTTGGACAAAAAAGTTCTTTCAGATCAACAAGACAACACCTCTTTTGAAAAAGCTCAAAATGAGCTAAAGGTTCAGCTCAATTTAGTAAAAAAACCTCTTGTTAAGGATTTAGAGAGTTAATGAAAGCTAACTTACCTTCTTACACAATATTCTTACTCATCACTTAAGTTAGTAATGAAATAAAAATCACACTGATGTCTTTGAGAGTTTTATAAAACCAATTTACATCCACAGAACAGCAGTAACCAACATCTAATGCTTTCTAATCACTAAATTTTCTGTGATATCTTCAGTAAAACTGTGGGTATTAATCCTAATGACAACTGCCAAATGCCACATTGGGACTTGGTCACCACCAAGTACTCTGTCACCACTTCCCCTGCAATTTCACCAGGAAGAAACAGTGTTTTCTCTTTTCAGTTTAAGCAGCCAACAGGAACAGCCCCCAAGGTTTGGGCTCAAGGCAGAACCTCGGGGTTATTCGGGATGAACACCACTGGAAATTGGCAGAACCTGAGACAGCAGCACACGGTGACACTTGAGAGAAGTGCTGAGCTAATTCATGACTGTGTGAGAGTCTCAGAAAGATGTTCATTATTAAACCAACAGACAGTAAATATTAGAAAAGCAAAGTTTCTCTAACCTTGAGAAAGCAGAGTTAACAAACTGACAGAATAATAAGGATGAAAAGCAGAGTGGTGCAGAATGGAAAAAACAGTCCAAACTAGAAAAGAGACATAGAAAGGAAAGCAAACATACAAAAAAGATTAGTAGAGTTGCAAATAAAGCAATTACTTTTTAAAAACAGAATGTAAAACCAAATTAGATACCAGTTACAGAAACTCAAAAAAGTAGCGCCAAATTTTGAGTTTCGTTTTTCCAGGTGTGAATTTTTCATTCTGTTTAAGAAAGCTGTAGGATTAGGTCAATGTATTGCACAACCAAGAAAAGGTAAGTCACCTCACACTTCATGATGTGTAAAACACGTAGAAATTTGTCATAACCTCTACCATTCTGACAGCTACAAATTGAACTGCTGAGGTACAGCTAACTGCTGGATTAAGATAGATGGCAACCAACAGACTATGGAGATATCTAAACTATCTGTGAGGTATAAAATGGAGGACCATTTACTTTTAGAACTTTAAAAAACTCTAAACTTTTAGTTCACATTGTTTCCAAACTTATAAAAAAAGATAGATGTAAAAAAGGTAACTGAACTCATTAGGAGAAAAGCACTGAACTTGTGCATGTCACTTCAGATGGAAACTCAAATTTCTTTAAAATGGCAGCAGAAGGATTATTCTTTCAAAAGAGAAAATAATGCTTTCCCAACATAAGATCTCTCTGCTTGGTTGGCAGGTGTTATAAATGAGAGCTTCATTTTGAAATATGGATGGAAGTTTTTTATCATTTCCTTGCACCTAAGATTTGTTTTCTTCCTGATATTATGGTCAATTTAAGGCATGCCAGCACTTGAGGTTGCTTCTTGCATAGCCTTTGAAATTAACATTATTTGCTTGAGATATACACCAAAAATGCCAAACCCATCCTTACCTTCTGTAAACTGACACCTCTGTCTGAAGGTGGAATCATCTCTGGAGTCAGAGCCTGAGGAGGATCAATGCCCTTTGTTAACTTCTGATTAATTAAATGGAAAGCCAAAGCAAACTGTTCCTTTGAAAGCTTCCCGCAGTCCTTGGTGTCACAGAGAGCCCTGTACAGAGATGCACATGAAATTTTAAAAATCCTCATTTCTCCAAGTACAGCCCTATTTAGTGTAGTTGCTGTCATTTACAAATGTGAAAATTGCTAGGGTGTATCTCCTCTTCCAAAACAAAACTATAAGCATAGGAAACATCACTCAAACACACACAGAGACTACTTTCACTTTGCATGTTGAGGCCCACAGCTGTGCTCTGGTGAAAAGCACAATCAGGGCCGTAGGTCACTAGCAACACCTTCAGAACCAACACAAGTTTATTTCCATTTTGCTGATCTTCCTAAACTAGAAGTTGTGTTAACCACAACTTGGGGGGAAAAAGAAAAGTTGTTCCTACCAGAGTGCCCTGCAACAGCTCACAGTGGGGAAAGAATTAAAGAAGCAGTGAGTGTAATGAAGGCACTGCTGTAATGAATAATGCTAAATGAATGCATAGCTGTAAGGAAAGATGTGTAGAATGAGATGGGACATAAATCTTGCATGCTAACAATTTCATAGAAACAATTCCCTTTTCCACTACATAGGTAGGATCAGTGATCAGATACCTGTGATGATGTGACGTCTTAAATACCCAGGGATAGCTGAAGTGCAGTATTTGTAACAATGTCTTCAGGCATAAACCTAATTTCCACCCATTTCTGTCCCAGAGCAGAAGCAAGTAAGTTATCACTGGTTATACAAAGGCCATGCTATTATATACTGAAATGTCACTTTCAGAAATGTCAGCATAGCAAGAAGTGAGAACTATGCCATCATCTACACAGCTGTCACAGGAAAAAAAACCTACCAGATATGTGCAAGGAGAGCAGAAGGCAGTCCTGTTTTCAGGAATAGTTCTCTGGCTTCCACACCTGACACAAATCCATCCATGTCCTTGTCAGTTTTCACAAAGATCTCATCGTACTTAATTTTGTCTGCAGGCGATACAACCCACTGAAGGGGGGTGAGGATGGAAGGGAAAAAAACCAAAACCACAATACTAAGACACAGGCAAGTTGTTTCCAGTTTAGACTTACATAATTCAAGGACTACAGCACAGATTTTTAAAGTGATACAGGTGCCTAGCTCATGAACCAGTCTTATCCTCCTAAACAGACATGCAGAGATCCTCAAGCAACTGCAGAAGTAGAAGCGAAGCATTTCCCTCAGTAAAGCACCCAGGCTGCTTGGTGCTGCTCTGCCCCTCTGCCTGTGCAACAAAGGCATTCCTTGAAGGCTGGATCTCCTTCCTCACCACTGTGCTCAGCCACAGTCCTGATGACTGTCTGGCTCTATAAATTTTATTCTCCTTTACACAGCTGGGAAGCTTTAGCTGGAGGGACCAGAGAGCTGTTCAAGTCCAGGTTGTTAATAGTTGGGCACATTCTAAATTGAAGAATTTACATCTGAACAAGGTAAAGATGGGAATTTGAGCCACTTCTGTTACTTGATCAATTTTTCACAACATTCAGCTAATATAAAGATGTCTGGGGTTTTTTGAGTGAAAACTGCTTCAAGTGCATGTATGGATGTTAATTAATTTCAGTGCACACAGACAACTAACAGATGACTCTCAAATGTGCTATATACAAGCTCACCCAGAATGGCACTGCTTTGCAATACATACAGCAAGACTTACCCTCAAGGCAAGGAAATTTCCAGGTTAAAACCTTGGCACCTCCAAAATTAAGATGCCACTTTCTTACTGATTACTCAAATAAGGGTACCCAAATGTCCAAGCTGCATCTGATGCATTAAGTACCACAGTTCTTACTTTAAATACCCTTACCAATTCTTTTTTTTATTTTGAATAGAACAAATTATATATAAGCTACTTGGAAAGACATTTCCCAACTGCTGGAGTCTAAAATGACGAGGAGCAAATAAGATGCTTGGGGAGGGTAAGAGGCATCAAGCTGCCTAATAATCACAATCAGAACAAAAATCAAATTTCCTGTGTCTAGGTGGATATGCTGGACCTTTTGTTTCCTTTTCCCATTGCTTGCATTTATCTATTCCATTTTAATTTGTGTCTTCTCCAAATTACACACATGCACACACAAACATGACTGTCACAATCTCTTTTAAGAAGGTGTCCATATTCCAATCAGACTTCATCCAGAAGATGTGTGCTCAACAGAGGTGTACCTGGACTACTATTTTTTTGAGCTTGAAATAATTTGTTCTAAAAATATCTTCAAAATCTGTACTAAACAATATTTTTAATCTAATTGTTCATATCTGAAGACATCTAGGAAAATATCTGAAGACATCTAGGAAAAGTAAAACAGGGTAAATTTTACACCTCTCCATCTGGTCTTCCCATCAGCCTCCTAAAACCAACCAACAGGGCAAGAAACAAACTAAAAACCTGTATCAAGTCTCTTCATACAGGCAATCTCTGAAGCACAGTGTTAAGGGCAGAAATCTTCTAATCCCCAGTAACTTCTGAACTGTACCTGTGTTAATGGTGTTTTGGCAGCTAAAATGCCCACAGGTGGCAAGGACTGATGAGGCTCTTTGGTTGAAGATGGTATTAATGGCATTGCTCCTGGAACACTGAGAGGTTTTCTCTTGGATGGTGGCACCAAAGCTGCAGGCAAGGACATTGGCACTGGTTCTTTCTCCAAAGCACAGTATACCAAAAACATGGCCTGAACAAGAAAAAAAAAAGGTGTGTGGATGTAAATATATAGAAAAATATATACATATATATAGAGACTAAAGAATTAATTAACAAATGACTTTGTAGCATTTTTTCATTATGTTTCCCCTTCACAAGCCCCTCAATTGATGCAGCTCATTCCCTTCTAAATTGTGTTTTTCATTACCATTTTCTTTTGAGGATCAGTGCTTAGCAAGTGAAGCTCAATATCTTTTAGAACTATAAAATAATTTTCCAAGCTTGTGCCTGTACTTGTGGAATTTTATTTGAGAGAAGACTTCAAACACTTTATCACCATTTTCCCAGAAATTTTTCCACTTAGCATTTAATTCTTTTGTTGTGGCCATCTCTAATTTAACACTTCTTACATTATTTCATCAGTCCTGGCATTAACAGTGTTAAAATTCTAACTTACTACAAACTTTCCTCAAAGATATCTCGAGGCATTCAAGTTCTATAAATACTGAAGGTTAAGGTAAAACTCAGTGAAAACACTCAGAGTCTCATGGGACAGCAGATCTCAGGTGTAAGTTTTTAATGGCTCATCTAACCCACAAAGAAAGTTACTGCTGTGTACTGAGACACATTCAACAAACTTACAGAAACATTAAACAGCACTGAAACTTGATTAAGGACTCTGAATAAAGATAATAAATGAACCACACAGTCAGAAATTAATACACAGTGCATCTATTTTAAACCCTGCCATCAGGCTTTCAAAATCCCAAGAGGCAGAAGATACTTACAACTGCAAACTCATCTCGATCCAACATTCCATCACGGTCAATATCACTCAATTCCCACACCTACCAATAAAAAGCAGAATATAGGGATCTTTGACTAAACTGCAGAAGTTTCCTACTTAAAACCTCATTAAAACCAAACATGAGAACAGCCTCCCTCCACCATATCTCAGGTTCTATTAGGACTAACAGCATTAGTTTCCAGTGAGCGATGTAAATTCACTCAAACCACACAAAAGCAGAGAGATTCTTAAGTTGGAGACAGAGGCACCCTGCCCTGACCCGAGTGTTATAGAGTACACACAACTGATACACTGCAGTTGGAGGTGGTCTATCCAAATAGCAAAAGAAATTTTATTTTTCAGTTCAAAAGTTGCACTCCATAAGATCTTATTTAATAGTTAGGCTCATTACTACAAATCTTCAATTTGAAACACAGGTACTGCTGAGTGCAGCACAGGTATTACTTGGGAACTGACAATTAAGAAGAAAGATAGTCTTACTCGTCCTAAGATATCCACTGGCAGTTTTGAGTTAAGGAGCACAGGTTTCACCTTATCCCCTGACAACAGTCCATTCACTGGATTTAGGCTGTCAAAAATAGCATCATACTTGACCTTGTCTTCCAGCTGCAGAGGCAGAACAAAAATATTACTTATGCAAACATTCACATTCACAGCCTAAGAAGCAGAAGTTCTTTCAAAAGTGTTAACTTCTTTTAATGCTGATGCTTATAAGAAAACATCAAAAAGATATTATTTTTAAGTCAGACACTCATCAAAACCCTGTGAGATTTCTTCTTCAATTATTTTCATGGCTTCATGTAACAACCTTTTTTTTGATTTTTCTTTATCTTAAATTTCTAAACATGAAGAGATTTCCCAAGGGTCAAGTGTTCTTATTAAATTAGGTCTATTAGCCCAATTACAAATTTGACAGGAATGGTAACTATCATACTTTAGAAAAGTAGCATTAGATTTTTCTAAGACAGGTTTTCCTGCAAACCACATAACAGTTCTGGGTAACAGCTAATATTTAGTTTACCTTTACAGCCCATGGTAGATCACTTGATGCTGTTCCACTGAGTAGCAAAGGACTACTAGTATCAGTCTAAGGAAAAACAAGGCAAAAAACCACCAGACACATTAAAAGAGACGTGATTCTGACTTTGCAAAACCATCCCCTTATTTGAGAAGGTGCTTCTCAAAGCCAGAACTGCATTTTAGTCACTCATACCAAGATTTAGAGCAAAAAATTTAAAATATTTATTCTGTTAAGGACAACACTAATAGAACAAATACCACATATCTTCAAATTATGCACAATTTTATATTCAAATCCCCACTAGAACATGTAGCAGCTTATTCCATGTTGCTTGATATTTTCCCTGTTGTAGGGCCCCATTGCCCTACAACATCACCCTCTGAAGTGTTTGGTATTTACACCAAACATTCCTAATTTTTCACTTAAAAGCAGCTCTTAATAATATGTTCAATTAAAAATGGAATCTTACAAATCTTGGTGGAGGAACAGGCAAGTTAAGACTACTCAGGGAAACATCCAATCCATTCTGTGCACAGGCTACAAGTCGCAAAGCCACAAAAAATTCCTACAGGGAAAAAAAGGAAATTTTGAAGAGTTTATAACATGAAAGTATGATTTAAAAAGATACTAAAATTTCAGAACAATTAAGAGTTTTTCTAGTATTGCTATATATATGAAAATTTGCAGATGGCTTCCAAGGGGGTCAGAAAGTGACAGAAAGCAGCAGCCAGCAAATGCTGGATTCCTCCAGTAAGATAAAGTTTGCAATTAATTTTCCAAGAATTTAGTAACTTCCTGGCCAGTGTAGTCAGTTCTCAGCACTCAATTCTTCTATAATAGAACAGTGAAAATTTGAAGTGTAATTGCAGCTGTTTATCTTGGAGGAACTGAGCTGATCCCACAGATGGTTAATGGAAGCAGAGGAAAACAGAAAAATGAACCAAAAGAAGCCCAAAAAATCCCAAAATTGTTTGGTAGACATTACACCCTCCTCCTCTTCCTACCATGGGAAGAAGCAGTTCCCTCTCCATGGACAGTTATCTGTATTTCAAATCAAACAGCAACACACATTAGAGCTTGTGGTAGCACCACTAAGATGTAAAGCCTGTGCCCACACTGCTCACTGCCACAGCTTGGGAAGGACAACTCCAAAGAGAATATACCAATGTCAAGTCCACCAAACTTAAAGTAATAAGAATTTTGAAGATTTTACAAGAATTTTAATTTCTGCATTGTTTCCTACAAGACTATGAGGAAAAAGTCATCTTCTTTGTAAATGCAGTACACTAAACCTTAAATTACTTCTCAGCAAATTGCACAGCTACACATCAGCCCATTTTTAAACCTGGAGAAAAGCTGATGAGGCAGCTAAAGGCTGTTTAATTTATCATAGCTTCCACTCAAATGGGAATTACATAGCCAGTCAAAATTAGAAAAAATCTGTTAGAAAAATCCTTTAGAAAAACTGCTTTCCTGAACCAAAAATTTCAACTTTCATCTTGTTTCAAGGCTGGGTAATGGTTAGAGTCATACACCACGTAAATAATCATACCTGTTTGTTCAGGATACCTTTGCCATCAGTATCAGCTAGGTCCCAAATCTGAAACATAAAAATAACAAAGGGTTCACAGCACTTGAGGGGAAGCTGGCAAGTCCTCCCTCCATTTATAATGGACTCTTGCTGGAAAGTTCACATCTTAACTTTCATGCTAGCACTTAATTGTGAAGACAAATTTAAATATTGCAATAATTTCCATGACTGGATAGAAACCATTGGAACTATTGGATAGAACAACTGGAAACACATAAGGGAAGATCATGCGTCCTGTAGTACTACTAAGTCTTTTAATTTAAACAGTATACTAACTGAAGCAAGAAGACAGGATAATAAATTAAATAATTGCCATTAAATACCTTCCCAAGTACCAAATCCGTCAATCCAGACTTTTTCAAGAAAACAGCTGCATCAGAAGCTAATACTCTTCCAGCATTAGCAGAATCAACCTGGGGGAGAAAAAATCCTCACATGACAAACTGACTTTTGAATTGATGCCATCTCTTTACACAGGTTCTCAAAAAGCTACCAAAGAAGAATGCTCACATTAACAGTCCCTTTGAGGACAATCTTCTGAACCTATCTAATTAGCCCCTCCTAACCACAGGCTTTTCTTCTTGATGCCATCAAAACATGTGATTTTTAAGGACAGAGAATTCCAGGGTTTGATTACATTTCATTGTCCAGCTCTGCATTCGTTACTGTTAGGGTCTGAAAAAGAAGGCTCTGCTTTGAAGATACCATTACCACCACAGCAGAGGGAAATACTTACTCCCTGAAGTGAAACTTATTTGCACAGTGAAGAAGTTGGTGATATTGGCAGAATACCAATCAGCATGCATTTCTCCTGGGATCAATAGAGAGATCATTAAAATAGAGAGTTATTCAAGTTCTTAAGTGGAAACGGTATCTAAACTAAACCTTTTCAAGAGGGAAAAGAAACAGGAAAACTTAAATCACCTACATGGTGATGTGAGGAAAAGGGAAATAGAGGAAAAGCTGAAAGTCCTGGAGAGCCTAAAGAATTCTTAAAAAGGGCACAGTATAGAAATAGGACTAAGAGTATCTTCAGTCAATTCAGACTGTCAGCCTTACTACATCCCACATGATGATGACAACTGCACCACTTCCAGTCTCACAGCTTTGTGTTTAAACAAAGGCCATATTCAATATTGTGTTTGGAACACAAGACCAACTGCCCAAGTTCACAGGTGCAGCACACACAAGGTGCTCAAAGCTAACAGCTTCCCGAGATGGGATTAGAACTGGCTCCTGAAAGACTGTGGGAATTTATCATCTGGAAAGAATGCTGCAGCATTCTCGTTGTCCGTAGACACTTCTGAAAGGGAACAAAACACTCTAAAATCCCAAAATCGTAATTTAATATCAAAGTGAAAACATCTATTGTTTTTAAAATAACCAGTATGATTCTAATTAGGAGAGGGTTTTTCCTGTAACTGAGGATGCCCTGGTCAGAGCAACAAGGTTGCAAACACTACAGTCTAGCAGTTAGGCTAACTGAGTTATGGGAGAGTGTTCATCTATAGGCACAAAGCAGCCAAGAGCATCAAACCCCCTTTTCAAACAGTGGAGTCGACCTTGCGTGTAACACAACAATCCTGGCATCCACTCAGAAAACCTCCAGCCTAGCACTCCTCTTTCAAGAAAGTTACAGAACACCACATTCTCAGCTGTGTTTACTTTCTATTTCTCCAAGTCCAAGCCAGAAGAAGGTGACTTTAAGGGATTTAAGCAGGATTCTTACTTAACCCCATACTGACCTAGTTTCTTTATGTACAATTAATTATCTAAACCTTAGTAACTATTTTTTAAAGGGCTGATTTCAATTTCTTTAGAAATTGCTAAGTCTTGAATGCGGGGGTGGAGGTACTTATGTTTGATTATTGCACTGGGATGATTGCTGCTGTTTGTCAGTTATACACCAGCTTGGCAGAGCTTTTCCCCTGATGTGCAAAAAGCAATTTCCACAGCTGCATCAGCCAACAACTCCCTTGTTACAGCCTGTCTTTTGTAGGACCAGGAATTACCAAAAGTTACAAACATATGTCTGATGAGATTAGGGCAGAATGTTACAGAGAGAGGTGCTTCAGCTCAGGATTCATCAAGAATTCAGCACTGCTTCCCTGCTGCACTGCATCATGTGATTAAGTAATTTCCTAGTGCTTTATGACAGGTATTTAAACTTATCCTTTAACCTCACCCTGCTTTGAGTCAGTCTATAAAAGGTTAAACAGAAAAATATTTATTTGAAATAAAAGAGTACCTATTGAAAGGTTGAGAGTCCAATCTCATTCTAAGTACAAAGGGCAGAATTTACACCCATTTCACAACACACCTTCTGCCAGATGAATTCCTTTAAGTTTGTGATAGAACTGGAAGTGTACTCAGCATCAGAGCTGTTCCAGGTGATGAATTTATTCATATAAATGCACACTCCACCAGCACCATAAGACAAAGGGGGAAATGTGTCTCTAAAATTTCTGTTCTGAAAGCTAACATCTCCTTATCTGAGGAATGGAAGGGAAAAGTTCCCTAGTGGAACTGAAAGTCTTTAGACACGTTTGAAAGCTCCTCTTTAGGAAAAATCCTTGCAGCAAAGAGTTCATCTGAGCAAGTCAGAAAAATAATCCTCTGGAAAACAAATCCACTGGCACCACTTCACTAACAGTAACATCATGTTTAAGGAATCCCTGTTCCTGTACACTACTGAAACTGCTGGACAACAAATAGTGCTCTTGTTTCACTAGGCTATGTATTCCAACAAATGGAAGACACTGACTTAGCAATCAGTATCACATTTGTGCTTCAGTTCAGTTCCTTTATCTAGTTTTTGCTCCACACTTCAGTGGTTGAGCAACTGCAGTCAGGAGGAAGAGACAGGCACATGGCAAAGGTGGTACCTGACAGTGAGAGTCAGGACTGAGCTAAGAACCACAATGTGCAGAAAAATCAGTTCCCAGCCTTTTCTTCTGCCCTTACAATGATAACTCATTATAAGGGACCCTCCTAAGGTTTTTAATCCAATCCCTAGAGATAAACACACAGTGGATTTGCCCATCTGAAGGAAAACTTTCTGAGGGTGATACTATCTCCTTCAGCCATCACAGGAGCCATCTGAACTTAGATCAAGATAAACTCTCTCTTCTTGTTTAGCAATTTCAAATCTGCTACTCTCCTGCAGTGGAGAAAATCCCTTATTAAAGTACAATGGCAAGCTCAGACTTCAGGCATCATAGGCTGATACACTTGAACTGCTGTTTTTTGCACTCAATAATGGGACTAATCTTCTAAGCACAATCCAAAAATAGGGCATGGATAGAAATCACGGCCTTGTCCCTTCCCCAGCACGTAAGTTTTCATTCTGATGCTGACACACAAAAGAAGCTACTAAATAAGGAGGCAATATACACCATAACCTGTCTTAGAGGAACATTACCACTTGCACAAAGGAAAAAAAAAAACTTCCTATAACGTTGCTTTTTTTACAGGGTTCTTCATCAATTACTCATCAGGTGTATTACAAAACAAAATTATTTTTCATTGTTTTATACAGCCAAGTAGTTTTGAAAGTTTTTACATTACATTTGTACAATGAAGTACATTATGTATGTGACAGAAAATACTGTTATTACAGAATAGGTGAAACAGCTATTTTTTAAAAAAAGTTGTATTTCTGCAAATCAAGACACCTTGGTATTGCTGGGTCAAAATATAGAAGGCAAGTGATAAATAAAATTTATATTCTTATATTCATACGTATTTTTTATTTTTGTATCATGAAGTCAAAAGATTTGCATCTGTTGAGTGAAGCTGCAAGAACTACAGGCATTCTTTTTGCATTCAGTGGCCTTCTATCCAAATTTCACTCCTTACAACATCCTGTGATTAACTCTGGAGATATTCTGAGTGAGAATCAAGTCTTACATGATGCTAACTGAGCTACAAATGCAAGAAATTAATCTTCACTTGTAAAAAGTAACCCAGAACAGATCAATACAGCATTTTTAAAGAATTTACTCCATCCCAAGACCTCACTGTCTGTTAGAAGTGTCAGGTGATGTATGTCATATATAGCTGGCAGTTCCCTAGAAAATAAGGGTCATCTTACAACCAATATTAAATTTATACTGATATAGTTCAGACCTAAGTGTTAGCTACTATAAAAATACATTTTAAAGCACTGTAAGTTTTCTTGAACTTTTATTGTTTACACACTGTTGACCAGGCTGAGTCCACAGCAAAAGAGTATCAATTCTTTAAAATCCAGATGAGGTCTGTTCTTTCAGAACAAACATACCTGTCGATAGAACTTCTCATACACAGGATTTGCACTCGATAGCTGTAAAAGAGACACAGAGAGAAAAATCAGCCCTGGAGATCCATATTTCAATTTCCCTCTCCCTGGACAAATAGAGATATAAAACACTCTCCACTGGTCTTCAAAGAAGCATTAAGGATTTAGTCTGTACAATGAAGAGGAACTAGGACAGCTCTGCTGTAACTCTTAGAAGACTGACTTCTTGTTTTGCTGTCATTGACACCAACCCAGATCAGATTTTCCTCAGCCAGGTCACCAGGTGAGGCTGTGTGAAATAGGAACTCTTAGGCAACATTGCCTAGGGGCAAAAGCAGAAACCTGGAACTACTCAGGCTAGGAAGTGCTCTCTAATATTACAGTACAAAGCAACATAATTTTATTTCACTGTCCACTGCATCATTCTTCAGAATTTAGTGTCATGTGCAACCTGTCTGTAAAATCTTTAGTTACCCAAATTAATCCCTGGATTCAAAACTAAACTCACAGCAACAGTACCACATTAAAATAGAATAATATTCTAACTTTGGGTTTTGTAACTTGAACCCTTGTTGGGGATAACTTCTGCCTTCATTCCACTGCCCTCTACCAGACATTCAGGGCTCACCTAAAGTTAAGCGGGCAAGGATAAAACAGCTTCTTTGGAAAGGGCTCTTGCTTTATTTTCAAATTATTCTTAGAAATTAAAAAAAAATCTAAGACCTGAAACAATGCCAAACGTAATCTCTTGGCCTACACTAAATACCCTTGCCCAACAGACTGACAAGAAATGAAGTGTAAAGGTTATCTTTCTCCCTCAATGTAAAAACAGCACAAAATCAGATGTTATTTTCATGAAGTGCATGTTGCCTAAACCAAAGGCATTTATGCAGAGGATAACCCTAGAATTCACAGTGTGTTGCCCTCACAAACCCTGTGGGAACAACTGAGCATAATACAAGCTAATTACACAATACTTACTAAAAAAGCCCAGAGCACATAACTTCAAACGTCATCCAAAAGCAGAGTTCTCCCCCTTAAGAGGAATATGATCTCAAACCCCAGGATTTGCAGACCTTTTTACAAACAGAATCCAACAAAGTAACTTCTCTGGATTTAAAATGTAGACGTTCAAATGGAAATATGGAAACCAACAGTATCGTGGATCTTGTTAACCATATCTTGGTAAAAACCTTTACTACAGATTGTGTAAATGGTTGACAGCTAAATAACATCACATCCATCTTCCTACAGCAACAGCTGCTCTTTTGGTTGAGTACTCCATGTTCACAGGTGCTGATTATCAGAAAATTCACTAAGAGATGTTTGATTGAAATTAATTTAGTGTGATCTTGTGCAATTACAGAAAGTGTGCAGCATCACCAGAATGTCCTTAAAAACAAGTTACAGAGTACAGCTAGAAATAACAGGAGAGCTTCCATTCAGAGCTTGTTCAGCAAGTATACTGCTCCAGAGACTCAGGCTCTGATTTTCTAGCTGGTTTTTTTGGGTTTGTGTTTGGCATTTTCTTCGTGGGTTTTGTCGTTGTTGTTTATTTTGGGTTTTTTGGTGTCTGGGGGGAGGGGGCAACAACAGACACACACAGCTGGTAAGGTTTTATTTGATTGCTGGGAGGTGCGTGGGAAATACCTCTCCCACAGCCAGACACGAAAAATTACGTATGCTGGGAAACCATCATTGGTATTCATTGCAATACCTCCATTTTTATAGCTTAACCTTGCTCTGACTTTGCTCTGGTACCCAAAGACTTTTATTATTTCAGCCATCAACTAAGCATGCAGTTACACATCCCTTAAAATAGCCTGACAAAATATATTCAAGTTTTGCCAGCCCTCAGACTGCCACAACACCAATACAACAAACAACTTTCAGTCATTTTCCAGCACTCCACAGCATGCTGTGTTTTCTTACCTAAACCTCACCCAGCAACCTACAGGGGTAGTTCTCCCAAATATTCAAGTATTTGACTTTCTAAGTGTTACTTCATTAGAATGTAAAAGTCTAGGCACAGGACAAAATTAAAGCTGTGAGCAGAGAAGCAGAACAGAGCTGGCCAGTGCATCTGCTGGAACCATCGATTCTTGTGCATCATCCCTCTTGCCCAATGTCACCCTTTGTTCAGCCAAATGTTTCCTTATTACAGCCAGACTGATCATTGTCACTCCTGGACAGGAAACATCATGTTGAAGTCCTGCAATGGAAACACTAAGTGCAAAACAATCTTTTTATTCAGTACTTAAGAGTACGAGCCAATAATTCTTTACTTCATTAGTGTTTCCAATATTCATTTTAACATCAGTATCACTGCAGTAACTGGAATTTCCTGTGAATAGAATAACAGTAGTAAAAAAGTTTCCCAGACTATTTTACTAGTAATAGACTTGTTTTTCATTCAAAGTACACCCCACCATAAACCAACAGATGCAAATATAACCTAGGATATTCTTCTGGGATAAGAGAAAAAATACAGTTCAACACCTTTCCAAGTGCTGCCTTAGAATTTACCTGGCAAAATTCTTTTTATGGGATTTGTAACAACTATTTGCAGAGTAAATTCAGCTTGTTTTAAATGCAAAATGAAGGAGGGAGAAAAGGTCAGATTGCACAGCGTACAAAAATAGAAAGACATTATTATGGCTCCATTTCAAAGTTGATCACTTCATAAGGGCAATGTGTGTTGTAGTAATTACAACCTTCTATACAAACCTATGAACTTTAGAATGATAACATAGGAAATAATAAACACCTTCAGGGACACCTGTCTTTTTCATCTTCTGTTGTCAATCAATCCCCATGTTTTCATGCCCCTGGCACATTTGCATTTAGGTGTAATAAGATACTATTACCAGTCTGTCCACCCCATCCAGCCACAACCTTCCTTCCAAAAAGGCTTAAAAACAAACAAAAGCTGTCCATTGAGAAAAACAAAAGTAATTTCCCCTTCCAACCCCAATGAGATATCAAGGGAGAAACAAGCTAATCTATCCTGATTAAAACCCAAAATACCATATTCTATCACAACACAAAGCTCTAGGACTCATTTTAAGAGTTTCCAAAAGACACAATCTGGCCTTAAATGTTCTTCCTGTAGTGAGCCAGCCAAAAAGCAGGTAAGCTCAAGGCAAGCTGGTTTCCTTACAATGCCATTTCAAAACAATCATCAACTTCTCTCTTTTTCCTCTATTGCTTTATTGTCTTAGCTGAAGTGTTTCAAGGTAAAGCTTTCTACCACTTTCAATTATATAACCAAGAACATCTCCTACAGCAATAACAAATTTTAAAATATATATTTACTATAAATTTCTATACAGTTATTACCAAGTACTTAAAAATTGAGCACTTTCTTTCCCATTGAACAGCTGAAGCAGGCACAAGAACTGCTGTCTTCTCTCTGCAGAGATGTCTGTCACTGCATAATTAGAAATGGTTCCATTTAATTTTCAAATTGCTACAGAAAATCTCCACCATCTTCTAATCAGTACTGAACAAAGCCTGTACAAAATGAAAGAGTAGCTGCGCTGCCTTTTTAGAGGCAGCTTCTCTCTGACATGGTGGATGCAATACAAACCAAAAAAATAGGTTCTATCTGCTTTAGGAGCAGTCAGTCTCCTCTATATGCAGGTTAAAACATACATATGCATACTCTGCTTTCTTTATCTGCAGGACAGAAAGAGGAACAACAGGTTCCCCATTCCACTAAAATTACAAACTATGATCTTAATTTGACAATTTTGCTGATTTCTTAAAAAAACCCCAAAAAACCAACAAAACCAGAAGTTTGCCAGAGACCTCAAAATCTCTGGCTCTAGATTACACATAATATGTGCATTACTATGAGGGTATCATTCATACTGCAAGTATTTGGATCCTGTGTATTCCAGTAACAAGACCTTAATCCTGGCAATGTGTGCACAGGACAGGAATCCATCCAGCTCAGCCTCAGTGTAATACTCCATGTTTTCCTTCAACAACACAGCACAGCATTCTCAATTCTGCAACATAATACTCAAGTCTAAAATGAGACTTGCAGCTAATTAGGATACAAGTTGATATTACATGATTTTGTCTTGCTTACCAAAGCAGCTCGTAACTACTTCAAGACAACTACCACATTTCTCACAAAAAGCATTTCATCAGGAAGACAAACACAAAGTTATCTTCCTTTTCTTCCTGAGTACTTCTTTACAGTGCTTCCCTGAGCTGTGAGCTTCCCCTTCAATCACAGCCAGTTTTTCAGAATAAACCACAAGTTCAATTTTCAAGAGCAACAAGAAGTTACTGAATGTCCATATTAACCCACCTTTCAAGAAACACCTCTGCCTCATTCTCAATATCCATTTTCCACATCTTCAGTTTCCTGTTCTTCCTCCCCTAAATTCCCCACGTGAAATAGGTCTGATAAGCAACCATCCTTGGAAGGTCAAAACATATAGCCCCTTATACTGGTTATAGCTTAATTTGACCTTTGCAACAACAGATGACAATCTGTGAGATCGGCTAGTCCCTTCTCATTGCTGTTTGCTTGTTTCCAAACCAAAGGCAACCACAACAAAACACTCCCGTGGTAGAAGCTCCCTTAGAAGTTCCACATTAAATTCACAGTCTTGCTCAGACCATAACACTCACTGAGCAAATGCAAGTGGCAACAAGATGTTGCAGAATGGGTTCAAAATGGGGAGATAAAAGATACTTCAGATACTTACTATTAAAGGGAGAGAGGAGGGGGAGATAATCACTTTCAGTTTGCAATCCTCATTCAAGCATACTTGGTGTAATAAATTTCACTACAGCTACACAGTCTTGAAGTATTTTTGCTAATCAGTCAAAAGAATACAATTAGCACAGAAAAGTTTCAAATCACTGAAATTACAGCTTTGATATTCAAATAAAGGATGTGCAGCCCTCTCAGACATTGCAGCTGCAAAGTCATCTGAAAATACCCTCACCTCACTTGGAAATACCCAACGTCCCAGCCATGCTAAAGTAGTGTCAAACCAATCACAGGAAAGGGAACAGAAAATCGGACCCAATAGTGAGTTTGAGTGCAGGTTCATGTGCCTTTTGCTCTCTGCATGTGACCCAGAGCAGATCGTAGTGATCTGCACAACTTTACTGCTGGTGTCAGTAACTGATCTCGGTGCACTCCCCACCCCCATGCCCTCACTTTCACTTCCTCATGCTCTTCAACAGATTCCGAACACTTCAACACTTGTGAGGACCTTTTATAACCCAAAAATTCCACATGTTAGAACCTACGTTGGAAAGAATTATCTTCAGGCTTGCTTGACTTCCTAAGATGATTCTTATGCAACACAAGAAGAAAAAACAAACAAGCCAAAAAAAGAAATCCCTGCACAAATGGTCAACACACAGAAATATCTCCCTCAGTTTAACCACTGTTGTAAGCTGCAGCCACAATGGTTTTAAGGATACTGGCAATTTTTCTGCTTCTGTCAACATTATCACATTTGTATTTAGTCCCCCATCCCTGTGACCAAAAAAGTAAAGAAATTCTACAATGAAAGGATTACACAGCCTGTAAGCAATAATGTCTTGCTGTAGAACACACCAGAGCTGACACCCCACTCCCCTCCACAAATCAAGTGACAGAGCAGCTCTGTGAAAACTTCTTTCCCTTCAGTAAGCAAATGTTTAAAGCTTTTTCATTTACTTGAAGACTATTAAGAGACTCAGACGACACTTACTTAGCCATTTTTATACAAAGCAAGCTTTCACAAAAAGTACTATACTCCATAACTCTATACCTTTGGACTCTTAAAGACACATTTGTTTTCTCCATATATTTGTTCGCCTTTTCACTGAACTACCCCTTCTTTCCTTGAAATGGTTGATATTCTCAAAAGCAAACTATGGAAGTAACTGCAAACTGTTCAGCCTTGCTGCCAGCTTTTTAAGTTTACTTCCATGTGCTTAAGCAAGTCATTAAGCTCATTTACCTGCTTTGCTTTCTGTAAATGTCACAACTGGCTATCAGATTGAAGCATAGCAAGCCAGGTGAGTGAACCAATAGGCCCACCTCAGCCTTATGTCAGGTAGGAATGGCAATTTCTCATCTCACTGCTAAATGAAATTTAAAAATATCAAAAAGTGCCGTTCATTAGCTATCGCAGCTCTAGGGAATAAGACATAATCCTAACGGTATAGAATAACCTGTGTGAAGTGATTCCATTACCGTCAGAAAAAAATGCGAGCAACAAGGATTGAGGTGAAGTGAGATCACACGAGTACGAAACAGTGCCGAGAGTCTCCAAGTTTTAGGGCCACCACCTGCACAGCTCTTCACTATAAGGCACCTGTATGGGCACTATGTGACAACAGTGTCCCCACACCACGGGGCCCACCAAAACCAAGGTAAAATGATACTGCAAGCAGTATCTGCGGAGACAGGCTTCTGTTAAAACAAGGAATTCGTCTGTCCCTCCCAGGGTCACCTGCCTATGGCCTCGCTGCCCGGAAAACCCCTCGATGCCGGGTGTGCCCGCGGGGCTGGCACCGGGCACGGACACCTTAACCCGGCGCTATCGCCTTTCAGCCCCTCCGCGAACAATCCCCGAGTCCGCCCGCCCTCGGCGCTCCCGGGACGGGGTTCGCTGGGCTCCAGCCCGGCGCCCCGAGTCCTGCAGAGACAAAAGACGGACCGCGACCGCCGCCGGCGCAGCCCCGCGCCCCGCCCAGGGCCGCTCCCCGGCCGGGTCTCCCCAGCCCCGGGCAGAGGCACCTGCGGCCGGGCGGGACCCGTTCCCCGCCCTTGGCAGCCCCGGGTCGCGGCGCGGGGCTGCCCGCCCGCCTCCCCTCGCTGCCGTTNCGGCCGGGCCGGGCGCGCAGCCCCTTCCTTACCTGTGCCAGGGAGAGGCGCGCGGCCATGCTGTTCCATGCCCCCGGCCGGGCCGCAGGAAGGACGCGCCGGGCCCCGCCACTCGCCGCACAACTTCGGCAACTTCCCCAGCCGGCCCCGGGCAAATCCCGGCACCGGATCCCCGCCCGCCCGCCGGACGGAGCCGGAGCCTCCTCCGCCGCCGCACGGCAGCGCAGCCGCGCGCAAAACCGGGCGCGGATCACCGGAGCCGGAGTCCGCTCGAGGCAGCTGCAGCGAAAACCCGGAGTCGGACTCCTTGGCCTGACACAGTGGCCAACATCCCCCGCTGCCAACTCCTGGCCTCTCCCTCACCTTCCCTGTTGGCCCTCCTTCTGCTGGAGATGCTTCCAGCATGGTGAACAGTTGCAGTTCTCCAGTCCAGTCATGACACAGGTGGGGGAAGTCCCAAAACAGGAGGTGAACCAGGTCTGGGCTCAGTTGCAACAGAATTGGGCACAAGGCCCAGGAGGAAGCAGCGCGTGAGCCCAGTAGGATGTCCTGACCCGACGCATCCTCGCAGCGGTGAGGAGCAGCCCTGGGCTCGGCCTCCTGCTTCCCTCCACTCACAGGAAATTAGATGCCTGCCCAGGCAACTCATGGTTGTACACATCCTTCTGTCTGCTTGTACTCAGGGAAACAGTGGCTCTTCTGGGGCGGGTAACAAGAAGAATGGGATGAGCAACCCTTATGGCAGGAGAAACTATGAGACGTCACAGGCAACAGGACACTGAGGAGCAAGCTGGAGTGGGGAGTAAACGGCACCACATTCTCCAAACCCACGGGAAACAATTGTGTATGGACTGCTGAAAACAATACTTGTGTCACCGCTCATTCTCCTGCTCCTCCTGTACCTGCTCACCTCCTCCCACTGCCTTATTTCCACTCCTACTCTGAGCTCTGCACTACCTCAGCATACATCAGTCACTGAGGGCCGAGGGAAAACGTTCCTATTTTTATACTTTACTCCAAGGTGGTTTAGGCACACATTTAAACTTGAAATATGCATTTGGACCAGTAAGAGGAAATCAGCTGAAGTCATACTTGATTACTGGAAAGCTTTCGTAACACGCTTTGTTTTCTTTATCTGTTCGTAATTCTCTACTCTTCTGCATTGTTTTTGTCCTCCTCAGCTCAGTTGTGTGCTCATGCCCCACCTCTGCATCCTGTCATTCCTCAGCTGGCAGTCATCCTGAGCTTCTAGTGCTCATCATCTGTCGTGAAATGTGGGATCTCTCCTTCCCACCTATTCTTTAATAAAGGTTTTATAGGAGCTCTGCTTTACCAACCTGTTTCTCAGCCATTTTGTAAGCAAGAAAAAGAAGATATGGAGGGGAAGAATATAAAAAGCAAACAGAATAGATATAAAAATATTCACACCATTCACATACTCACTGTCACTTCTCTACTCCACTTCACACTTCTCTCATAAGCAAAATCCCTAGAAAACAGCACAGACTTTTTATTTCTAGGTTGATTTTTTCTTCTTTGATTAAGATTGGAATACTATCCCAGAATAATTAATACCTGGAAATTAAACCAGAAGATTGTAAAGCTACAGCTGTGTCTCCTGGGGAGAGCAGCATTTTTGGGAGGGGGCCCCTTGGTAGGCATTTGGAGAGCCTGGGTTTCTGAGCTGCTATGAGCTCATGTGCCCTTTGCTCTGTCAGTTGTTTCCTTCATCTCTCAGTCTTGCAGCTTGGCAGGGACTGGTGGCCTCTCAGGAGAGAGGTTACACCCAGGCTGATGTGTTCTCACTGCAAAGAGAAGGAAAATGCAAACCAGGGACTTGGGACCTGGCTCTGGAATTGGAGGCTTGATGCTGAGAGCTGCTGTGAGCAGGATTTTGTGGGCAGGCTATCTGGCTCAGCAGTGCTCTTGCTGCTGTTCGCTTTGTCTCCTGGGTGTTGCATCAAGTATTTCCCACCAGGTGCAGGAAGAGACCCAGAGCTGCAGCAAGGCTCGGGAGTAAGGGTGTTGAGTCAAGAGACTCGTGCAGGTCAGCCAGCAGAGCTGTGTCACCCCAGAGCACAATTAAAAGCCCCAAGTCCCCTCAGAACAGAACACTTGTCCAGTAGGGAGGTCTGCTCCGGCCAAATGACCACTCCTGAGGGCCTGACCTTCCTGAACCTTTGTGTTAGAAAATAAACACAACAAACCCCATCATTTTACTCCCTCAAACTGTGAAGTGCACAGCAGTCTGCTCCAGAGAGCCTTTCCATAGTGTTCTCCAAAGCTGCTGTGGCAGACTTCAAGTTGCACCTGCAGCTCAGGAACAAGCAGGCAGTGCCAGGCACGTGGTTATGTACCCTCACCTTGGCTGTGCACGCTCACAGTCATCAGGTATGACCACTGTGTCCACAGTCAGAGGGCAAGATTCACTCAAGGTAACCACTGTGGCCTCTACAAATTAAAATAATAATGAGTTTCATATAATCAACACTGAATTACTGTGGTCATGTAGACCTGTGCTGTTGTTGATCATTCCGTACATCTCACAGACAAATTGTCCTGGATGCGTCCAACCACCTGAGTTAAAACAACCAGCTCAGAGCCTCAGACATCTCTATAACAATTACAACAGCACTTGTCAGCCTGCTGATGGTGAATGATTGTACTGCAGATTTTCACGAATCTAGAATGACAGCTCCCAGAAGAAAAACAGCTCTCTGCTTCTCAGCTGGAATTGAGATGTCATCACCTGACATTGGATCATAAAACTCAACTTCATACTTACTTTCAGCCAAAAGAAAAATCACAGCTACTAAAATTTACTCAAAGCTGTTGGCAGGTTTGCAAAACAATGCCCTCCAATAACCTTCTTGGCTTAGCCATGAGCAGCTCACCAGGGCTTGGCTAGGGTGGAAGAGCTCCTGAAATCTGGAATGAAGGATTTTTCTCCTCTTATTTTCTCCTCGGTGGAAACCCCATTCTTCTGTCTCTCTCTTTGCTGACCTCGTGAACCTTGACCTTTTGCAATATCTTCTGTGAATTGTGTAAGGAGTGGTGGGATTCTGTGCTGGGTTTTCAGGAAAGCTTGTTAAGAACATAAGAAAGTCAAAAGGTTAATGAACTGCAAGAACTTTAACAGTTTCATTTTCTATCTTTTTGCATTCAACATGAATTCTCCTGCAGGAAATGTTTATCTGTAATCTGCTCTGTAAGAACTGCTATATGTTGATTTTTTTGTTGCAAGATCCTCTACTAAAGTGCACTTTATGTCCAAAGGACATGGAAAATGGTATTTGCATGCTTTTATTTGTAAGTGTAATAGGATTTTCTATGATTCTAAGTACTGGCATTTTGACAAATAGGTACCAGATCTCAGTGTTCTTTATTGTTTCTTTAAAAGTACAATGCACAAGGTTATGTCTACACTGGACAAACAAGGGACTGCTAACAAATCAAAATTAGCCAAATGGCTGGTGAAGACTGGGCCTTGCAGGAGTGCAGTGAGCACAGCAGCAGCACAATTTTGGTGCAAATCTCCGCTGTGAGAGACTGTGTAAGAGTATAAAGTGACTTGTTCTGGTACAGCTGGTACAGAATTTGAAAATGTGCTGCAGCAAGATAGCACAGAAAGGCTCTCCACCAGTCAGAGTCAAACAGTAATGACCTCTGTTTTGTAGATCTCCAAATCCATTTGTTAGTAAAGCTGGTAACATTTTAATCATATCCACTGGTCTCCCCGGAAATAACATCTTAAGTGTCCATCTCCTCCTTCCTTAGAGCTTTAGTTACCCTATGGATCAGCACACAGGAAGCCCAAACCAGCACACAGGCATTTAGTGTGACTTGTTCTGCTCGTTCTAGGAAAGGTGTTACTACAGCCCATGAGCACTCCGGAGGCTGAGAGAGGAATGACTCAGTCCTGCCTCCTGCATTCCTGAGCACTAAATGAGGTACCCAGCTCTCTGCAATTCCAGTGCAAAGCAGAGCAGTAGTTGCAGCATTGCGTATACAGAATCAAGGATTTAAAGGTAAGAAGGATTAAGCTACTTTAAGTATTACAGAACAAAAGGAAACATATGCATCAACACACAAAATCCTGGCCAGGGAACCTGCCCACAGGCAAACAGACATTGCAGTTTCAGAGAGCCAAGCAAGACTCATGCTCCTGCTACAGAACAGCATTTCCCACATCTAGGTTACTGAAAGATCCCTCCTGAGAAATACGGAAGATCATCATACAAACTTTGACAACCTTTGGACTGAGGGGACCCTTTATCAGAAATCTCAGGGTACTTTCCAGGACTAGTGACACAAGCTGGTTTAGGAAGTCATGACTGCAGGTGTGCCTTTATCTAGAAATCCACCCCAGGATATGCTTTGTGCGCTCTTTACATTTTATGCAGCAGCAAGTTTTCTAGACAAAGGGTTACAGATAGGCTGCTATGTTTTAAGGCCACAAGAGAACACTACGATCATCTAGCCAGACTCCAACAGACCTTCTGTAGAGATCTGTCAATTTCAATTGACATATCTCTACAAAATCTGTAGAGATATGTCAATTTTTTGCATAAAACATGTGATTTGTGAGTCCTACAGTGTATCCTCTAGGATGATGTCTAGTTACTAGAGTATGTACATTGATCATTATGAAAACTGCATAGGAACTATCTCCTAATTCATCTTGTGCTGTGCTCTTGGCTTCTTAAGGTGGTTTGCAGACTTTCAAAGTTATAGCAGCTTTGAAAGGATTTCAAAGTGGGTTGAGGGATGATCAAATTTATACAAAACTGTAGCAGTATTAAAGAAACACAAACTAGTGTATTAAGGTAATAGTATATTTCTTCATCTCTAAAGTGTTCCATGTTCAGATGTTCAGAAATATTTGAATATATCTGAATTTAACTCCTTCATCTGCCAGAAACAGAGTACTGTATGGAATCATTGTACGTCTTTGTTTTGTGAAATTATGTCATCTATATTGCCAGTATTCAGGAATCCAAAGGCTAAAATTATTTTTGAACTGTAGTAATTAGAAAGAACAATCTTAATTTTTTATTAAGAGAATGGTAAAATTGAAAATAACCTGAATAGGGTTTGAGTGAGTTTCTTTAATCATACTTGATGGAAGAGTTGGCAAATCTGAAATGCAGCAGTACAGATCCATGCTATTTTAAAACATACACAATTTATCTTTTGATTAAGACTGTAAGCATATTTTCTCAAACTAATTTATATTAGCCATTTTCATGGGGCTACACCTCATGTTGCAAAGGAGTAAGATAAAATGTAGATATATACAAGAGATCAGTTTGACCTCTAGATAATTAGCTGGATGATTGACAGCACAATGACATTTTTCATTCAAGACCATATTTGAAATCCAGAAAAATCTTCAATGGCCATTAATTTAACATGTCCAGCTAATGTAGCAGTTGGAGATTTCGCTGTTCCTTGAACAGCTTAATACATGTTCTGAAATAGAACAAGCAATAGCACTGCTGAAACAGCATCAGTCTTCATTATAAATTAAACACATCGATATTGTACTGTGTAGTGTATATTAAACCAAAATGAGGATTGAAATCTAATATGTTTACAAAGTAGCAGGCAGAAAAGCTTTCACCAGTTTCTTCTGTTCCCTATTTCCTTAGGCACGTTGTCTATACTATAAATCCAGGAAACACATTGCGCACCTTTCTGAAACAATTAAAAGATTATTGTGTTTTAAGAAAACAGAAAATATTTTAAAATATATTCTACACACTGAATTCCCAACCTTACCCTAACCTAGAATTAGTTTATTCTGCCCTTCACAAAAATTATAGATTAATTTCAGAATTATAAGATAAAAGAAGTAATTAGATAAAAGAGCATTTGGTATTTTTTCTTCTCATTAAATGGTTTGTCTTTAAGACAAACTCGTGACTGTTAATGGTAAAAGACCATTTTTATGGCATTACTCTTGATACTAGCAAGTGTTTCTTCTTGAGATTTCCTTACTTGTCTTCCCAATTATTTTCATCTTCTTATCTATTCTTACCTTCTCCACTTTCTTTCATTTTCATCTGATTTTAATTACAACCATAACAATGTCAAAATGGTTCAGAAAGTATTAAAACAAAATAACACCAATGCAGTAACATTGGTCATAAGACAAAAAATAACTTTCACAAATCACAGTAACCTACTATGGCAACCCAGTCTTCAAGCTGAGCAGTTCAGGTACCAACATTTAAATAATATTTTCTAATTAATCCCTATTCAGGACAACACAATATTCAAATTTAATTTTACACTAGTAGTTAAAATTGCTCCTAAACGTAAATCATGTTCCACTTGCTTTCAGCAATGAAGTCTCTCATGTATAGGAGCTGTAGTGACAGAACAGAGATCTCAGCTGGGTTAAGGTAGTGAGTGCCAAAGGTTCAGTGAGGAGATGAGTCAAAAGCCTCAATAATAGTGGAAAATCAATCATACTTGAAAAGGTGTTAATGATTTAGCCCTCCGAGTAGACAAGGATAGAGATGATTCGACCATTTTCGTTAACCTTGATCAAGTGACATTTAGAACCGTGGTTTTGCTGCTATGGAAAAGCTCACAAATTATTGACAAATACAGTGAGAAGCAAGAGCAAAGCATTACTTTCCTACATCTGTATTGGTGCTGAGAGCTGTAAAGCAGCCTGCAGGTTGCAGTCTGTGAAAGCTATCAAATACCAAATTGCAGTGCTCTTTCTGTGGGCAGAAGGAATTTCCACAGATGCTCTTTCAGATGCACTTCCCCTTCTCAAAAGCACAATCCTGCTGTATGTCCATAAATGAGAAAGCACCATGTGGGATTTTTTTATTTACAGCCCTGTAGCAGGGAGTGGAATCTGTTCTGTTACTTGGCCAACTGTTGCACAACATCAGCAGGCAAAATGTTCCTTTAAGTCCAACACATAATCCCACTGGTGTCAACACATAAGACTAAGGAATGTTCCCTGAAAATCTATCTTTGTTTTTTGGACTCCTGAATAATTGACATGTAATTATATTTTTTCATTCTTCTACATCAGGTTGGTACTATCAATAATAGAGTGTAACTTGACTGATGAGATAGTACCAAAAATATTTGCCTTTATGAAAAATGTTTTAAACACATACAATAAATATCATTGCTAGGTATTAAAGACTGAATATTCTTACTGCTGTAAAGTACAAGAGCAGTAAATACTTCACAATTCAAAATATATTCTCATTTGATTGCACACATAATGCAATTAAAATATGAAATATCCTCAAATATGACCAAGTCATTTGCTTAATGACTGATTTGTTTACTGGTTTGTTTGGTTAGTTGATTTTGTATGGGATTTTTTCAAGATTAAGTTGCAGAAGTAATGCAGCAGTGATTCAGCCTCAATGGAATTGTTAAGGTGCGCATGTGACTGATCAGATGCAAAAGGGCATTAATGGACTTTGAACTCCATCACCTGACAAGGACTTGCTTTCCTCTGTGCCACCTTTTGTTCCTGTCCTGTTATCTGTAATAAAAGATATCTTACCTGTTGAACAGGTGAAGCTAATACAGCTATAAACAGACATAGCTATACAACAAAGTGGAAGTCTGGTGGCCACTCATAAAAAAATGTTTCTTTAAATGACTTTTAGTAGCATTTAAAGCAGTGTTAAATAATTCCAGTGTAAACATCCTGTGCTTTGAAAAATACATCATGGATTTAGTAGTTTCACAACAGTTTTTCAATCAAACTTGCTCTCTTCACAAATACAATTCCATTTAAATATATTCTGGTTTTAAAAATGCACTGCAGAATCTGAAAGACTCTGTCAACTCCCCCTGTTATTGGAAATACTAATTTAAATGAGATTCACAAAATAAGAGAAGCAATTGAAGAATGTTATTTATAAATATCTACATCAGATTACCAAAATTATTGATGATGATGCACAAGCATCAAACCACCAAGATTTTTCAGATCCCCATATCAATTTAATTTGTTGAATCAGTTCAATGACAAACAAATTTGACCTTCTCTAGAAGAATAACCGCCCCTCCCCGTCCCCAAGTGCTCACAAGACAAATATGTATCAGGTATAAAGCTGACACAAAGAACACTGAGGTCCAAAGGAGAAAAGTATCAAGGTTTTAGGTATAAAACAGAGGCAGAAGCCATATAAGCTAGGTAAGGTCAGATAGCTGGATGAGCTTTGCAGAAACAGAAGATGTATTCTTCCTGAAAGAATCTCCATGATTCAAAAGACTTTCCAATTCCATCCAAAACTGAAACATTCTTGATTGTCAGTCTCCTTATGTTTAGTGAAGAATTTGTTCCTGTTGAAATCAATGTTACTGTAATGTTTTTCCTTATAGAAATATCTGTACCAAATGACTTATTAAATTTCTCTCTCCTTTCCTTGCGATAGCATTAATGATGGTAAATTACATATATACACATGAGCATGAGAAAAAAACACTCCAAGATAATCAGTAGAGCTATTTAGTTAACTGTAAAATGAATATATAGATGAGTCGCTTAATTTAGCTCAACTCCAATTCTTCTAAGTAGGGAATAAATCCCAGGCTAAAAATTAGCTGTGGGTCTCCTACAGAGGACTGCAGAACAGATCCATGTTGTGCTAGATGGCACAACTGCCAGCCCAAAAATACAAACCATCCAGGTACCTTGTAGAGATCAAGGCGAGGAAAACTTGTATTGTTGTATTTAGAAATACAGGTATATAGTTACTAATTAAAAGAATGAAACAGAAGACCTTAGGTGGGAGTGTGTGGAGGTTTTATGTGTGTTTTAACTGTATTTATCATGTACATTGGACAACAAATTGAAGCAGATCCTACAGCCAGGACTTTTTGCTGCCAGTGAGGCTTGAAACAGGAAAAGTATCCAAAGATTGCTTCAGGACATGGATGAGGAAACTTCTGAACAAAGTCTCTGACAGAAGCACAGAAGCTTGGATTGCTTCCTTGGGTTTCTAAATCCCTTCATGGATACGTTTCCAATCAGGCTACTGGAAATTACTGTATTTTTTCATTTAATTTCTACTTCAAGAAACGTGGTAGGGGCAGGACAGGCAGCTTGGCGTGTGTAACAACTGGCACAGATGAAAGCCAGCCAGATGGCATTAGGCTAAAAAAGTTCTCTTGCCCAAAATATAGCACCCATGTCCTTGGCAGATTCTAAAACCAGCACAGAATCTGTCTCTGTCTCCCTTTACCATTATCACATAGCTGACTTTTATATCTGCAGTTCTGATCCCTGCCCTTACAGCTTTGCAATAACTTCACAAATTTCTCATACGAGGAAAGCACTTAACAGAATTCAACAATGAAAAAAATTTAATTAGACCTCTTTTTCTTTCAGGTAACTCAATTTTTTAACATGGATGGAATAATGTTCATCAATTCCTGTAGCTCTTTGGGGGTTACTAACTTAAAAAGTAATAGGATTTAATACTTGAATAAGCAATGTAATATGAAGATCTATTTTTTAGCAGATGAGCAGATTAAATATATCACAAAAAGTAAAATGCCTCAAATTTTAAATGTTGCACATTTAATTGCACATATGCAGTTATTTGATTAAATTAACTATGTGAGCTACTTGAACCAAGAAGAAATATTTCCAAGCTCAATCTAATGTCATAATTAAGACTCTTCATGTACATTGAATAAGATCTGCCCAAACAATACAATATATCTACATTTGGTCAATGCTCTGTTCATAATTTATTATAAACTATACTAAAGTCTGATCCTCATTACCAGAAGACTCAAACTCTGCTAATAATACAGTCTGGGGGTTTGCTTAATGTGAAAACCTGTAAAAAAGAAATATAATTATCTAGAAAGAGAACCCGTGACAAAACTGCATTTATCCCTCAAATCCCCTGGTTAGTTCTAGATTTACCATTCCTTCCATCACTGCACTATGTGAGCCAAATTTTCTTCTCATACACAACTGCACAATTGCTAGTCCATGGGTTCAGAGAACTTCATGAAGAGCAGATGGTCTTATGTCAGTCTCTACTGCTTGCAAAGAAAACTCCTCCATCTCCAGCCAGCATGAGATTCAACAGCCACAGAAGTTCTGCACAGTGCTCATGAGAGGGAAGTAAAGTGTTCCCCTGAAAACTGGACACGGAAATGCCTAAAATTGCAAGCTGACTGAAAAAGTAAAAGGAATTGAGTCAGCATTCTGGGGAAAGGAAGGAAAAGGGAGGGGTGGAACAAGCAGTATATTCTCAGAAAAAAAGAAGTATGTTCAAAGCAGATACCATGAAAAAGATAAGTGCTACTAGTATGCCATAAATAATATAAGATTCACATAATGCACCATTAAAGTTTATGGATCAAATCCTCTTTCCTGGCCATGATGTACTTAGGCATAACAAAGACTCTCACAGAGTTGGTTACAGCTTTCTGATTCACTCCCCAGCCCAGTTCATCTCTGGCACTGAGATGGGACTGGAGATGATTCATTAACAGAGGGAGCCAAATTGCAATTTCTCTACCCTACAATCCCTTTAAGACACTGTTTAAAGGTGCTGTAAAACTGGCTAATATATTACCTCTTAATTCATTCAGAACTTTTCAGTCTAGAAGAGAATTCCCTGGACCTTGGGTGCTTTTCTCTTGCTTTGCCTTGCCTGAGCACTGACAGGAGGCCCAGGACAGTGAACAAGGCCTAAGGCTTTCCCCTTCTAAGCCCCCTCAGGTTTCTCCAGCTGTGTGAATGCTTCAGTTTGTCCCGAATAAACAGAGTTTATTTAGATGGGTCATGCCCATGTACAAGCACATCCATGCTTACTGATCACTAAACTGCAAAGCCAATTCAAATTTCTTGTGTTCAGGGGAACTGTAAGCCTGGGTGCAATGTGCCCTCCGAGCATGCATAATCTGAAACAGATGGCTCAACAGATGAGCTGCCAAACACTCAAGGCCAATTCAAATGCCATCCAAAAGTAAAAGTTATGTGGGATAAAAGTTTTCCTTGTCCCTCTTTAGATAAACAGGGCCTATCTGCTTGGAAGATGATTCTTTCTCATTTTCTGCTTGTCTACTTATTCTTTTCAAATATGGCATGCTCTAGAAAACAAATTCACTTTTACCAGCTGCCAGCATTTTTCAATCTCTTGTTTGGGTTTTTTTTTAATAAAGCTCCATACTCTGGAGTGAAGAGATTGCAGGTTTATTTGAGCTTAAGTTAGAAAACAAAGCCGACAAGGAAAGAGCAAAATACAAGAACTTTCTGGCCTTCGAGGTTGCAAAGAAAAGATTGAAAATATGAACCCTTAAGAAACCAAAATCCCTTTTTAACTCATGCTTTGGTTGGCAGGGCTTAAGCACAAATAAATAATTTAAATTGCATGGAATATGAAGCATATTGATTCCCCATTTAAACACTCTGATACATGGTACTAGAGAGCTCTCCCCAGCTTGTGATACCTCCTAGCTTTTCCACAGGACTCCCTGCCCATAGCTTGCCTAAGTGGAGGTATTGTTCCTGCAGGCATTATCATGCCTTAGGCAAGGCCTTCACTGTAAAGTAAACCTGATTTGAAGCTACCATATGTCTTGATTTTCCATAAAGGCTGTTTTTTTACACCTGGAATTTTTCCTGAGGGTGCACACACACACACATCTATGTACATATATAAGTCTATTAATCTGTCCATCTCCCCAGATTCTGTATCTAGGTGTCTGCATTTCTTAACATCAGGAATCCTGACACAGAACTGTTAAATACATTCAAAAAACCCAGACAATGGCAGATTGCATACTGCAGAGTTTCGGTGTGCATGAAAAAAAATGAACATTTCCAAAATGTAATTACACAGTCTGGGCACTCACAGTACAGAATATGCCCATGTTGCTGCTGGGAACAGAAATGACAGCCATCACTTCAGTCAGCCAAGCACCACTGAGATCAGTCACACTGCAGAACATTACCTATGCTTCACACTGCACCAGCTGACACCGCACTGATTATCCCCTGAAATGTTTAAAGTACTACAGTACTACAGTTAAGGATTTGTGGGTGTAGAAGATTCAAGCTAAAACACACAAAGAAATTGTAAGTTAACTCCACAGTCAAGACAAAGGGTGTAAGATTCGTCCACTACCTACAAGAAAAAGAAAATTGCCATCTCTGTGTTTTAGGAATTCTGTGCAATGAGTAAATGTAATGCAGGGACTGTAGCAATTAAATGTAAGATATCACTGCTGATGTTTAGCAGATTAAATTCTCCTTCAGAAATATGAAGCCAAATAGATGCAATATTTTACAGACAGATGGGTTAATGTTACCAGTATGCAAGCGACAGCTGGATCAGGGAAAACTCTGTGTAGGATTTTGTTTTGTCTAAAATTGACAGATATGTAAGCCAAAATCCGAAAGACAGATGAGACAACAGCTCATTTGCCACTGGCTTTGTTGTATTGAGAAGAGCTGTATCTGTCCTCTATTTGTCAGACTAGAAACATAAACCAGAGAGTGTAATGCTAATGATACACTCAGATCCTCCTCTTTTGCTTATGCATTATGAATACCAGAGTTTAACTGGGTAGTTACATGCTTTAATCTCTAAGTCAGTGCGACAAATTTTGCTCTTGATTATGTACATGTAACTACATCAACACCAAAGGAACACAAAATTGTGAACAAAGTTTGGGCTGTTTGGCCTGGAGTGGAAACACCCCACTAAACTCGTGCTTTTCTTTGCTGGTAACTTCCTTCCAAAGGCTCAAGGCTGCTAATCTCCAAACTATATTGCACATTTGACCAGTAAATTAGAACAAACTATTTATTGTGTTTACCTCCCAAATAAAAACACCTCTGGAAGAAACTACAGTGTCCTAAACTTTACCAACTTCAGCTTATGCTATGCCATTCAAAGTTTCACTGTACACTGCAGGCTTTTCTTATTTTTAGACTTCCTTGTAAGTACATTCCTTACAAGCTTATTTTCAAAAACTAATTCTCTTGGGCAATGGAAAGCAAATTATGTAACTCTCCATTTTGTCAGTCGTCCAGAGAATTCAGTTAACTCCAGTAGCATTTAGAGATTTTAATATTAATGTTATTGTAGGATTTTCTTAGAAGTTACATTGCATCTACTGCTGCAATAGTTTATTGGGGCACTGGGAAGTTCACAGACTGAACTTTTGAAACTTGGAGCAAACAGATGCAACAAGGCCTGGATTTTCCTGGCTTACAAAGTAACAGAGCTGCCCTGTGTGTGCTGCTGCCTACGAGCTGAGTAGGGTTTCCTTTGTTTCAGTCCATGACATCTGGGCGTATTTCAACAGTTCTGAGCAACTTCAGCTTCAGCAAAAATCAGTAAAACTGTTCATGTGGGAAAAGGGGCAAAGTAAGGTCTGACTACTAAAATGTGAAAATTGGGCTACGATATTATTAAAGATCCCACAGAAATCCCACTCTTTTACTGAAAAAACCCTGAAAACCCAAAACTCTCCTTGAAATCATAGTTAAAGAGTCCCTTGGTGAAAATAAGTCCCTAAATGAAAATTAGAACTTAATATAAAAATAGCAGTAATGGCTCAGAAGAAAGGTCTAAACAGCCCACTGTCCTGTCTCCAGCAGTGGTAATAGCCAATAGCTACAGAAAATGGTGGGACTGGGAAATGTAGTGAGACTGCTCTGGTGTACTTCCCAAACTTCCAATGATTTACAGTTCAGAAGTCACCCAAGCTGGAGTTAATTCTTGTGAGTGATTGTTTTATTTTAGACAGCAGCTTAATGTATCCAATAATATGTCCGAGGCTTTTGTCTTCATCCTGCCAAGACTAAAACCTCACCAGGGTGTGCAAGGGCCTTCCCTGATCCTTGAACCTGGCTTTTCTTCCTGCTCACACCGAGCTGATGGAGCTGCAGGAGGTGCTGCTCTGAACTGAAGCCTCACTTCATCTGGAGATCTGATGTAGCTGCATTCTGCACGAGTCTGTGAGTTCACACATAAATGGAATATTCTCCTGACAGCTCCCAAGAGCTGACACAGTAGCAAAGCACCCATCTGCTTCCTAAATCCTGGTCCAAGTGCACATCATGATTTTTGGGGAGCAATCTGAGTTTATTCTGCCTATTCTGGTGGCTACTTATTTTTTTTCTACTAAATTAGTTTTCCCCTTCTTTTTTCATTTCTCATAGAAGAGAGAGAGAGACAGAATTGAGCAGGATAAAAAAATAATTTCTGCATTTTTGCTTTCATCAGAACAAGGAGAAAGCAAATCCTTTAAGCAGGCATGAAAAAGGACTTTTTCATTCTCAGATAAGAAGAAAAAATCTTCTCCGGTTTTTGGTAGGATAAACTTTGCTAGTTTTGTCTCTCATTCTCAAGCAAGAAACAGTAACCCTAAAGAAAAATCTTTTTGGCATCCCAAAATCAGAGCAATATTAAATGAAGGCTTATACTATTCATGGACTCCTTCTACATGCAAATCCCTGGGAGTGATGCTAGACCTCAAGAAAAATTATTTTACTTTAAATTCCAGACGAAAATGAAGAGGAGACAGAAACTGATTTTACATTAACACAATGGAAGCTTAGTTTTAACCCTTTTAATACTTCTAATTATGGAAATTAACTGAGCGATAAAGACACACATTGTACTTTTGTATTATGATGGACTGCTCAGCTCTAGGTTTCCTTGACTTTACTTTTATCCTTCCTTTCATCACCTATTTAATACTCTAAAAATTACCACAGTCAGATGTCTGTTATTTACCTGGACAAAAAAAAAAAAAAAAGATGGGGGGAAAAAAAGATAGGGAAGAATATGCTTTTCCTCCAGATTTTACCATGACTTTGTACCACCGAGTGTGGATATTGCTCATAACAGCCTAAAATATGCATATATTTTGGAACCTACTTGTATGTATAAACACCAGTTTTAAATACTACCTTTGATATTGCTGTATCTACTAATAACAAATAACTAATAACAAATAATACTAATAACAAATATACAATGTATAAAGAAAAACAAACAGTCCTTGTCTGAAAATAAACACAGCATATAATCCTTATGATTAGTGACAATACTCTATAGCATTGAGTTCTTACCTTGCTAAATTTTCTTCACATCAAACTCTATTGTAAGTCTAAATTTTGTGAGAAGATGATGATGGATGCATTGTATTCTTGTTAAACTGACTACACAGAGCAAGTAACCTTACTTGAACATATTAATAGGGCAAACACCATGGAAAAAGGTGATGGTGAGAAAGCTTTGGGAAAAGAGATTATGCTTATTTGCCTTTTTTCAGCAGTGGGCTGCATACCACAGCTGCAATGAAGGAAACATTCCAGTTGAGCAGCATTCCTCTGTATCTTTTCAAAGTCTCTGTGGAGGCTAAAGTAGGAATCACTTATTTGTGGTTGAGAAAATAGCAGGGATTTCTGCATTAAATTTTAAATATATTCTGCCCAGAGGATGATAAGATGTTTAAATCAAATGATGAGACATTACCCATCTAAGCAATACATTAGGGATATGAAATGGGATTCATCATGCTGTGAATTCTAAACTCCTGTGCTCAGCAAAGAATCACAGACTGACACAATACCAGGTTGGAATTACCATATCATCCTCAAGGATAATATGGTCCATTCTTTCTTGGCAAAAGTAACACAATATGGCCCAGCACCTTTTCCACCCTGAATTTTAGAAGTGTCCATGGCCTGTTGATCTCAAGAGTAAATTATGGTATTGTAAGTTTTATAATAAAATAATACAGAGATTACAATGAATTGTTCACTAAAATTCATTCCAGCATTTTTCTACTTATTAGATTGATTTTCAGATTACCAGACCTCAGCCAACGCAGAGATGGAAAATAGCCTGTATAACTATTTCTTCAATATAAAGGCTAGGTAATTTAAAAAATGATTTTGTATTAGATTTATGCTATGTTTAAGTTACAGAATTTGTTTGAAGGTGCTTTCCCTATTAAATTTTTACTGCTATTAATGCCTTCCTCTCAGAACACTGAAGATCTCAAGTGTGATCAGGATACATGGGAGGAATTCTTTGTCCTCTGAGTAAAGTGAGTGCAGAAGATAATCACATTTCTTAACAGCCCCTCAACAAGCCCAGAAATGTACTTCTTGAAGACATGTTGAGTCCTAAAGAGTCAGTCTGCACTCCTGCAGCTCCCAGATAACCTTATGTCAAACTGTCCTGGAAAACCTGAATTTACTCTTAAGAGACCACACCAAAATTTTAAGTTTTGTTACTGTTTCAAAGCTACCCCAATTTATGATATCCCTAAACTGTGTTTTTCTGTAGACTTTGTAACAGGATTTGGCCATTAGGTGAGTCACTGGAGTTGCTTAACTGAGCACGTCCACGCCCTGTTCTTAACACACTGCTGCAACATCTGACAAACTCCTCCCAGTCCTGCCAAGTGTCGGTGCCAGCGCGGTGAGTCAGCTGCGCCTTCGGTGCATCATCCCTCTGACAGGCAGCGCTGCCAGAGAGGATTAAATAACTACACACAGAATAAATCTGAGTTTCGGCATCATCTCTATCTTAAATGGAAGACAGAGTCTTCAGCCCTGTCTTAAATGGTATCCCAGTTTGGCTGAACATATTCCATGGGTTTTGGAGAACTGGCTGCAGTATTCCAGTGCTCTCCAGTGCAGCTCTAAACACATCATGGAAGGGTGAGATTCTGAACTGTAGGAAGGCAGATCTAATGTTCAAACAGAAAAGCCCCTTCTCTTGTGAACTTACACCAAATACAGCCATAAGCAATAAGCAGAAACAGAACAGGGATTCTGAGACTTGATGGCTTGATTCCCATACAACCTGCTATAATTTGATTTTTTCCAGAATATGGTAATGTGGAGTCATTTAGAAGACTCAGAAAGGTCTGTTTAGCCCTCAACGAGGTTCATCATCCCTGACCTAGAGGAATTTATAACAATTCATTAAAATCTGAGAAAAACTAGATTAAAATGGACAGAATTGGGAAAATGTATTGCTAATGGCTTTTATTTCATAGAATCATGGAGGAATTGGCAGGAAAGGCCCAATAGAATTGTTTGCCTTAGAAACCAGCTACTGTCTTCCCTCCTTCCACTGTCTTGTTGATTTTTTTCATAAACATTTGTATTAAAACCAGTGACAGTATAATAAATCTATTCAGAAAATTTACTTTCAATGGCACTTACTGTCATACTTGATTTAATTATCCTCTTTGAAGAATGACTGCTTGTAGGGTGAAGGTGATTCTCTCCCATCTATCTTCCTCTCTGTAATCCCCTAAACCAAACATAATTCTGAAGAAATAAAATAAAAAATGTTTAGGCTCTGACAGTGCTCCTATTCTTAGTGTAGATGGGATGTGCATAGAGGGACTAGAAAATACCTGTAAAGAGCAGTAGCTGGAGACTGAGGATGACACAGAATGGTCCATCTTCCACTTGATTGTAGTTTATTACTGCATTTGTTACCCGTAAAAAATAAAATGGAGGGAACGTTTCCCTGAAGATACAAATAAAAGACTGTCAACAAGTGAAAAAAGAATCATGCTATCAGGCTAAAACATAAATTCTTAATTATGATGATTATATTATCAGTGGTTGACACAGTGAACTTACGGGACAAACAATACAAAATTAAACTACCAGCACATTTCTGACGTTGGAAAAGAAACTGAAACAAAATGTTATTTGTTCTCTTCTCAAATGCTTTCCTTATGTTCCTCAGAACCCCAAGCAATTGCAGCTGTTGGGAGAACCAAAAGCCACTTTCACTGCTGCCAGTCGCACTCCCAGACACCCTGAAGGAAACCCACAAGCCACAACTTCATCACTGAGGTTCTTCTGCATTCAGCCATAACTTCAACAAAATTACAACAGAAAAGCGTTTGCCTCTTAAAGAATCAGACTTCCAGTGTTCTCTTGCTTCCATTGTCTACCCTGGTCCTTCACTGGTATTTGCTCTGATCAGCACTGTCTTCCTTTTGCCTAGAAACCATGCAGATTTAATCTGGAATGGGCAAAAATGTAATTTACTGGACAAGCTTGGACAAAGAAAAATAACATAGAAGAAATTTTTAAAAGTAGGATGCAAATTGGGATGTCCTGGAAAACAGGAAGGACTGGGCACATCTGAGGTTTCCCCCTACATTCCTGCTGGGACAGTCTGAGTACCCTTGAGGCCACTTCATGGTCAGGAAATGTGTGTGTGGCTGGGACTCTATGGCAGGATAATAGATAATTGCCTCTGTGAGGCAAGAGCATGGTGCTGGACAAGATTTTCAGCTGATGGAGCAGTGCATGAAACAAAGACAGCACAAGGTAACAGCTGCTGCCTTCAGCCCAGTTCTGTTACCTCTGTAGTACGTTATTCTCTAAGTACTAAATGCTACAGAGGTTCACACTCCAGTCTGAGTTGTGTAAAATCACAATAAAACTGCCTATAGTTACAAAAAAGTAACAGCTCTTTGTAACTGATCCAGATGGAATTCAGACAGAACATGTTAAAGCAAACTAAATTCTTCTATTAAGAAATTACCCACTAACTTCTATTTTAAGCCATTTCAATTCAAAGTCATTGATGCTAATGATTTAAAACAAAAAGGGTATAAAAAGAGATCATGGCACATTGCTGATTTCAGTTTATTGACTTGTTTAAATGAACTAAAATGGTTGCATTGATCTTTCAAAAGAATTGGAATGGGCCCCAAGAATCTTTATCAGAAGGATCTAAGTAGTTCATCCTAAATCCTTCAGTAGTGCCCTCATGATCCCTGTTCAATATAGGGGAGTTATCTGACAGACACAGAAGACAGAGCATCCTGGCATGGAAGTGCACAAACCTGTATGATATACCCTGGATGCTCAAAGACTGCCATTTTAAATGTATTTATTTCAATTTGTGTGGGGCTTTCTGAAAAACAATGATTTTCTGATCTCTGCCAAATTACTTCAAGAGACTATCCACACTACATTTCTAAAGGAAACCTTGAGCTGAATTCCCCCTTTTATACCTGTTAACACAATTTTTCCTACTCTAAACTTTTGGCTAAAATGAGATATCTAAAATACATGCTTCTTCTGGTGGATACAAGTCTTTGTCACATTCCCCCAAAAAATAAGAGTCAAAGAGAACAAAGAACTACTAAGATATTCAGTGTAAACTGAAGTTCAGGAAATTCAGCCTCTGGCAAACCAAGGTAAATAAAAAGCTCTTCTGTGGAGAATTCCCATTGCGGATGCTCTGCCCACACACAGGTTTTTCAGGGTTAAGCCAAGAGGGTTTTTTTCCATGAGTTCTTTGCATTGTTTCAACTTCTGTGGCATAATAGAGCCAAAAGAGTGATCTGAGATAATAAAGCTCCAGTCCAGCTACAGCTTTAACTGGCAGCACTAGTAATGTTCTGGCACCATCTGATGTTTTTTGTTTTGCTTGCCTGGGTATAATCTCTAGGCAGCCCCACTTTGTTTAGTCAGTGAAACTAAAGAACAAAAACAGACTACTAAGGTCATTTGCAGCTTGAAAAAAAAGTTATCTAAATGAACAAGCTGGATTTCATAATCAGGTTGTGCATTAGGTTCCTTAAACTGGTAACCAGATGATAAACACACCACCAGGTGACTCCAAGGAGTATCAATGCTCCAAATTCCCATTGGTGGCAAACTAGTGTACAATGTGACACGTGAAATGGGGACACAATTAGAAATCTGGAATATTTCTTGTTTCCTAAAACCAAACACTGCCTTTGAGTGATTCTTTTTCACTAAAGGGGTGATTTTCTATTAAATTTTGTTTAACTTAGTATAAAGCTCCAGTGTTGTGAGACACTAAACCTACTTCAGCCCGACTATAAAGGCATTTATATAGTAAAAGAATAAAAAACGGCTATAAGGGGGAAAGGAAAAAAGTTACTAATGAATATGCTAGACTGCATGATAAACACAAACCTCACGGTAAAAGCACTACTTCCGCTGCTTTATTGTGGATCCCTAGGAAGGAACATGAGTATCCCTATGGGTCCTTTGAAGTTTTCATGTTAAAGCACAGCTCAAGCTCTGTACTTATGTCAGAGGAGATCAGTGCCAAAACCATGCCTTGTGCTGAACAACAGATTTGCAATTGTCCGTAGCTCCTGGGGAATTCATTCCACATTCTTGGATCAGTCCACAGGAAAGCTGTGTCACATTGAAGCCTTAACTTTTAAAGGTCATCTCGAGTCGTGAATGGGTTTTAGACACTGTGGACGTGGAGCACTTTGAAGAGAATCCCCCTCGGACTCCATTGTTAAGCCCAACTTGGTTTAGCACTTAAGGCACTTTGGACATGCAAAAAGCCGACAGGCAGAGGGACAAGTACACGAGCGAGAGATGCTCAAAGCTGCCAAGTGTTTTAGAGAGGAACCAAAAAGTTCCAAAGTGCTTCAGGGGACAGGATGACGCCCTCCCGCCCTCACACTGCGCGGCGCCAGCGCGCCCTCACCGCACCGCCTCACAGCCCTCCCTCGCCCTCTGCCTCCCCCGGGGCCGTGAGAAGAAGCCGCGGGGATGGAATCCCTCAGGCAGCGCCCTCAATCCCCGTATGCCAAACTCCAGACAGCGCCCTCAATCCCCGTATCCCAAACTCCACCTCTCCGGACACCGGGGCTCCGCTCCCCTCACGGCCCCGCCCCGCTGCGCGCGCAAACACCGCCCCCCGGGGCAGAGTAGCCCCGTGGCCCCTCCCCCTCGCTGCGTGCC